>CM031603.1:2781309-2811309 GCA_018398815.1 Conus ventricosus | reverse complement strand
ACACCTGTCACGTGTGTGATTCTGTGTACCAACAAATATACCTGTCACAAATGTGATTCTGTGTACCAAGAAATATACCTGTCACATGTGTGATTCTGTGTACCAACAAATATACCTGTCACACATGTGATTCTGTGTACCAAAAAATATACCTGTCAATTGTGTGATTCTGTGTACCAACAAATATACCTGTCACACATGTGATTCTGTATACCAACAAATATACCTGTCACACGTGTGATTCTGTGTACCAACAAACAGACCTGTCATTGAACCAGCTCTGAGTGCCTTGGAGTTGGCATACCAATGACCTGAACTGGGAGAATCATGCGAGTGCCTTGGAGTTGGCATATCAATGACCTGAACTGGGAGAATCATGTGGACTGCCAAAATGGCAAACAGCTTCATTAATACAGTGATCATTATTTCCCAGAAATTAGAGGGTCATACTTTGTGTAAAAAACATGTTTTCAAGTAAATCTTAGATAAATGTTTGCAAACTGCCAAGAGAAACGTGATAAACAAGTGTTTTTTCTTGTGACTCGTTTGTCCACGTTCTCTGGGCGGTTCGCTAACATTTATTTAAGATTTGTTTAGATTTCCGCCTGCAGTCGTCTCACTTTGCAACTAGATATATTTTCAAATGTTCACGGGGTCACAAAAATATTCAGGGGGTCACTCTGTATAACAGCTAGAAAACGTATTGAAAACATGTACACACACACACACACACACACACACACACACACACACACACACACACACACACACACACACATGCTCTGACTGGCTCGCACATAAACACATAGAGAAAGAGACTGAGATAGAAATGGACTAGAAAAGGGGTACTAATGACAAAATTCAGATTATGCAAAACATCATTTGCTCTGATTTGTGTTCCAATGTTATTGTTAAAAAAAACCCAAAAAACATCAACTAAAGTGAATAAATGTGAACACACACACACTATTGGGATTTTAACAGTGACACTTCATATGTGGGATGTCCTCTTCGATTATCATCACAGCTGTATCCATCAGAATTTCCATTATGTCAGACACTTCCCTCAGTGTTGAAATACTTTATTGCTTTACCAAATTCCATTCACTATGTAACCATCATCGGAAGACTGGTGATGAGGAAAAAGCCAGACATGTTGCATAGATCACTCGAAGTTTGTTCCTTTCCCTGGATTATCACCCACAAGCCACATTTGAATGGTCAATTCTAATTCTGAAATGAATTCAAAGTGATTGCCATGCTTGTCATGTTTTGCCAAATCCATTGATCTTGTGGTCCAGTCACAGACTGAGTAGTCTATTTCGAAGATTGTTTTTGGTTTTCAACATGTTCTCAAGCGGAAGTTGCTCATCGATTCAGAACATTAGATTCTAAAAAGGAAAGTTACATCGACTTTGGTCGCAGCGTGCCACATGAAAGTGCTTTCACATGATCCTCTGCTTTAAGTTGTAATGATAATAGAAGAAGTCAATACATCAAAGTACATTTCTGTACGTTTCAGTGACATGTCTGAATTCAGGTGTGTCAGATCGGAATTTCATGCATCAGAGATACACATTTGCACATGACAATTATCTCTGTGATCGACTGCAAATGAAAAGCCCAGGGCAGATGCTTATTTCACCCTGGTAACACTGCAGAGCAAATACTGACACTCTGCAAAATCTGCGGGGAAAGTAAACCTGATCATGCTATTCAAGATCATCACCAACCTGGTTAACATCCAGCCCAAGCAGTACGTGACTCTCAGCTCATGTCAAACTAGCTCAGATCATGCATAAAAACTCTTTTGCATCTTGGCAAGAACAGATGTTTTCAAATTCAGCATTTTGCAACGTGTCGTATTGACTTGACTCCCTTCCAGTGTCTATGGCTGAGCTCCCAGCTTGGCGCTCTTTTCCCCTGTAGTGCATGTTGGAGTCTCTTGCTCAAGGAGGATTGCTGAGGCAAGACCTGTGCTTGCTAGGATTTGTCCCAAGGGGCCACTACAGTAACCTGATTGGTCCGATTGTAGGTCTGAAAATGAACCAGTATTTCCCTATCTGTTTACTTATTTCATGTTTGGTTTGCAGACCAACATTATTTTGCAGATTGTCGCTTTTCTTTCCTTCACTCCTGTTCACTTCTTCAGACATTTTTTCCTACGCACCTCGCATCCCTTGACATGTGAGGGTCACAGATGACTTTTTCCCCTATGCACCAAGCATCCCTTGACATGTGAGGGTCATAGATGACTTTTCTCCCCAAATGCACCAAGCATCCCTTGACATGTGAGGGTCATAGATGACTTTTTCCCCTA
The DNA here is from genome assembly GCA_018398815.1 of Conus ventricosus. Taxonomy (NCBI): domain Eukaryota; kingdom Metazoa; phylum Mollusca; class Gastropoda; order Neogastropoda; family Conidae; genus Conus; species Conus ventricosus. The sequence continues at coordinate 2,808,989 of CM031603.1, read as the reverse complement.
TGCACCAAGCATCCCTTGACATGTGAGGGTCACAGATGACTTTTTCCCCTATGCACCAAGCATCCCTTGACATGTGAGGGTCATAGATGACTTTTCTCCCCAAATGCACCAAGCATCCCTTGACATGTGAGGGTCATAGATGACTTTTTCCCCTATGCACCAAGCATCCCTTGACATGTGAGGGTCATAGATGACTTTTCTCCCCAAATGCACCAAGCATCCCTTGACATGTGAGGGTCACAGATGACTTTTTCCCCTATGCACCAAGCATCCCTTGACATGTGAGGGTCATAGATGACTTTTCTCCCCAAATGCACCAAGCATCCCTTGACATGTGAGGGTCACAGATGACTTTTTCCCCTATGCACCAAGCATCCCTTGACATGTGAGGGTCATAGATGACTTTTCTCCCCAAATGCACCAAGCATCCCTTGACATGTGAGGGTCATTGATGACTTTTCTCCCCAAATGCACCAAGCATCCCTAGACATGTGAGGGTCACAGATGACTTTTTCCCCTATGCACCAAGCATCCCTTGACATGTGAGGGTCATAGATGACTTTTCTCCCCAAATGCACCAAGCATCCCTTGACATGTGAGGGTCATAGATGACTTTTCTCCCCAAATGCACCAAGCATCCCTTGACATGTGAGGGTCACAGATGACTTTTTCCTCTATGCACCAAGCATCCCTTGACATGTGAGGGTCACAGATGACTTTTTCCCCTATGCACCAAGCATCCCTTGACATGTGAGGGTCATAGATGACTTTTCTCCCCAAATGCACCAAGCATCCCTTGACATGTGAGGGTCATAGATGACTTTTCTCCCCAAATGCACCAAGCATCCCTTGACATGTGAGGGTCACAGATGACTTTTTTTCCCTATGCACCAAGCATCCCTTGACATGTGAGGGTCACAGATGACTTTTCTCCCCAAATGCACCAAGCATCCCTTGACATGTGAGGTCACAGATGACTTTTCTCCCCAAATGCACCTCGCATCCCTTGACATGTGAGGGTCACAGATGACTTTTTCCCCTATGCACCAAGCATCCCTTGACATGTGAGGGTCATAGATGACTTTTTCCCCTATGCACCAAGCATCCCTTGACATGTGAGGGTCATAGATGACTTTTTCCCCTATGCACCAAGCATCCCTTGACATGTGAGGGTCATAGATAACTTTTCCCCTATGCACCAAGCATCCCTTGACATGTGAGGGTCATAGATGACTTTTTCCCCTATGCACCAAGCATCCCTTGACATGTCAAGTCAAGTCAAGTCAAGTAAACTTTATTATCTCAGTTCGAGAAATTAGTTTGTGGTCACACACATTCACAGCAAATAAACAATGATTTTGTCACATCACCCATTTTGTCACATATGGCATACATTCATATAAAAGAATTTGGATTTCAAGGTGACTAAATAATATAAGAATAATACTATATAAAATTGCATTCCTACAACACATTTGACAATAAATTCTAAGATGAGATTTTAAACTAAAATAACACAACTATTTGTTATCTAAATGCAACAGTATGCTCAATCTGAGCTTAAATTATGTATCTTTATAAAACAAAATGTAACAATAATCCATAGCTAAAAAGCAATTAAACATCACCTCTGTTAAGAAAATCAATGGACAGGGGAATAAAACTTTGTTTAAATCTGACACTTCTGCATTTAACTGATCGATATCTTCGTCCTGACTGAAGAAGGTCATACTGACTTGCAAGAACGTGGGTCTGGTCACACGCAATCTTCTTCGCTTTACAAACAACACGGCACCTGTACAGCTCACTCAGACTTTTTTGTCTCCCACCAACAATTTTTCCTCCCACGTTCACCACTTTCTCAAGCACATTCCTACTCTTCACAGTCAGCCCACCATACCAACACATAAATGAGAAAGTTAAAACAGATTCCAAGAAGCATGAATAAAATGTCCGAAGAATGTCAGTATTCACATGAAATGATCGCAGCTTGCGAAGACAATATAATCTGGTTTGACATTTTTTGTGGACATAATCAACATGGGATTTAAAATTCAGCTTATTATCTATAAAAGTTCCTAAATATTTGTATGATTCAACACGTTCTACTTCAGCACCTTTGATAAAAAGCGGTGGTACAACTTTTGGATTCTTTCTAAAATCAATCAACATTTCTTTCGTTTTTGTTACATTCAGATCAAGATAGTTGTGATCGCACCAGTCAACAAATCTTTGAACCTCCTTGAAGTAAACAGAGTCAGAGTTGGAAAGATCCTCAAGTGCTGAGTCATCTGAATATTTAATGTACAAAGTTGAATCACTTCCTGAACAATCATTTGTGTACAGAGTAAAAAGCACTGGAGATAAAACAGTACCCTGAGGTGCGCCAGTTGAAATGACTCTGGAGGACGAAACAACACTCTGATATCGCACAGACTGTGTCCTCTTTGTTAGAAAATCTATATCCAAAGAATGAGCTTGTTAAAACACATTCATGTTAATGAGTTTCTTTGCCATCAATGTGGTTGTATGGTGTTGAATGCTGATGAGAAATCAATGTAAAGAATGCGTACAAAGGAGGCAGGTTTTTCGAGGTGTGAAAACGCATGATGGAGAAGTGTGAGTGTGGCATCATCTGTTGATCTGTTCTGTTTGTATGCGAACTGAAACGGGTCTTGGTACTGTGTGGTATCTTTTAAAACAGAACAGAGGACAATTCGTTCAAGACATTTCATTGCAACAGATGTGAGGGCAACTGGTCGGTAATCATTTAAACAGCTTGGGTTGCGTTTCTTGGGAACAGGACATACAGTGGCATTTTCCATAAAACAGAATGATACATTCTCTTAGTGACCAGGTAAACAAACGACTGTAAACATAGGAGAGCTGAGAAGCACACACCTTCAACAATTTTCCACAGATATTATCTGGGCCCATTGCCTTTCTCACATTTAAACGTTTGAAAAAAGACTGAACATCATTTTCCTCAATCACAACAGAATCACTTTCATCAACGTCTTTTTTAACATTGCTTTGGAGTTCTTCCTTCACTTCCTTTAATTCTCTACTAAAATCTTTATCATCAAATCTACAGTAAAAATCGTTTAGCTTTTCTGCAAATTGCTTCTGTTCTTTAGCTGTTTTTTGTTACTAATATCTTGATTTGAATATTTTTTCTGAACCTGATAAAACCTTTATTCCTTTCCATGCATCTCGTATATTTCCAGTCTGGAACATGTTTTCTACTTTTCTCTTGTAAGCTCTCTTTGATTCTTCAATCTCTGTTTGCAGTTTCTTTTGTACAACCTTACGACCGCTTTTATTGCCTGATTGAAAAGCTATTTTTTTCTCATTTAGAGTTACTTTCAGAGATTTTGTAACCCAAGGTTTGTTGTTGGGAAATATTTTGATAGTTTTAGTAGGTACAATCATGTGTTCACAGAAAGAAATGTAGTTGGAAATAACATCAGTGGCTTCGTTAATGTCAAAACTAGAATTTAAAAACAAATTCCAATCTGTACATTCAAAACAGCCTGTAATTCATCAATACTTTCTTGTGTCCAACACTGCACTTGCTTTTTAGTGACAGGTTGTGTTTTCACTTTTGGTCTGTAAGCTGGCAAGAGATGAATGCATTGTGATCAGACTGACCAACAGGGGGGAGCTGAACAGACCTGTATGCAGATGGTATATTACAGTAACATAAATCAAGTACTTTATCCTTTCTTGTAAAACATGACACATATTGTTTAAAAGATGGCAGGTTTGAGTGAGGTCACAGTCATTAAAATCTCCGAGGACAAAGCACGGTGCGTCAGTGAAATAGCCTGCAGAGCGTGAACAGAGTCCGTGATTTCTGCGGCTGCACGTGCAGTATTTGCGGAGGGTGGCACGTAAACAACAGTCATGAAGAGCTGTCCAAACTCGCGTGGCAGGTATTTCGGTCGCAGTGACACTGCTAAAAGTTCAACATCACGCGTACACACTTGACGACGCACTTTAAACGTTCACGCGGTTACACCACTTCTCGCTCACATACATACACACCCCTCCCCCCCTTGATTTCTCTGTCACGCACTTGTCTCTGTCCATTCTCAGTGGCACACCAAATCCACCCAAAGCTAAAATGTCATCTGTTATTTCTTCACTCAGCCAGGTTTCTGAAAAACACAGCACATTCGCATTTCTAAATTCGTTTAAATAACGTACATTGCTTGCAGTTCATCAAAATTATTGTTCTGTGAAACTGGTCTGATCGATCGGACATTGGGTAGAATGATTGATGGGACGGGGGTGTAAATACCGTTCTTCTTCAGTCTGTTTCTCACTCCCCCTCTCTGTCCTCTCTTCCTCTTGCCCGATTTGTGAGGGTCATAGATAACTTTTCCCCCTATGCACCAAGCATCCCTTGACATGTGAGGGTCACAGATGACAGGGGTTCCATTTATTGCAAAATTTTGCGTAATTATTGCGTTTTTCTGCCTTCCTACGCATTTTTTTTTCGCGGCCGTGCGTTTAGCGACGCAATTTTCCCAGGACCCTGTTCTCAACCGCAAGCCTATGTCAGAGGGGCAAAACACGGCACAGACCTACAGCAGACTGCTTGACACCGCCAATTAGTGATAGTGCGTGCACATTTTACTCTGTGGCACTCGCTGACTTTTTGCTAGATCAAGAATATTCCAAAACGCCTCATCCTTTCTCCCCTCAAAATAAAATGGAATCTTTCCCGCGTCTGCGATGGTGCCATCTTCCAATCGGAAAACGCTTTCCTGCAGCGAGCTGCTCTGCACTTCAGCGGTGTTAAGGCGCGTGATTCAGAGCTGTTTTGACGGAGTGAGTACAGTTTACTTTGTTACGCATTTTTTTCAGCGCTGACGCAATTTTTGCAGGAGGCGTGTGTTTCTTGACGCAAAAACTAAAAAGTCAGTGGAACCCCTGGATGACTTTTTCCCCTATGCACCAAGCATCCCTTGACATGTGAGGGTCATAGATGACTTTTCTCCCCAAATGCACCAAGCATCCCTTGACATGTGAGGGTCATAGATGACTTTTTTCCCCTATGCACCAAGCATCCCTTGACATGTGAGGGTCATAGATGACTTTTTCCCCTATGCACCAAGCATCCCTTGACATGTGAGGGTCATAGATGACTTTTTCCCCTATGCACCAAGCATCCCTTGACATGTGAGGGTCATAGATGACTTTTCCCCCTATGCACCAAGCATCCCTTGACATGTGAGGGTCACAGATGACTTTTTCCCCTATGCACCAAGCATCCCTTGACATGTGAGGGTCATAGATGACTTTTCTCCCCAAATGCACCAAGCATCCCTTGACATGTGAGGGTCATAGATGACTTTTTCCCCTATGCACCAAGCATCCCTTGACATGTGAGGGTCATAGATGACTTTTTTCCCCTATGCACCTGGCATTGCTTAACATATAAGGGTCATAGATGACTTTTTTCCCCTATGCGCCTTGCATCGCTTGACATGTGAGGGTCACAGATGACTTTTCTCCCCAAATGCACCAAGCATCCCTTGACATTGGGGTCATAGATGACTTTTTCCCCTATGCACCACGCATCCCTTGACATGTGAGGTCATAGATGACTTTTTTCCCCAAATGCACCTCGCATCGCTTGACATGTGAGGGTCATAGATGACTTTATTTTCCTATGCACCAAGCATCACTTGACATGTGAGGGTCATAGATGACTGTACATTGTTATGCTCTAAAGATGAACGAAATTCTGCCATGGGCACAAACACAACCAATCAAAGTTTGCTTTAGAAGCCCTCTAATCATTTCTGGGATTCCCCCGCTGGCATGAAATTGAGAAAGATACTGTTCATTTTTTGACGCAACTGAACAGATCTTTCTGCTAAGAATAGAAGGCACAAGCCAAGCAATACACCAGACTTAACAAAGGCAAAATGGTGATGTTATATACGTTCCTGCAACATAAATGGAACAGTTCAGATGCACAACGATGGCCCTTAACTCTTTCATTCCTAATTTTCTATGAACCATTACTTCCTCTTGTTCCTAGATTCTTATAATTCTATTATTCCCTTCATTCCTGGATTTAGAAAAAAAAAAAAAAAAGAAGTGTAAAGTGAGAACTGCCATGTATGCAGAAGCAAACCGACCAGAATAGAGCAGCGACCACTTTCCCACGCTGTAGGGGCCGTCTGGCATCCATTCCGTTCATAAACACTGCCGCGCGAGCGACCCGTCATGACGTGTGCCGATGACGTGACTCGCGCGAAGTTCAAAGCGCTTACCACGAGAACTGATTTTCCGAGCTGCAGGAAGGAAAGGATGGATTTTCTGCTGCCTGTTTTCTGGGCTGCAGGAAGGAAGGGTAGGATTTCTGCAAACTGGAAAACCGGGTTGTAGGAATGAAAAAGTTACGATTCAATTCTGGCAGTCAGATGACTGCCTATAAACATTATCCAGCACTTCGTGTCATGCACAGGGAAGAGTTCACTGACCTTTTTAACATAATTCTGTACACAACAGCAGTGCTCACGATCTTCATATTGCCCAACATCTGAAACATGACACACATCCATCACTCATCATATCAAAACAAATGATCTGAAAGGTGAAGAATATCCATCTTCACTTTCAATTTCAATCCACCCAAACGCAGACAGCATCCGCCATCAACTCAAATCAAACCTCTACATCTGAAAGTGGAAAACCATCCAATATCTATTCAAACTAATCCCCAACATCTGTAGTGAAAAACATCCATCATCAACTCCACTCAAATTACAACACTTGAAAGAAAACAAATCTATAATCAAGTCAAACCAAAGCCCGATGTCTGAAACAAAAACATCCATTATCAATTCAAAGCAAATCCCAATAACTTTATGTATTGAAAAGAAGAAAAAAAAAAAAACATTCACCATCAATTTAAAGCAAATCCCAATAACTTCATGTATTAAAAAACAAAAAGAAAAAAATCCATCATCACTTCAAAGCAAATCCCAATAACTTTATGTATAAAAAAACAAAAACAAAACGTTCATTATCAATTGAAAATAAATCCCAATAACGTATGTATAAAAAACAAAAACAAACATTCATCGTCAATTCAAAGCAAACCCAAACAACTGAAGGCAAAAAATATCCATCATCAAGTCAGTGAGACCAACACTAATGGGCAGAGTGGGGGGATCGATATGGTCTTGAATGAAAAGAACAACAACAACATATGATAGGTGGCAGGATCCTTGCTGACTTGTAAGAAGACAACAACAACAACATAAATAGGTGGCAGGATCCTTGCTGACTTGTATGAAGACAACAACAACAACATAAATAGGTGGCAGGATCCTTGCTGACTTGTATGAAGACAACAACAACAACATATGATAGGTGGCAGGATCCATGGTGACTTGTATGAAGACAACAACAACAATAATATAAACAACAACACTGACTTGGTAAGTAGCGGATCCATGCTGACTTGTATGAAGACAACAACAACAACAACACTGACAAGACAGATGGTGCAATCCATGTGGGCCTTGTATGAAGACAACAACAACAACCACAACATTGACAGACAGGTGAGCGATCCATGTGGACTTGCATGAAGACAACAACAACAACATATGATACATGGCAGGATCCATACTGACTTGTATGAAGACAACAACAACAACAACAACATTGACAGGACAGTGAGCGGATCCATGTGGACTTGCATAGAAACAACAACAACATATGATACATGGCAGGATCCATACTGACTTGTATGAAGACAACAACAACAACAACAACATATGATAGGTGGCAGGATCCATGTGGACTTGCATGAAGACAACAACAACAACATATGATAGGTGGCAGGATCCACAGTGACTTGTATTAAGACAACAACAACAACAACAACATATGATAGGTGGCAGGATCCATGCTGACTTGTATGAAGACAACAACAACAACTTCAACAACAACACTGACATGATAGGTTGTGGGATCCATGTGGAATTGCATGAAGACAACAACAACAACAACAATATCAACAACAACATCAACAACAATATTAACATCACTGACATGATAAGTGGCAGGATTCATGTGGACCTGCATGAAGACAGCAACAACAACACCAACAACATCAACAACACTGACATGATAGGTGGCGAGGTCCATGTGGACCTGCATGACAACAACAACAACACCAACAACAACAATATCAAAAACAACACTGACATGATGTGGACTTGCATGAAGACAACAACAACAATAAAAACAACAATATCAACAACATCAACAACAACACTGACATGATAGGTGGCGGGGTCCATGTGGACCTGCATGAAGACAGCAACAACAACACCAACAACAACATCAACAACACTGACATGATAGGTGGCGAGGTCCATGTGGACCTGTATGAAGACAACAACAACAACACCAACAACAACAATATCAACAACAACATCAACAACACTGACATGATAGGTGGCGGGGTCCATGTGGACCTGCATGAAGACAACAACAACAACACCAACAACAACAACAATATCAACAACATCAACAACACTGACATGGTAGGTGGCGGGTCTATGTGGACCTGCATGAAGACAGCAACAACAACAACAACAATATCAACAACATCAACAACAACAACAATATCAACATCAACAACAACACTGACATGGTAGGTGGCGGGGTCCATGTGGACCTGCATGAAGACAGCCAGGTTGTTGTTGATGCTGTACAGAATGGCTGGCACGGCGAAGGGCAGCGCTTGTCGCAGTGAGATTTTGATACTTGTCATCTTTCCTCCTCCCCATGTCTCCAACGTCAGCAACAACCCTGCCACCATAAACTGACAGGACAAAGAGAGAGACAGAGAGAGAGAGAGAGAGAGAGAGAGAGAGAGAGAGAGAGAGAGAGAGAGAGACAGAGAGATAGAGAGAGAGAGAGAGAGAGAGAGAGACAGAGAGACAGAGAGAGAGAGAGAGGGATTCAGCAACTTGATTCCTTTACAGGCCTTGGCCTTCTGTGCAGGGTTTGTTGGTATAAAACAGCAGCAAAATCCAGAAGGCAAAATTTCAGAATGGGTCAGAATATACAGTGTTGCATTGTTCATATCATAACTACAGTCTCATTATGTGTGAATAGTTTAAATCAAAATAAAAGAAAAACATTTTTAAAAATGTCACTAGAAGTTGGCAACATAAAAAACAAATTATGATTCATCCCCCCCCCCCCCCCCCCCCCCCCCCCCCCCCCCCCCCCCCCCCCCCTCCTAACTAGAAAACAGTTACGCTTTGAAGAACATGAAGTGGAAAACATAGCCAATATATAACCACAACCAAAACTGATGACTGGGAAAAGGAGTGGGGAGATGAAGGGGGGTGATTTGAGAGATGGATGAAGGAGGGAGCTGGTCAGGGAGTGGGAAGGTGAGGGGTGGGGAAGAAATGTCAGCTCATGTACAGCTAAACCACTGGCTTTCTTCCTGCAATGTCATGTAGCTCATGTACAGCTAAACCACTGGCTTTCTTCCTGCAATGTCATGTAGCTCATGTACAGCTAAACCACTGGCTTTCTTCCTGCAATGTCATGTAGCTCATGTACAGCTAAACCACTGGCTTTCTTCCTGCAATGTCATGTAGCTCATGTACAGCTAAACCACTGGCTTTCTTCCTGCAATGTCATGTAGCTCATGTACAGCTAAACCACTGGCTTTCTTCCTGCAATGTCATGTAGCTCATGTACAGCTAAACCACTGGCTTTCTTCCTGCAATGTCATGTAGCTCATGTACAGCTAAACCACTGGCTTTCTTCCTGCAATGTCATGTAGCTCACGCACAGCTAAAAAAACATTGGCTTTCTTCCAGCAATGTCATGTAGCTCACGCACAGCTAAAAAAACATTGGCTTTCTTCCAGCAATGTCATGTAGCTCACGCACAGCTAAAAAAACATTGGCTTTCTTCCAGCAATGTCATGTAGCTCACGCACAGCTAAAATAACACTGGTTTTCTTCATGCAATGTCATGTAGCTCACGCACAGCTAAAATAACACTGGCTTTCTTCATGCAATGTCATTTAGCTCATGTACAGCTAAAAAAACACTGGCTTTCTTCCAGCAATGTCATTTAGCTCATGTACAGCTAAAAAAACACTGGCTTTCTTCATGCAATGTCATGTAGCTCATGTACAGCTAAAAACACTGGCTTTCTTCCGGCAATGTCATTTAGCTCATGTACAGCTAAAAACACTGGCTTTCTTCCGGCAATGTCATTTAGCTCATGTACAGCTAAAAAACACTGGCTTTCTTCCGGCAAGGTTCATCAGCTCATGGAATTCATAACTCTGGCTTCTTTCCTGTGAGACTGTGTTAGCCCTTGAGGAGGTAAACCACTGGCTTTGTTCTGTGTTGTCAGTAATCCAATAGCAAGCACACACACACACACACACACACACACACACACACACACACACACACCGCACATCCATGCACACACACACACACACACACACACACACACACACACACACACACACACACACACACACACACACACAGGTCAACACCACAAAAGGCAGCACCTTGAAGCTCTCGATGAAGAAGTTGAGGGCAGAGGAACTGAAGGGAATCTTGTCGTCCACCTTGCTGAGGTTCATCAGCACCCCGTAGGAACCGTACACCAGCACCCTGGCCCAGCAAGGCAACACACACACACTGCTCATCAAACCACTATGTGCTCGTTACAAAAAAAATTGTTCTTTCTTTCCTTTGTTATTTCATATTTCACTGTTTTCTGTTGTCTGCCTGCCACTTCAATGGCATCACTCCTACAGATAACACAGCATTTATATAGCGCCTTGCCAAAGGTTCTGGGCACTGACAATCCACACTCACGTGTACAGAACGGGCTGCCTACCAGGGTAGTACCGACTAAGAGCTGCCTGCCGGCGCTTTATTCAGTTGTTTCCCATGTCATCCAGTCAATATCATTCACTCAATTTCCTTACTTCCTTCATTCTTTCAATTTCTGATGCAGGGTGCATGCTATGTGTTATGTGTGATGCGTACCAACAGCCAAACTGGCCTTTCTCTTCTGAAAGTTGGTGATGGGATTTTACGTGTGTGTGAGATGTTACGCTTGCATTCACACATGAAACCTCAGTTTATAGTCTCATTTGAAGGATTATTTGGGAAATGGAGTCAGAACCAATGTTAACTTTGAGGGAAAAATCCCCCTGTACCGAGAAGGCCAGGCAGGGATTCGAACCCACAACCCCAGGATCACCAAGATCACGACTTCTGTGCCCTACCACTGAGGTATTCCAGTCCCCTCCTACTGTGATCCTTCTAGTCCCCTCCTACTGTGATCCTTCTGGCTCCCTGTCCACAGCCACACCCCAGTCTGTCCCATCACAGCCCCGGCACTGGCAAATCACTGGGAGCAGTCCATGCCAAGTCGTCAGGCGATGCAGCTGAGGAGACAGTCTGCACTGCTGCCCAGTCATTTAGTGGTGCCTGTTTGATACAGCTTAGGCAGGACACCACCTACTGAGCCCCCTACTGAAGAAATTAATGCCTTTGTCATGGAGCTTTGAGTGAGCAAGCGTGGCCCACTAGACGGCGCCATCACATTTGTTCCTTATGGCATTCCCCATGAACTGGCTGACACCAAGAATACGGATGTGGAGGGCACTATCACATTTGTTCCTTGGCATTCCCCGTGATTGGCTGACACCAAGAATACGGATGTGGAGGGCACCATCACATTTGTTCTTTGGCATTCCCTATCAACTGACTGACACCAAGAATACGGATGTGGAGAAGAAATCAAATAGATCACCACAAGAGAGGGATATGAAGGGTAACAGAATTTGAGACTTTTTGAATGCTGATTGATGAGGATTAGGATGATGAAGATGATATGAAGGGTAACAAAATCTGAGACATTTTTAACACTGTTTGCCGAGGATGAGGATGATGAAGATGACGCCGTAGGCCCATGGATGCACAACAGACTTGACATAATCGGAAAAAGACACTGCTAACACACACCTCACACCTTTCCACACACTCACCTTTGTTCCCACCCCTACCACTTTACCCACACTAACCCCCCACCCTCCCCCTTATCCATCCCCACTTTCACACACTCTCCTGTGTCCCCACCCCTACCACTTCACCCACACTAACCCCCCCCCCCCCCTCCCTATCCACCCCCACTTTCACACACTCACCTGTGTCCCCACCCCTACCACTTCACCCACACTAACCCCTGTATCCACCCCCACTTTCACACACACACCTGTGTTCCCACCAATACCACTTCACCCACACTAACCCCCCACCCCATCCCCTCTATCCACCCCCACTTTCACACACTCACCTGTGTCCCCACCCCTATCACTTCACCCACACTACCCCCCCCCCCCCCCCCACTTTCACACACTCACCTGTGTCCCCACCCCAATCACTTCACCCACACTAACCCCCGTATCCATCCCCACTTTCACACACACACCTGTGTTCCCACCCCTATCACTTAGCCCACACTAACCCCTCCCCCCCCCCCCCCATCCACCCCCACTTTCACACACTCACCTGTGTCCCCACCCCTATCACTTCACCCACACTAACCACCCCCCCCCCCCCCAAACCCCCTCTATCCATCCCCACTTCCACACACTCTCCTGTGTCCCCACCCCTATCACTTCACCCACACTAACCCCCCCCCCCCCCCCCCCCCCCCCCCCCAAAACCCCCTCTATCCATCCCCACTTCCACACACTCTCCTGTGTCCCCACCCCTATCACTTCACCCACACTAACCCCCCCCCCCCCCCCCCCAAACCCCCTCTATCCATCCCCACTTCCACACACTCTCCTGTGTCCCCACCCCCATCACTTCACCCACACTAACCCCCCCCCCCCCCCAAACCCCCTCTATCCATCCCCACTTCCACACACTCTCCTGTGTCCCCACCCCTATCACTTCACCCACACTAACCCCCCCCCCCCCCCCCCCAAACCCCCTCTATCCATCCCCACTTCCACACACTCTCCTGTGTCCCCACCCCTATCACTTCACCCACACTAACCCCCCCCCCCCCCCAAACCCCCTCTATCCATCCCCACTTCCACACACTCTCCTGTTCATATCCCCAGCCCCAGCCCTTCACACACAAAAAGAGACAGCAGTGTTTATGTCTTTAAACACAATCCCCCATTCATCACACACAAACAGAGACAGCAGTGTTTATGTCTTTAAACACAATCCCCCATTCATCACACACAAACAGAGACAGCAGTGTTTATGTCTTTAAACACAATCCCCCATCATCATACGAACATAAGAACACACAAGATGCGAAGCATATAAACGTACTCCCAGTTTTCCAAACAGCTTATAAATCGGCCAAGTGCTTTGTGAGATAAGAAATAAAGGCAAAATAACGGTTTTAAACGTTATTTAACCGATGTACACTTTTGAAACTGGTATTTTCGTCCTCACTGGGCTAAAGCCTGTGTACATACCAAATTTCATCCAAATCGGACAATATGTCAAGAATGTCAGATTTTGAAACACTACATGGAAGTGCCATTTGTGTGTGATAACCTTTCTATATATAAAATCTCATTAAAACCCACCAATATATAAAAAATAACGGCAAAATAACGGTTTAACGGTTATATAACTGATATACACTTTTGAAACTGGTATTTTAGTCCTCACTGGGCTAAAGCCTGTGTACATATCAAATTTTATCCAAATTGGACAATATGTCAAGAATAACGGTTTTTAACGGTCAAATTTTGAAACACTATGTTGAAGTGCCATTTGTGTATGATAACCTTTCTATATACCAAATTTCATTAAAATCCACCTATATATAAGAAATAACGGTTTTTAACGGTTGTTTAATCCATTTTCAGCATTACATCAATTCATTTACATATGGACAGAGGATCCGATTTGTCACAAGATCATCCAAACCGCTTATAAATTGGCCATGTACTTTCTGAGATATTCCATAAAGAAGAAAAACCGTTACAGACCGTTACAACCATTAGTAACGGCTATAACGGGGCAAACTAAAACATCAGGCATCATCCGTGACCCATAATGAACATACCTGCTATTTTTCATAAAGGTCGGCCAAGTACTTTCTGAGATATTCCATAAAGGAGAAAAACCGTTACAGGCCGTTACAGCCATTAGTAACTGTTTATAACGGTAAACTAAAACATTGGGCATTATTCGTGACCCATAATAAACATGCCTACAAATGTTCAGAAAGATCGGCCGAGTACTTTCTGAGATATTCCATAAAGAACAAAAACCGTTACAGGCCATTACAGCCATTAGTAACGGCTACAACGAGGTAAACTAAAACATCGGGCATCATCCGTGACCCATAATGAACGTAACTGCTCATTTTTACAAAGATCGGCCAAGTACTTTCTGAGATATTCCATAAAGAAGAAAAACCGTTACAGGCTGTTACAGCCGTTAGTAATGGCTATAGCGGTAAATTAAAACATCGGGCATCATCTGTGGCCCATAATGAACACACCTACAAATTTTTAGAAAGATCGGCCCAGTAGTTTTGTCTGGAGCGAGTGGAACACATTTTGACCACGGACAGACAGACAGACAGACAGACAGACAGACAGACAGACAACACACACACACACACACACACACACACACACACACACACACACACACACACACACAGCATTTCTTCGTTCCCATTCTAAAGTACTCCCTGTTCTATAAGAACTGGGAGTACAAAAAGGTTCAGCCACATGTGACCTGTTCTGGTCAATGGATGCCCAGGTCTATGCATCATGTAACAGCTTGGAAAGGATGTGGAGGGCTGATGATGCTGATTAAAAAGGCCCACTGATTTTCATGATTTTTCATGATCTGAACACCTAAAATTCACCTGTACTGACTCAATACCTTTTCCAAGCTACTGCAGGGTTCAATACCTGAGAGTATCTATAGCCCTTATTTGAAAAAGCAGGTCGTATACGCATGCATAAAACATGCACACTTCAAACAAAACATACAAAATACAGACTCTGGGACACAAAGATGCACACAACACACAGGCTCTGAGACACAAGGGCACTTATAACTCAAAGATACACATAGACAAAGAACACACAGACTCTAGGGCACTCAAAACAGACACTGAGGTATACAAAACACACAGACACTGAGACACACATAAACATACAACACAAAAACACATACACACACTCGTACTCACTGAGACAGATATACACATGTATACAACACAAAGACTGGGACATGGACAAAGAACACACACATACACATACAACACACAGAAACTGAGCATCATACACACAGAGCAGACACACATAGACATGCGAAGCACCAACACTTGATACACAAAGACACACACAACACATAAACATTGAGACACACATACCCACACATCACACACAACAATTATGCACACATAAAACAGACACTGTGACAAACATACTCATACAACACACAGACACCAGGACACACAGACAAGCAGACCCATACACACACAATGCACAGGCATACCTACACATACCAAACAAGATACTAAAACATACAGACTTTGAGACACACATACAAAGCACAGACGCATACACACACACATATCACTCAGAAAACACACAGAAATCAAGGCAGTTTGATTCATGATGCTTACAGCCCTGCTGACAGCCAATGGCCACATCAGGGTTGTCACCTTTCTGAAGGAAACTCTTAACAGATCCTAGAAACAACAACAACTACAGTATCTAACCAACCAAACAAAAACAACTTATACACGCAAATAAACGAAAACAGATTCTCTGAAACATGCCAGAATTTCATTAAAGTCCTTCTCTAATTAAAACTGATTCCTCAAAAAACCCACACCATATTTCATTAAACTCCTTCTCTAGTTAAAACAGATTCTCTAACAACACACACATTAAAGCCCCCTTCCTCCATAAACTCTTATATCAGATGAAAAATGCTTAATCTCTTTAAGAAATTCAAAGATTACATCAGACAAGGACATCTCTGAACATGACCTTTACAGAGTCTGCAGTCAAGTGTTTGTGTCTGACATCATGCAAGTCCTAACACTCCATTAGAATGCTAGACACACACATACACACCACAATCACTGAGGCACACATACACACAAATATATTACATAATAATAATAAAAATGTTCATTTAAATAGAAACCTATTCTCTAAAAATTAGGGCTCTAAGCGCTTTAACATTACCAACAACACACACACACACACACACACACACACACACACCACACACACACACACTCACACATGCGCACCTGTGCAGGAGCGCGTGCGTACACGTGCTCACGCATGACCACACACCCACGCCCTCAGACACCTGCACGCATCACATCAACACAGCCTGCACGCACAAGCAACAACCACCAGACACCACCGCGCACACAAAAACCACTCAGACACTCGGAAGGTGGATTGGGAAGTTGGTACGGGGGGAGGTGGGAGGTTACGACTCATGAAAGAAACTTGTTTTGACGGCAGATTTGAAAGAAGAGGGTGAAGGTAGATGTCTGACATGATGGGAAGTGTATTCCAGACATTAGGACACATACACACACATATTTACTCACTTACACACATGCGCGCACGTGCGCGCACACACACACACGCACACACACACACACACACACACACCCACACACACACACACACGCACACCACACACACACACACACACACCACCACAAACACACACACACAAAGCTCTACCCAATAGCAGGACAATCACGTACTGATCCAGATGCATAGAGTCAGAACTTCAACATAACTTGTCCTGCATAAGCCATTGGAAACATACAGCCAGTAAAACACTGTCAGATTATAGGGAAAAAAAAGAAAAAGAAAAAAAACCCTGGAAAATAAAAGTCCAAAAGCCTAATGGCTCAGGGGTGGGGTGGGGGGGGGGGGGGGGGGGGGGGGGGAGGGGGAGCGGGCACTGTACTATCACAAATTAACACATGACAACAAAAAAGACACAGCCTATCCCTTTCCTTCTGCCCTCCTAATCCCTCTGACATGGAGCTTTGAGACGTGTTGAACGAACAAAAAACAACAACAAAAAAAAGCCCACTATCTTTGAAGTGCAGCTGATAGGAGATTTTGATGTAGGCTAAATCTGCAGGCAAACACTGCTGAACATTTCATATCAGCTGGAAGTGGGTCAGTAACATAAACATCAGTCCCCAGACTCTTCATTTGCAAGCGTATAATGATTTCCTTTTGGTTTTGTTTTTTAAATGGTTACCTCATCCTCGGCAATCTAAAGTATTAACAATAATTTCCCCAAATAACTCATTTTGTCAAATCCTACATACTAAGCCTTCTACTGCTTTATGCTTTGTTCCCCAAAGGATAAGATAATGTTGCTTATAGCCCAGCCGACCGCAAAAGGGCCATATCAGGGCTGTCCCCACGTTAAAATCAACTCACCAGTCTTTAAAAAAAAAAAAAAAAAAAAAAAAAAAAAAAAAAAAAAAAAAAAAAAAAAAAACAACTTTCAAACATCTTGTTAAATGACATCGTCTACAAACGCCCCAGAAACTTTGTTAAAAATCTTTCAGCCGTTTAAAATCTTAATCAGATAAAAAATGTTTAATCTCTCTCAAAAACTCAAGGATCACGTCAGGCGGGACATCCTGAACAGGATCTTCATGGACTCCGCCGTAAAATGTTTGTGTCTCACATCGTGCAAGTCCCAACACTCTAAAAGAACATGTTTCATTGTGAGTGGCGCATGACATGGAATGCACCACGGAGCTTCTTCACTCCTTAAAAGGTAAGCATGGGTAAAATACGAATGGCCGGTGTGCAGCCGGCACAGAACCGTTTCCTCTTTACGACCCTCGATGTGGATGGGGGAAGTCCTTAAGGTTTGGACGGATCTGAAGAGTTTGTTACTCGTCTGTGTGTTCCAATCCTCCTGCCAGAGGTCTCTCACATAATCGTTTAATTTTGGGTTTCACATCTGAGCAGGGGATATAAGTGTTGGACAGTTTCTCTCTTGTGGCGTTCTTGGCTAAACGATTAAAACCATTTCGTTCCCGCCGATGCCAACATGGCCAGGAACCCAAGCAAGAGTAATGTTGTAAACCGTCCGCCTTCAACTTGCTAAAAAGTTCAAAAAAAAGTAAAAGTTCTGGATGCTGAAGGTTGCGGCCAGCTATGGCCTCCAAAGCTGACAGCGAATCCGATAGAACCAGAAAGTCCCTCCTCGAAGAATGGGAGATTATCTTCAAAGCCAGTACTAGAGCAGTAAGTTCAGCAGAATAGACAGAAGCATCTGAATGAATATGTTCCAACAATATCTGAGAAGGAGCCCCAGGGCAGTAGGCTGCACAGGCCACTCCACCCTCAGACTTGGAACCGTCAGTGAAAACTTTTTGATAGGATGGGAATTGGAACAGAGCTCGGCATACAAAGCCTTGTACGCCAGAGAGCTGGTAGACTCCTTACGGAAAGCTGCGAGATCGAAACGAATCTCGGGTTTGTGAAAAAGGTCCATGGAGGTTGACCCGGAAACTTGGAAAAATCGGAAACTACTCCCAGGTCTATACCTGCATTCCGCACGTGAGGCTGCATCCGAAGCCCAAACGGCGGAATACATTTCGGGTTTGTTTCAAACTTACTTTGGAACGGAGGGTCAAAAACAGTCATGGGCAGGATTCTGCGGTTTGAGAACAGTCGGATGTAATAATTCAAAGACAGTTTCAGCCTGCGATTGGACAGTGAAGGTTCACCTGCCTCTGCGTACAGGCTGTACACAGGGGTGGTGCGGAACGCTCCAAGACAGAGACGAAGCCCTTGATGGTGGATAGGGTCCAAGAGTTTGAGGTAAGATGATCTTGCGGAGCCGTACACAGCACAACCGTAGTCCAGTTTAGAACGGACCAGGGCTCTGTAGAGGTGCAACAAAGTTTTCTTATCAGCGCCCCAGTCGGTGTGTGCTACGACCCGCAGAATATTCAGTGCCTTTGGCAAGCAGTTTTGAGGTTTTAATATGGCTGAGAAAGTTAAGTTTTTGGTCAAAAATGACTCCCAGAAATTTGGCCTCTTTGACAGCTGGAATGGAGATTTCCCTACTTGAAGTTCCGGATCTGGAAAAAACTGACGGAAATTATGGAAGTGAATACACTGGGTTTTTGTAGCAGAAAAGGTGAAACCGTTTTCATCCGCCCACGATGGATTTTATCTACGCAAAGCTGGAGCCTGCGCTGGACACTCGGGTACAGGCTTCAGTTGCGTAGACAGCAAAATCATCCACAAACAATGAGCAGTCTGAACCCTGCTGAACTGATTGAACAATGTTGTTGATCTTAATACTAAAGAGGGCAAGGAGATAGTATGCTCCCCTGTGGAACACCCAACTCCTGCTCGTGGACATCAGAGAGAGTGGTGCCAACCCGGACCTGAAACTGGGCGTTCTGCCAAAAAATTTGAATAAAAGCGGAAGATGACCCCGAAAACCCAGATCATGGAGATCATGGAGTATCCCCGACTTCCAGGTGGTATTGTAGGCCTTCTCCAAGTCAAAGAAAATTGCCACTGCATGCTGTCTGTTTAAAAAAGCGTTCCTAAGTGTAGATTCCAGACGAATCAAATGGTCAACTGTACTACGATGTTTGCGGAAACCACACTGTTCTTTCGCCAAAAGGCCATCGGTTTCAAGTTTCCACATGAGCCTAGCATTGACCATTTTTTCCATTAATTTACAAACACAGCTGGTCAAAGCTATGGGGACGGTAAATTTTAAGGATTAGAAAGATCTTTTCCAGGTTTGGGGTTGGGAATAATGAGGGCTTTTCGCCAAGAGGGTGGAAAAAAAAACCTGTAGTCCACACATGGTTGTAGACCTGTAGCAGTATGTTCAGACCTTCTAGCGGAAGATGTTTCAACAGCTGATAATGGATGTCATCTATACCTGGAGAGGAATCGCTGCAGAAAGCAAGGCAGATTTCAGCTCGTTTAACGTGAAAGGAAGATTGTATTCTTCCATGTTGTCGGTTGAAAAATTGCGGGAGAGTTTTCTTTTAGGGCTTTGGTGTTTGACAAAAGTGACTGATTTATTAGAAGAGGAGGAATTCTTTTCAATGGTTGAAGCAAGCAGATTAGCAACTGCTTTCTTTTCTGTTATTAAAGAATCCGAAAACTTGAGATGGTTCACAGTGGGACAGGTGTTCTTCCTTTGATTTTCTTAATGATGTTCCACACTTTTTTCTTAGAAGTTTTTTGATGTCAGCCTGGAGCAGAAGCTTCTCCAGGACCGACGTTTACTGATTTTAAAGTGTGTCTTGATTTAGCACGGTAGTTTCTGATGGGCTCGAGCGTTGGGACCGAAGGTCGTTGGTATACCTGACGCTGAGCCCGTTGTCTAACTTTGGAAATTTGTTGGCATTCTGAATCGAACCAGGGTGTTTTTGGCATTTGAAGTTTATCGGAAGACACTGGAATACAGGCCCCTTAGCACATTTAATCATAGTGTTAGTCAGTGATTCAGCTGGGTCAGGACTCTGAAAAAAAATCAGTGTCCTGGAACTCCTTAGAAACAGTGGCTGCAATAGATCCCAGTTTGCTTTCTTATAATTTAAATGCTGAGAGACAGAGACGTGTTCAGTTATTACAGGTTGTAGAAGGACAGGGAAATGGTCACTTCCGTGCAGATCGTCATGGACAGACCACTCATAGTCCAGGACCAGCGAGGGGTCACAAACCGACAAATCTAAACACGAAAGTGAACCTGTGGAAGAATGGAGGTAAGTTGCAGATCCGTCGTTCAGACAACACAAATCCAAATCCGAAAGGACATCCTTATCAGCAGACTCTGGATGACGAACCGGTACTACCCCAAAGAGGGTTGTGACCGTTTTAAAGTCCCCAACAGCAAAAAAGGTTCGAGGGGGTTCTTCTATCAGACTGACAAGGTCCTGACGACAAACCGGGACAGAAGGTGAGAGATAAAGAGAACAGATTGTCACAGTCTTGTGGAGAGTGACTTTCGCAGCTACAGCCTGAAGGGAGGTAGACAGAGTGACAGGACTATACAACAAAGTTTTGTGTAGGAGAAGGGCAACACCGCCCGACAGTCCCAACGTGGTGGTTGTGCAGGTTTTGAAAGAATATTTAAAGCCGAAGAGTAAAGGTCTTCTGGCTTTGAATTTGAGTTTCTTGAAGAGCCACGAAGAAGGTTTTAGAGACTGACACAGAAGCTGCAGCTCCTCGAGTTTGGAATTTAGACCACGGATATTCCAATGGAATATTGTATTATCCATGGTGCAGAGGGCGAAAAGGAGACAGATCAGGTCATCTCCTCTCAACATCTGCTGCTAAAAGCTGTAAATTTGTTGCTTAATTTCACTGGACTATCTGCAGAACCTGCTGGCAGACTTGCCAACAGGTGAAGTAGGTCTGGGTTTGGGGGACGGTGGAGGTTTTTTCCTCAACTCCACCATCTCCACACTAGGTTGAACTCCTTGCCGCACGGGCACTGGACAGAGGAGTTCGAGGGAGGGGTGCTGGTTTTTTAATCTGCCCAGCAGCAGATGTTGTAGACTGCTGGGCAGTCTGAGGGGTGGCGGATTTTTTGCCTCCACCAGGGGCAGTCACTTTGGTTTGGAAGGTGGTGGACCTGCTTCCACCAGAGCTGACAGTTTTTCCTTGCAATGTCTTCGAAAACGTAAAGTTATCAGTCTGACAGCAGACTGACCGATGTTGGAACTGTTGGAACTTTCTTTACGGCGAAGCATACGAAGAAGCTGTCGGCGACTGACTGCCCACAACTGCTTGCGGGCTTCGAAAAAAGGAGATCTTCTTTTCTGTCTTAACCCTTTGTATTGCAGATTCCTGAATCCACAGAGGACAATTCCGTGAAGAGGAGGGATGGTCGCCACCGCAGTTTGCACAATGTGCCGGATCTTTACACGGCCCATCATGGGTTGCCTTGCAGCAAATTACCACACACCTCCTGCCAGAACAACGGTCTCTGACATGGCCAAATTCTGGCATCGGAAGCACCTCAACGGGGACGGAACGTACAAGTGAACCCGGACAATCAGGTAGCCGACTTTGATGACCGGAGGCAGCACAGGGTTGCAGAATGTCAGAAAGAGGGTGTTGGTGTCCACTCTTTCTGCACCCTTCTTTACTGTCACCCTGCGTACCTCCGTCACACCTAGGATGCCAGCTCCGTTTTGATCTCTGCCTCTGAAACACCTGATAATTCCCTGCAGCGAATCATCCTTTTGATGAATTTAATTGTTTGTGGGGAGTTACCCTGATCTCCCTGTCCCCAAGTTTCGTCGCCTTCAGCAGCTGTTCAGATTGCTTTTGTGACTTACATTGAATAAGAAAGGAACCATTCCTCAACCTCTTGATGGACGAGGGTCACCTGCTATACCTTGAAAGCCCCTTTTGGATAGCAAAAGGGCTCAAAGCTGAAAGGGGTCTGTCTTGCTCCGTTCCTTCCATAACGAGCCAGGAAGCCCAAAAACCTGTCTTTTTGTCGTACCTCCATATCCGAATCGCTGTCAGAATCGAAATCCCCTGAAATAGGGGATGCTGCCTTCCTCTTTTTGGGGGGGATGATTTTTGAAAAGCCATATTGAGTGAATTTGTTTCATCCCTCCCTTACCCACCCACCTTGGAGTCCAACTAAGGGGCAGGGCCAAGAAACCAATGTCTTGACCCTTCCAGGCTTCGGAGAGAGACATACGACAAGCAGAAGCAACCAACCCTATCCCCCCTGATCATGCTCAACTCCCGGGAACAGAGAGCTGAGCACTGCAGGGGTTTACTTGGCCAGCTGGGGAACTGCCGTCTTGACCCAACCCCAAGAAGGGGAGCCGATTAGTACACCCGGGCCAAAGTGTACTCCCTGTCTAGGAGAGGTCCGAGCCAAAGTGATGTGTTGAGAGCGCTGGCCCTCTCAATCACCAGGATCTCATTCCCTCCGACACAGGTCGCACCGCACGGCAAACGCGGCGGATCTTAAGGAGACCAAAAGAGAGAAAAGGAGTGTGGAAAAGAAGACTTGAAGGGGAGACGAAGATAGAAAAGGGCCAAATAAGGGAGGCAGAAAACAAGAAAAGGAGAAAGGCGGGTTACTCTTAGTCAGGATCCTCACCCTTAGCCTATCTGACATGGGAAGCCCTACCAGGGGCATCAACTCCTTACCACGTTACGCTTAGGCCAAACAGCATCTGCACCTCTCAGGCCTAGAAGCAGTGTGAAAAAAAACAGCCTATCTCCAAGTATTGATGCCCCCGCCAGCAAAGCCTAAGGGATCATGGACCACGCAAACCCTCCGACCACGACAAGGTCGCAACCCCCGGAGGGCCCCCAAAGGATATTTCACCACGTAACTCATCTTCAATTTCATGATAGCCATCTACTGCTTTACCTTTTGTGCTCCCCAATGACATTTTCCCATATCCTCAGTCTCACAAAGATAGCCATCTACTACTTTACCTCTTGTACCCCCAAAGATATTTTCCCCACATAACTCATCCTCAGTCAGTTGATAGCCACCTACAACTTTACCTTTTGTGCCCCCAATGATATTTCTCCACATGATTCATCTTCAGTTTCACACAGACAGCCACTGACTTGTCAATTTTCCTCCTGCAATTCATCCCAAATCCTACACACATAGCCACACCCCAGCTCATCTGATCACAGAGTCAGCGCCAGCAGAGCACACAGAGACAGCCCAAATGTCACAGGATGCACCGCTAGGCTACCTGGTCACTTCAGTGCTGTTCCACCAGGCTCCTTCTGACTGGACGCAGAGACAGCCCAAATGTCACAGGATGCACCGCTAGGCTACCTGGTCACTTCAGTGCTGTTCCACCAGGCTCCTTCTGACTGGACGCAGAGACAGCCCAAATGTCACAGGATGCACCGCTAGGCTACCTGGTCACTTCAGTGCTGTTCCACCAGGCTCCTTCTGACTCGACGCATTGAGAACATCCCCCACTAGGCTCCGACCAGCTACTGCCATGCAATGACTGGTAGAGACAGCCTGGGGGAGCATGCCCTGTGGAACGTGACTGCCGCCACTTCTCCCACTGATCAGCCCCATAAAGCCGCATATTCTGCTACCAACTCCCCTCCTGACACAGTGATGGTCAAACTGAAGAAAAGGTCACCATAGCAGAGCATGAAGGGCCACAGAGTAATAAGACACAACATTTCTACACGACATGGGGAGGAGGAGGAGGAGGATGCCAGGTCAGAGACAACATGGCTGGGCTGGCCTCAGTGCTTCCTTTTTTTAATGTAGCCTGGCGTCAAACAGGCCTCAGTTCTACAGGGCATCAACCTTAACAGGCCTCAGTTCTACAGGGCCTCAAACAGGCCTCAGTTCTACAGGGCATCAACCTTAACAGGCCTCAGTTCTACAAGGCATCAACCTTAACAGGCCTCAGTTCTACAAGGCATCAACCTTAACAGGCCTCAGTTCTACAAGGCATCAACCTTAACAGGCCTCAGTTCTACAAGGCATCAACCTTAACAGGCCTCAGTTCTACAAGGCATCAACCTTAACAGGCCTCAGTTCTACAAGGCATCAACCTTAACAGGCCTCAGTTCTACAAGGCATCAACCTTAACAGGCCTCAGTTCTACAAGGCATCAACCTTAACAGGCCTCAGTTCTACAGGGCATCAACATTAACAGGCCTCAGTTCTACAGGGCATCAACCTTAACAGGCCTCAGTTCTACAGGGCATCAACCTTAACAGGCCTCAGTTCTACAGGGCATCAACCTTAACAGGCCTCAGTTCTTCAGTTCTACAGGGCCTCAAACAGGCCTCAGTTCTACAGGGCCTCAAACAGGCCTCAGTTCTACAGGGCATCAACCTTAACAGGCCTCAGTTCTACAGGGCATCAACCTTAACAGGCCTCAGTTCTACAGGGTGTCAAACAGGCCTCAGATCTACAGGGCATCAAACAGGCCTCAGTTCTACAGGGCGTCAAACAGGCCTCAGTACTACAGGGCATCAAACAGGCCTCAGTTCTACAGGGCATCAAACAGGCCTCAGTTCTACAGGGCATCAACCTTAACAGGCCTCAGTTCTACAGGGCATCAAACAGGCCTCAGTTCTACAGGGCATCAACCTTAACAGGCCTCAGTTCTACAGGGCATCAAACAGGCCTCAGTTCTACAGGGCATCAACCTTAACAGGCCTCAGTTCTACAGGGCATCAAACAGGCCTCAGTTCTACAGGGCATCAACCTTAACAGGCCTCAGTTCTACAGGGCTTCAACCTTAACAGG
Source organism: Conus ventricosus (assembly GCA_018398815.1). Lineage (NCBI taxonomy): Eukaryota > Metazoa > Mollusca > Gastropoda > Neogastropoda > Conidae > Conus > Conus ventricosus. Next base: position 2,783,619 of record CM031603.1, on the reverse strand, counting down.
CCTCAGTTCTACAAGGCCTCAAACAGGCCTCAGTTCTACAGGGCCTCAAACAGGCCTCAGTTCTACAGGGCCTCAAACAGGCCTCAGTTCTACAAGGCATCAACCTTAACAGGCCTCAGTTCTACAGGGCATCAACATTAACAGGCCTCAGTTCTACAAGGCATCAACCTTAACAGGCCTCAGTTCTACAAGGAATCAACCTTAACAGGCCTCAGTTCTACAGGGCATCAACCTTAACAGGCCTCAGTTCTACAGGGCCTCAAACAGGCCTCAGTTCTACAGGGCATCAAACAGGCCTCAGTTCTACAGGGCATCAAACAGGCCTCATTTCTACAGGGCATCAAACAGGCCTCAGTTCTACAGGGCATCAACCTTAACAGGCCTCAGTTCTACAGGGCATCAACCTTAACAGGCCTCAGTTCTACAGGGCATCAACCTCAACAGGCCTCAGTTCTACAGGGCGTCAAACAGGCCTCAGTTCTACAGGGCATCAACCTTAACAGGCCTCAGTTCTACAGGGCATCAACCTTAACAGGCCTCAGTTCTACAGGGCATCAACCTTAACAGGCCTCAGTTCTACAGGGCATCAACCTTAACAGGCCTCAGTTCTACAGGGCATCAACCTTAACAGGCCTCAGTTCTACAAGGCATCAACCTTAACAGGCCTCAGTTCTACAGGGCATCAACCTTAACAGGCCTCAGTTCTACAGGGCATCAACCTTAACAGGCCTCAGTTTTACAGGGCATCAAACAGGCCTCAGTTCTACAGGGCGTCAAACAGGCCTCAGTTCTACAGGGCATCAAACAGGCCTCAGTTCTACAGGGCATCAACCTTAACAGGCCTCAGTTCTACAGGGCATCAACCTTAACAGGCCTCAGTTCTACAAGGCATCAACCTTAACAGGCCTCAGTTCTACAAGGCATCAACCTTAACAGGCCTCAGTTCTACAAGGCATCAACCTTAACAGGCCTTAGTTCTACAAGGCATCAACCTTAACAGGCCTCAGTTCTACAAGGCATCAACCTTAACAGGCCTCAGTTCTACAGGGCATCAAACAGGCCTCAGTTCTACAGGGCATCAAACAGGCCTCAGTTCTACAGGGCATCAAACAGGCCTCAGTTCTACAGGGCATCAACCTTAACAGGCCTCAGTTCTACAGGGCGTCAAACAGGCCTCAGTTCTACAAGGCATCAACCTTAACAGCCCTCAGTTCTACAGGGCATCAAACAGGCCTCAGTTCTACAGGGCATCAACCTTAACAGGCCTCAGTTCTACAGGGCATCAACCTTAACAGGCCTCAGTTCTACAAGGCATCAACCTTAACAGGCCTCAGTTCTGCAGGGCATCAACCTTAACAGGCCTCAGTTCTACAGGGCATCAACCTTAACAGGCCTCAGTTCTACAGGGCATCAACCTTAACAGGCCTCAGTTCTACAGGGCATCAACCTTAACAGGCCTCAGTTCTACAGGGCATCAACCTTAACAGGCCTCAGTTCTACAGGGCATCAAACAGGCCTCAGATCTACAGGGCATCAAACAGGCGTCAGTTCTACAGGGCATCAAACAGGCCTCAGTTCTACAGGGCCTCAAACAGGCCTCAGTTCTACAGGGCCTCAAACAGGCCTCAGTTCTACAGGGCATCAAACAGGCCTCAGATCTACAGGGCATCAACCTTAACAGGCCTCAGTTCTACAGGGCCTCAAACAGGCCTCAGTTCTACAGGGCATCAAAGAGGCCTCAGTTCTACAGGGCATCAACCTTAACAGGCCTCAGTTCTACAGGGCATCAAACAGGCCTCAGATCTACAGGGCATCAAACAGGCCTCAGATCTACAGGGCCTCAAACAGGCCTCAGATCTACAGGGCGTCAAACAGGCCTCAGATCTACAGGGCATCAAACAGGCCTCAGATCTACAGGGCATCAAACAGGCGTCAGTTCTACAGGGCGTCAAACAGGCGTCAGTTCTACAGGGCGTCAACCTTCACTGCCACCAGACCTGTTCACCATGCTGGCCTTTTGTGTCTTGGGAGCTACAGTAAGGCCATGTTCAATGTCTTTCAAAGAGTATCTTTCAAATGACAGAGTTGCCATCCTTGCCTTCATAAACTGAAGCCAAATAGAAAGCAGTGTATGGATCACCATCAGTGTGTGAAAAGAAGTGAAGTGCAGTGCGGATGTCTCTTTCAGGCCTACACATCCCCAACAGTCAGTGAAAAAGACATATAATCCAGTGATGATGTCCTCTTTTAGGCCAACAGATTTCCACCAGTGTATGGGAAAGTATAATGCAGTAATTACATACATATATA
>CM031603.1:2761309-2776309 GCA_018398815.1 Conus ventricosus | reverse complement strand
CTGTATTACACCTACCTTTCCCACAGGTATGTCAGAGGTCTGTATTACACCTACCTTTCCCACAGGTATGTCAGAGGTATTACACCTACCTTTCCCACAGGTATGTCAGAGGTCTGTATTACACCTACCTTTCCCACAGGTATGTCAGAGGTATCACACCTACTTTTCCTACAGGTATGTCAGAGGTATTACACCTACCTTTCCTACAGGTATGTCAGAGGTCTGTATTACACCTACCTTTCCCACAGGCATGTCAGAGGTCTGTATTACACCTACCTTTCCCACAGGTATGTCAGAGGTATCACACCTACCTTTCCCACAGGTATGTCAGAGGTCTGTATTACACCTACCTCTCCCACAGGTATGTCAGAGGACTGTATTACACCTACCTTTCCCACAGGTATGTCAGAGGTCTGTATTACACCTGCCTTTCCCACAGGTATGTCAGAGGTCTGTATTACGCCTACCTTTCCCACAGGTATGTCAGAGGTATTACACCTACCTTTCCGACAGTATGTCAGAGGTATTACACCTACCTTTCCTACAGGTATGTCAGAGGTATTACACCTACCTTTCCCACAGGTATGTCAGAGGTATTACACCTACCTTTCCCACAGGTATGTCAGAGGTCTGTATTACACCTACCTTTCCTACAGGTATGTCAGAGGTCTGTATTACACCTACCTTTCCCACAGGTATGTCAGAGGTATTACACCTACCTTTCCCACAGGTATGTCAGAGGTCTGTATTACACCTACCTTTCCCACAGGTATGTCAGAGGTATTACACCTACCTTTCCCACAGGTATGTCAGAGGTCTGTATTACACCTACCTTTCCCACAGGTATGTCAGAGGTATCACACCTACCTTTCCTACAGGTATGTCTGAGGTCTGTATTACACCTACCTTTCCCACAGGTATGTCAGAGGTCTGTATTACACCTACCTTTCCCACAGGTATGTCAGAGGTCTGTATTACACCTACCTTTCCCACAGGTATGTCAGAGGTATTACACCTACCTTTCCCACAGGTATGTCAGAGGCATTACACCTACCTTTCCCACAGGTATGTCAGAGGATTTACACCTACCTTTCCCACAGGTATGTCAGACGTCTGTATTACACCTACCTTTCCCACAGGTATGTCAGAGGTCTGTATTACACCTACCTTTCCCACAGGTATGTCAGAGGTCTGTATTACACCTGCCTTTCCCACAGGTATGTCAGAGGTATTACACCTACCTTTCCCACAGGTATGTCAGAGGTATTACACCTACCTTTCCCACAGGTATGTCAGAGGTCTGTATTACACCTACCTTTCCCACAGGTATGTCAGAGGTATTACACCTGCCTTTCCCACAGGTATGTCAGAGGTCTGTATTACACCTACCTTTCCCACAGGTATGTCAGAGGTATTACACCTACCTTTCCCACAGGTATGTCAGAGGTCTGTATTACACCTACCTTTCCCACAGGTATGTCAGATGTCTGTATTACACCTGCCTTTCCCACAGGTATGTTAGAGGTATTACACCTACCTTTCCCACAGGTATGTCAGAGGTCTGTATTACACCTACCTTTCTCACAGGTATGTCAGAGGTCTGTATTACACCTACCTTTCCCACAGGTATGTCAGAGGTATTACACCTACCTTTCCCACAGGTATGTCAGAGGTCTGTATTACACCTACCTTTCCCACAGGTATGTCAGAGGTATTACACCTACCTTTCCACAGGTATGTCAGAGGTCTGTATTACACCTACCTTTCCCACAGGTATGTCAGAGGTATTACACCTGCCTTTCCCACAGGTATGTCAGAGGTCTGTATTACACCTACCTTTCCCACAGGTATGTCAGAGGTATTACACCTGCCTTTCCCACAGGTATGTCAGAGGTATTACACCTACCTTTCCCACAGGTATGTCAGAGGTATTACACCTACCTTTCCCACAGGTATGTCAGAGGTCTGTATTACACCTACCTTTCCCACAGGTATGTCAGAGGTATTACACCTACCTTTCCCACAGGTATGTCAGAGGTCTGTATTACACCTACCTTTCCCACAGGTATGTCAGAGGTATTACACCTACCTTTCCCACAGGTATGTCAGAGGTATCACACCTACCTTTCCCACAGGTATGTCAGAGGTCTGTATTACACCTACCTTTCCCACAGGTATTCAGAGGTATTACACCTACCTTTCCCACAGGTATGTCAGAGGTCTGCATTACACCTGCCTTCCCACTTCTATGTCAGCAGTGTCACTGTATATTACACCTACCTTTACTACAGCTATGTCAGCAGTGTCACTGTACATTACACCTACCTTTCCCACAGCTATGTCAGCAGTGTCACTGTATATTACACCTACCTTTACCACAGCTATGTCAGCAGTGTCACTGTATATTACACCTACCTTTACCACAGGTATGCCAGCAGTGTCACTGTACATTACACCTACCTTTCCCACAGCTATGTCAGCAGTGTCACTGTGTCATGAGTCGGCCAAATGTTCTCGAGCATTTAGGCAAATTTAGGGTAGTTTTGCTGTTGTTGAGAGCAAGTTCCTTGGGTTGTTCAAGTGTGCGAACTCAGGCATCACCAGAGGGGAATACCCCGGGTCGTGTACTGAGGGAGGGGGAGTTGCTGGGAAGTGTTTCGCATATCCGAGGGATAGTGACAAGGAGTTGCCGACCTGCCGGTCCTGGGTAGAGGAGTGTCCAGTCCGACCACTGGCTGGCTATTCACTGGGTTCTCCAGTGGGCCTGAAGGGAAGGCGATCGTGTCAGGTGACCGTCACGGGTAGGTGACCGTCAGCCTGCAGGCAGAGTACAGCGACCATTCAGTCGCCCTTGTTCTGAGGAATGAATGGAAGGCTGCGGCCTATTGAGTGGTTTGCGCCTTGTTGTCTATAGAGGTAGTAACTACTTGAAGCCTCAGTCCTGGCTGGTAGAGAAGTCCAGGCTGTTAGTACAATGGGTAGCTTCGGGAATCGAACATGAGTTTGAATAGGGGGTTATGCATTAACCACTGGGTGCCCAAGTCTTTGTTGGCGCTAGCAGCTGTGGTGTGTGTGTATGTGTAGGTGACTTGTGATTCCATTGGTGGAATAAAAATATCTTGGGGATTTATTGGTACAAATCGTGTGATGTGTGTGTGCCAGTGATTCCATTGGTTGAGCCAGTTAAACTCGGGTTCTCTCTTGTTTGAGAATGAATATAAGGTGCTTGGAAAACCAGGAAGTGTGTGACTCACTTAAGGGAAAGTGAACTCGCCCGTCTTGCTGAGGGCTCAAGAAAATACAGCGTGAAGCAGACGTTAGCTGTCGCCTCGTTGTCTCCTGGGTGGGGACGTAAGACAGTGGAGGTTGCTGTAGCCTCGGAGCCGACGACGAGAAGAATTGTCTCCCGTGTGGGGACGGTCGACAGCAAGACGTGTCAGCCTGCTGGAGCCTAGACAGGGAGCTGCTAGACAACGGTGGGGTGTTTGCAGCCAGAGAAGACCTGTGGGAGAGGCCGACAGGAGCCTTTCCGTGGAGAGGGCGAAGTGCAGTGGAGTCCGGGAGACTCGATGCGAGGGTGCAACTCAAGCTACGTTGCCAGTGTCCCCCAACTGGGATTTGGCCAATCGGGAGGACACAACGGGGTGGCAGCTTCAGCTCGTGGTCGCACAGTGGGATGAGAGAAACTGACGGTCAACCAAGGAATGCTGGCAAGTTATGGACGTTTTATTTGCTCTTAAGGTTATAAGTGTGCAAACTGAATAGTGGAATATTGTCTTTCCTGGCTAAGTAAGAATAACTGAAGAACAGGGGATGCGATTTATGAAATTGTCTGAATGCTGTTTACATTGTTGTATGATACAGATAGTTGTGTTGTGTAGTGACGGGTGGGGCTCGGAGTCAAGTTAAATAAAGTTGATTATTTTCTATGAAATGTTATTGGTTTCCCGTCACCTTTGTGTGGGCCCGATGTGAGTGACAGAGTGCGTGTGCCTATGCGAGAGCGCATTTTGGTTGTGAAAGCGTAAATACTTCTGTCCTATAACCCTGTGCATCCCTGAATATGAAAATCATATTTTAATAACGAGGGGGAGCGTCGGAGACCCGTCACACACTGTATATTACACCTACCTTTACCACAGCTATGTTAGCAGTGTCACTGTACATTACACCTACCTTTACCACAGCTATGTCAGCAGTGTCACTATATATTACACCTACCTTTACCACAGCTATGTCAGCAGTGTCACTGTATATTACACCTACCTTTACCACAGCTATGCCAGTAGTGTCACTGTACATTACACCTACCTTTCCCACAGGCATGTCGATGGTCCTGCTCTGTGTCACACCTTCATGCTTCTCCACCAACTCCTCCTTGTTCCACTCTTTGTCTGAACCAACACAAAACACACACACACACACACAAAAACAAGTTTTGGGAAATATGTTTACAAGAATGCATAGAAGCTTTTCATACACTACCAATCATCTGGCACACACATCATCATCATCATCATTATCATGTACATTTGTGTTCTTCATCTAAATAAGCCCCTAAATCTCTGGGTTAAACTTCTGTTGATGGAACCTGTGCTGGCAAAGAGGGGCACTCCCATCCAAAACTGACCTGAAAGTCAGACTGTCCACAACTTTTTTAAAAACTCATCAAAAACTAACTAAATCAAATCACCATACATCTGAAAAGTCATACAGTTCAAGAGCTGACCCAGCAACTACAGCCGAACAGTCATGTGGTGAATCAAACTGTCCAAACCAATACAGCACAAAGTCACACAGAGAAAGCTGCCAGGTCACACACAGAAAGCTGCCAGGTCACACGGAGAAAGCTGCCAGGTCACACACAGAAAGCTGCCAGGTCACACACAGAGAAAGCTGCCAGGTCACACACAGAGAAAGCTGCCAGTCACACACAGAGAAAGCTGCCAGGTCACACACAGAGAAAGCTGCCAGGTCACACAGAGAAAGCTGCCAGGTCACACAGAGAAAGCTGCCAGGTCACACACAGAGAAAGCTGCCAGGTCACACAGAGAAAGCTGCCAGTCACACACAGAGAAAGCAACCAGGTCACACAGAGAAAGCTGCCAGTCACACACAGAGAAAGCTGCCAGTCACACACAGAGAAAGCTGCCAGTCACACAGAGAAAGCTGCCAGTCACACACAGAGAAAGCTGCCAGGTCACACACAGAGAAAGCTGCCAGGTCACACAGAGAGAAAGCTGCCAGGTCACACAGAGAAAGCTGCCAGTCACACACAGAGAAAGCAACCAGGTCACACACAGAAAGCTGCCAGTCACACACAGAGAAAACTGCCAGTCACACAGAGAAAGCTGCCAGGTCACACACAGAAAGCTGCCAGTCACACACAGAGAAAGCAACCAGGTCACACACAGAAAGCTGCCAGTCACACACACAGAAAGCTGCCAGTCACACAGAGAAAGCTGCCAGGTCACACACAGAGAAAGCAACCAGGTCACACAGAGAAAGCTGCCAGTCACACACAGAGAAAGCAACCAGGTCACACAGAGAATGCTGCCAGTCACACACAGAGAAAGCAACCAGGTCACACAGAGAAAGCAACCAGGTCACACACAGAAAGCTGCCAGTCACACAGAGAAAGCTGCCAGTCACACAGAGAAAGCTGCCAGTCACACAGAGAAAGCTGCCAGGTCACACACAGAAAGCTGCCAGGTCACACACACAGAAAGCTGCCAGATCACACACAGACAAAGCTGCCAGGTCACACACAGAAAGCTGTCAGGTCACACACACAGAAAGCTGCCAGGTCACACACACAGAAAGCAGCCAGGTCACACAGAGAAAGCTGACAGATCACACACAGAGAAAACTGCCAGGTCACACAGAGAAAGCTGCCAGATCACACAGAGAAAGCTGCCAGGTCACACACAGAAAGCTGCCAGTCACACACAGAGAAAACTGCCAGGTCACACACAGAGAAAGCTGCCAGGTCACACACAGAAAGCTGCCAGGTCACACACAGAGAAAACTGCCAGGTCACACACAGAAAGCTGCCAGGTCACACACAGAGAAAACTGCCAGGTCACACACAGAAAGCTGCCAGGTCACACACAGAGAAAACTGCCAAGTCACACACAGAGAAAGCTGCCAGGTCACACACAGAGACAGCTGCCAGTCACACAGAGACAGCTGCCAGTCACACACAGAAAGCTGCCAGTCACACACAGAAAGCTGCCAGGTCACACACAGAGAAAGCTTCCAGGTCACACACACAGAAAGCTGCCAGGTTACACACACAGAAAGCTGCCAGGTCACATACAGAGAAAGCTGCTAGGTCACACACAGAGAAAGCTGCCAGTCACACACAGAGAAAGCTGCCAGTCACACACAGAAAGCTGCCATGTCACACACAGAGAAAGCTGCCAGTCACACACAGAGAAAGTTGCCAGTCACACACAGAGAAAGCTGCCAGGTCACACACAGAGAAAGCTGCCAGGTCACACACAGAAAGCTGCCAGGTCACACACAGAGAAAGCTGCCAGTCACACACAGAGAAAGCTGCCAGGTCACACAGAGAAAGCTGCCAGTCACACACAGAGAAAGCTGTCAGTCACACACAGACAAAGCTGCCAGTCACACACACAGAAAGCTGCCAGGTCACACAGAGAAAGCTGCCAGTCACACACAGAGAAAGCTGCCAGTCACACACAGAGAAAGCTGTCAGATCACACACAGAAAGCAGCCAGTCACACACACAGAAAGCTGCCAGGTCATACACAGAGAAAGCTGTCAGTCACACACAGACAAAGCTGCCCAGTCACACACACAGAAAGCTGCCAGGTCATACACAGAGAAAGCTGCCAGTCACACACAGAAAGCTGCCAGGTCACACACAGAAAGCTGCCAGTCACACACAGAGAAAGCTGCCAGTCACACACAGAAAGCTGCCAGGTCACACACAGAAAGCTGCCAGTCACACACAGAGAAAGCTGCCAGTCACACACAGAAAGCTGCCAGGTCACACAAAGAAAGCTGCCAGGTCACACACAGAAAGCTACCAGCTCACACACAGAAAGCTGCCAGTCACACACAGAGAAAGCTGCCAGTCACACACAGAAAGCTGCCAGGTCACACAGAGAAAGCTGCCAGGTCACACAGAGAAAGCTGCCAGTCACACACAGAGAAAGCTGCCCAGTCACACAGAGAAAGCTGCCAGTCACACACAGAGAAAGCTGCCAGTCACACACAGAAAGCTGCCAGGTCATACACAGAGAAAGCTGCCAGGTCACACACAGAAAGCTGCCAGGTCACACAGAGAAAGCTGCCAGGTCAAACTGAGAAAACTGCCAGGTCACACACAGAAAGCAGCCAGGTCACACACAGAAAGCTGCCAGGTCACACTGAGAAAACTGCCAGGTCACACACAGAAAGCTGTCAGGTCACACACAGAAAGCAGCCAGTCACACACACAGAAAGCTGCCAGGTCACACACAGAGAAAGCTGCCAGTCACACACAGAGAAAGCTGCCAGGTCACACACACAGAAAGCAGCCAGGTCACACAGAGAAAGCTGCCAGGTCACACACACAGAAAGCTGCCAGGTCACACACACAGAAAGCTGCCAGGTCACACAGAGAAAGCTGCCAGGTCACACAGAGAAAAAGAGACAGGCCAGTCCCATGCAGATGACAGCAGCCAGCTGGTGGCAGCCCTGCACACCGTTCACACTGACCATGCTGACCCTTCTCTCTCTGCAGCCTGCCCTTCAATAGCCAGCACCAGTGTGCCTCGCTGGAGAGTCAGCAGTCCCACTCTCCTCCCTTGGCCAGAAGCACAGCCACACCACAGAGCAGGCAAAGACTACTGGGTGTACCCAGTGACCTAGTCTGTCCTCCCTCTGCGTTCACTGAAGCAGCTGTTTTCTCCTTTTATTTTCTTATCACCGCCAACATCCCCTACCCTCCCTCCTCCTGCTTTCACCCTCATTCTTCTCTCTCTCTCTCTCTCTCTCTCTCTCTCTCTCTCTCTCTCTCTCTCTCTCTCTTATATATATATATATATATATAATATATATATCCCTGATGTGGCCCTTTGCGGTCGGCTGGGCTATAAGCAACATTATCTTATATATATATATATATATATATAATATATATATATATATATATATATATATATATATATATTGTTAAAATAGGTTTTTAAAAACAGAATCTACAAATTTGTTTCGAGCGCGTTGCGCTGTCATCAGGATGGTTTTTGGTTTGCCCACCGCCGATGTTATATAGCGTGTGGGCTCCCGTTTGCGGTTGTTTGCACGTGCGGGTTGGCTGCACGTGTTTTTGGGGGGTTTCAGGTTTTTGTATATATATATTATATATATATATATATATACAACAAACTAACAAATTCCAAGGATAAGTACCGAGCACCATTCCAGCAACTTACAGAGCAGCTTGGTGTTGCAATGACTCATTTTGAGAAGCATTTATTTTATTTCATTTTTCCCCATTCACCCACTCAAGCACATACTGTTAGTTAGGCAGAATTATCTACCACTGCAGATATGAATGCTTATCTCCCCTTATTTCTTCAATCTAAGACATAAGAGCAAGCTTTGTTCTCTCTCTCTCTCTCTCTCTCTCTCTCTCTATATATATATATATATATATATAGAGAGAGAGAGATATATATATATAATATATATATATATATATATATATATATATTCAATTATAAACAAAGCTTGTTCTTATGTCTTAGATTGAAGAAATAGGGGGAAACAAGCATTCATATCTGCAGTGGTAGATAATTCTGCCTAACAGTATGTCCTTGAGGGGGTGAATGGGGAAAATATAATGAATGCTTCTCAAAATGAGCCTTTAGCAAGCTTATAGCCTCCAAGAGGGAGTGCTCGGTACTTATCCTTGGAATTTATTAGTTCATTATATATATATATATATATATATATATAATATATATATATATATTGTTTGTTTGTTTGTTTGCATATCCATACAAAATAAACCAAAACAAAAGAGAAAAGAAAAAGCAGCATGTACACATGAGCAACACTGTATTTGTCAGTTTGCTTGTGTGTAGTATGGGCGTCTGTGACCTGCGTGGATGTGTTTATGGAGGAGGTGGGACTGGGGGAAGTTGTTCTCATGCACATCTACATGCACGGGTGCGCACATGCTTGTGTATGTGTGTGTGTGTGTGTGTGGTGTGTGTGTGTGTGTGTGTGTGTGTGTGTGTGGTGTGTGTTTGTGTGTGTGCACGTGTGTGCATGTAACATGATGAGTAGGTCCTACAAGACAGAAAAGCTACAGGAAAAACACACACACGCAACTACAGACAGAATTCTTCGTACACTGATCAACATACTGTATGTTGAATGGTTTACACGTTTACACACGTGCATGCCCACACACACACACACACACACACACACACACAACTAGCAGCATCAGAAGCAAAGAAAACCCAACCACAACAGCAAAGGAAGAGTGTCCCCAGTTGGTTATACCAAATGAACTCAGGCGACCAAGCTCCAGGCTGAACATGGTGATTGAACATTACTCACACATGAGGCTGTCAGTTCAATCAACACCAAGAATGCCGAGGAGAAGAACAGCACACACAGCCCACTTATCCCACACCCTCACACTGCATGGAGTGTCTGGAGTGTCTCCCTCTCTCTAGTCTCTACCTCTCTTCAGTGCGGCCAATCACACTTCACGCCCTGAGGTGTCTTTTCACACACACCATTCAAAAAAAAAGAACATGAAAAATGTTTTCAAGAACACCTGTTTCACCCTTTCAAACTTTAGAATGCTGAACAATTAAGTAGTGGGGGAAAACAAGTACCCTTTCAAACTTTACACTACAGAATACATGCACAGGACTTCATCTCAGCTGATCAGCTGCTGCGGCGGTGTAGCGGTGAGTGTTACATATTACACACAGTCAGATCGCTGGTTCAATTCCTAGCAGAGCCATGGGATTTTTCAGCCACAACCCGTTCTCAGCCACAGCTGAGCTTGCTATGGGGCTAAAAATGGGAAGATGGACACCACACAGTCCAGTTTCATTCACTTTAACTGATGTGTTTAGGAGAGTAAATGTTCACATTTTCTGACCAACACTGTACATGTTTGTCTCTTGGATCTTGTTGATGTCAGGATATATCATGACAGAAAGCACAGAGTACAGCCCTGTTACGTATCCTGTTGATGTCAGGATATATCAGGACAGACAGCACAGAGTACAGCCCTGTTATGTATCCTGTTGATGTCAGGATACATCAGGACAGACAGCACAGAGTACAGCCCTGTTATGTTGTCTCTGAAATGAATGGAACTTCATGGCAACATCTTCATCATCCTTATCAAATAGCAACATCTTCATCATCCTTATCAATTAGCAACATTTACATCATCCTCATCGATTAGCAACATCTTCATCATCCTCATCGATTAGCAACATCTTCATCATCCTTATCAATTAGCAACATCTTCATCATCTTCACTGATTAGCAACATCTTCATTATCCTCATCGATTAGCAACATTTTCATCATCCTCATCAATAAGCAACATCTTCATCATCCTCATTCATCAGCAACATCTTCATCAATTAGCAACATCATCATCATACTCATTAATCAGCACTATCTTTATCATCCTGATCAATCAGCAACATCTTCATCAATTAGCAACATCTTCATCATCCTCATCGATTATCAACATCTTCATCATCCTCATTGATCAGCAACATCTTCATCATCCTCATTCATCACCAACATCTTCATCATCCTCATCGATTAGTAACATCTTTATCATCCTCATCGATTAGCAACATCTTCATCATCCTCATCAATTAGCAACATCTTCATCATCCTCATTAATTAGCAACATCTTCGTCCTCATCGATTAGCAACATCTTCATCATCATCATTGACCAGCAACATCTTCATCATCGTCATTGACCAGCAACATCTTCATCATTGACCAGCAACATCTTCATCATCATCATCAATTAGCAACATCTTCATCATCCTCATTCATCAGCAACATCTTCATCCTCATCGATCAGCAACCTCTTCATCATCCTTATTGATCAGCAACATCTTCATCATCCTCATCGATCAGCAACCTCTTCATCATCCTTATTGATCAGCATCTTCATCATCATCACCAATCAGCAACATTTTCATCGTTGTCATCAATCAGCAACATCTTCATATCCTCACTGATCATCAACATCTTCATCAACCTCATCAATCATCAACATCTTCATCACCCTCATCAATCATCAAAATCTTCATCACCCTCATCAATCATCAACATCTTTATCACCTTCATCAATCATCAACATCTTTGTCATCCTCATTCATCAGCAACATCTTCATATCCTCATCAATCAGAAACATCTTCAACATCCTCATAGTTGTGCCATACATCAGAACAGTCAGTCACCTAGTTGTGCCATACATCAGAACAGACAGTCACCTAGCTGTGCCATACATCAGAACAGTCACCTAGTTGTACCATACATCAGAAGTCAGTCACCTAGTTGTGCCATACATCAGTACAGACAGCCACCTAGTTGTGCCATACATCAGAACAGTCACCTAGTTGTGCCATACATCAGGAAAGACAGTCACCTAGTTGTGCCACACATCAGAACAGTCACCTAGATGTGCCATACATCAGAATAGACAGTCGCCTAGTTGTGCCATACATCAGGACATTCACCTAGTTGTGCCATACATCAGAACAGTCACCTAGCTGTGCCATACATCAGAAGAGTCAGTCACCTAGTTGTGCCATACATCAGAACAGTCAGTCACCTAGTTGTGCCATACATCAGGACAGTCAGTCACCTAGTTGTGCCATACATCAGAACAGTCACCTAGTTGCGTGATACATCAGAACAGTCAGCTAGTTGTGCCATACATCAGAACAGTCACCTAGTTGTGCCATACATCAGAACAGTCATCCAGTTGTGCCATACATCAGGACAGACAGCCACCTAGTTGTGCCATACATCAGAACAGTCACTTGTTGTGTCATCCATCAGAACAGTCAGTCACCTAGTTGTGCCATACATCAGGACAGTCACCTAGTTGTGCCATACATCAGAACAGTCACCTAGTTGTACCATACACCAGGACAGTCAGTCACCTAGTTGTGCCATACATCAGAACAGTCACCTAGTTGTACCATACATCAGAACAGTCAGTCACCTAGTTGTGCCATACATCAGGACAGTCAGCCACCTTGTTGTGTCATACATCAGAACAGTCACCTAGTTGTGCCATACATCAAGACAGTCAGCCACCTTGTTGTGTCATACATCAGAACAGTCACCTAGTTGTGCCATACATCAGAACAGTCAACTAGTTGTGTCATACATCAGAACAGACAGTCACCTAGTAGTGCCATACATCAGAACAGTCACCTAGTTGTGTCATACATCAGAACAGACAGTCACCTAGTTGTGCCATACATCAGAACAGTCACCTTGTTGTGTCATACATCAGAACAGTCATCTAGTTGTGCCATACATCAGAACAGACAGTCACCTAGTTGTGCCATACATCAGAACAGTCACCCTGTTGTGTTATACATCAGAACAGTCATCCAGTTGTGCTATACATCAGAACAGACAGTCACCTAGTTGTGCCACACATCAGAACAGTCACCTAGTTGTGTCATACATCAGAACAGACAGTCACCTAGTTGTGCCACACATCAGAACAGTCACCTAGTTGTGTCATACATCAGAACAGACAGTCACCTAGTTGTGCCATACATCAGAACAGTCACCTAGTTGTGTCATACATCAGAACAGTCAGTCACCTAGTTGTGCCATACATCAGGACAGTCACCTAGTTGTGCCATACATCAGAGTAGTCACTTAGTTGTGCCATATATCATAACAGTCACCTAGTTGTGCCAAACATCAGAACAGTCAGACAGTCAACTAGTTTGCAATACATCAGAACAGTCAGCTATTTGAGTCATACGTCAGACCAGTCAGTCACCTAGTTGTGCCATATATCAGAACAGTCACCTAGTTGTGCCATACATCAGACCAGTCAGTCAACTAGTTGTGCCATACATCAGAACAGTCAGCTAGTTGTGCCACACATCAGAACAGTGAGACAGTCATCTAGTTGTGCCATACATCAGAACAGACAGTCACCTAGTTGTGCCACACATCAGAACAGACAGTCACCTAGTTGTGCCATACATAAAAACAGTCAGTCACCTAGTTGTGTCATACATCAGAACAGTCACTTAATTGTGCCATACATCAGAACAGACAGTCACCTAGTTGTGCCATACATCAGAAAAGACAGTCATCTAGTTGTGCCATACATCAGAACAGTCAGTCACCTAGTTGTGCCATACATCAGAACAGACAGTCACCTAGTTGTGTCATACATCAGAACAGTCAGTCACCTAGTTGTGCCATACATCAGAACAGACAGTCACCTAGTTGTGCCATACATCAGAAGAGTCAGTCAACTAGTTGTGCCATACATCAGAACACAGTCACCTAGTTGTGACATACATCAGAACACAGCCACCTAGTTGTGCCATACATCAGAACAGACAGTCACCTAGTTGTGCCATACATCAGAAAACAGTCACCTAGTTGTGCCATACATCAGAACAGTCAGTAACCTAGTTGTGTCATACATCAGAACAGTCATCTAGTTGTGCCATACATCAGAAAACAGTCACCTAGTTGTGCCATACATCAGAACAGTCATCTAGTTGTGCCATACATCAGAACAGACAGTCACCTAGTTGTGCCATACATCAGAACAGTCATCTAGTTGTGCCATACATCAGAACAGACAGTCACCTAGTTGTGCCATACATCAGAACAGTCATCTAGTTGTGCCATACATCAGAACAGACAGTCACCTAGTTGTGCCATACATCAGAACAGTCATCTTGTTGTGCCATACAACAGAACAGACAGTCACCTAGTTGTGCCATACATCAGGAGAGTCAGTCACCTAGTTGTGCCATACATAAGAACACTCAGTCACCAAGTTGTGCCACACACCTCAGAACAGACAGTCACCTAGTTGTGCCATACATCAGAACAGACAGTCACCTAGTTGTGCCATACATCAGAACAATCAGTCAGCTAGTGGTGCTATACATCAGAACAGTCATCAGCTAGTTGTGCCATACATCAGAACAGTCACTCATCTAGTTGTGCCATACATCAGAACAGTCAGTCATCTAGTTGTGCCATACATCAGAACAGTCAGTCATCTAGTGCCATAACATCAAGAACAGATCATCATCTAGTTGTGTCATACATCAGAACAGACAATCACCTAGTTGTGCTATACATCAGAAGTCACCTAGTTGTGCCATACACCAGAACAGCGAGACAGTAACCTAGTTGTGCCATACATAGAACAGTCAGTCATTTAGTTGTGCCATACATCAGAACAGTGAGACAGTCACCTAGTTGTGCCATACGTCAGAACAGTCAGTCATCTAGTTGTGCCATACATCAGAACAGTCACCTAGTTGTGCCATACATCAAGACAGACAGCCACCTAGTTGTGCCATACATCAGAACAGTGAGACAGTCACCTAGTTGTGCCATACATCAGAACAGTCATCTAGTTGTGCCATACATCAGAACAGTCACCTAGTTGTGCCATACATCAGAACAGTCACCTAGTTGTGCCATACATCAGAACAGACAGTCATCTAGTTGTGCCATACATCAGAACAGTCAGTCACCTAGTTGTGCCATACATCAGAACAGACAGTCACCTAGTTGTGCCATACATCAGAAGAGACAGTCACCTAGTTGTGCCAGACGTCAGAACAGTCACCTAGTTGTGCCAACATCAGAACAGTCAGTCATCTAGTTGTGCCACACATCAGAACAGTCACCTAGTTGTGCCACACATCAGAACAGTCAGTCATCTAGTTGTGCCACACATCAGAACAGTC
>CM031603.1:2739726-2761209 GCA_018398815.1 Conus ventricosus | reverse complement strand
AGTCATCTAGTTGTGCCACACAGAACATCACCTAGTTGTGCCACACATCAGAACAGTCAGTCATCTAGTTGTGCCACACAACAGAACAGTCAGTCATCTAGTTGTGCCACACATCAGAACAGTCACCTAGTTGTGCCACACATCAGAACAGTCAGTCCTAGTTGTGCCACACATAGAACAGTGAGACAGTCAGCTAGTTGTGCCATACATCAGAACAGTCAGCTAGTTGTGCCATACATCAGAACAGTCAGCTAGTTGTGCCATACATCAGAACAGTCACCTAGTTGTGCCACACATCAGAACAGTGAGACAGTCACCTAGTTGTGCCTGAAGAACTTGAGACCCAGCCAGTTGAGGAAGAGGGCGATGACCAAGATGATGAGCGTGGAGGGCAGGAGCAGAAGATACCATGCTGCCGACTCTGTGTTGAGGACTGTCGGCCGCCTGCACACCGCCATCATCACAACATGAACACCACTGACGGCTGTCATGGTCCTCAGCCATTAACACTGTCCTGTAGCAACAGTGACAGCGGCCTGTTCTGATCATCACACAATGAACTACACTGACGGCTGTCATGGTCCCTCAGCCATTAACACTGTCCTTTAGCAACAGGGACAGCGGCCTGTTCTGATCATCACACAATGAACTACACTGACGGCTGTCATCCTCTTTTGAATCATGTCCCATGTGCGAGGAAAAAGGAGGTGGTGAGAATGTGTGTGTGTGTGTATGTGTGTGTGTGTGTGTGTGTGTGTGTGTGTGTGTGTGGTGTGTGTGTGTGTGATGTGTGGTGTGTGTGTGTGTAGGGGAAGTGCATGCATGAAAGTGCGCATGAGTGTGAGTCTCTGTGAGCACGGAGGGGGGGGGGGGGGGGGGGGGGGGGGGGGGGGGGGGGGGGGGGTGCATGCATGAAAGAGTGCGAGTCTCTGTGAGTGTATGAATATGAAACTTTCTTCTTGAATTTCTCCACTTTCCTCTGTGCTCTGAAATGTTTGATTTCAGCAACTAAGACAAATTATGAACAATGTGTTGGTATTGTTTAGTGACTGTTGTTGTGGTAACAAATAGGATTATTTCATTTGCTTCTTTTACATGGATTCTTTTGTCTTTACAATGCAATAAACATTTAAGCTACTTAGCTTTAGTTGGCAAGATACATGTCTATGTGTGGCCATTAGGTGTTCTATTTCTAGTCAAATACTTATTCATTTCTACTCCTCCTGGTATCCTCAGACTGTGAATGAATGTAATTTGTTGTAATGTTTGCATAAAACATCATTTAACTCTTTTATCAGTGTTTTCAGCACACACACACACACACACACACACACACACACACACACACACACACACACACACAAAAACAAAACAAAACAGGTAAACTACACGGACTCACTCTGTTACATATGAATCAAAATGATTTCAAATCAATTCTGAGTAATTGAGGAGTAAGTGCTTCATCTGTCCTGCACCCAATCTGTGTGTGCCATACATTGCGGATGTGCAGAGATCCACTGTGTATTCTGATAGAACAATGATTTGCTATGTATCATGGAATAGCCACCCATGATTTTGTTTGTGTAGAGGAACAATGCTTTGCTATGTATCATGGAATACAGTCACCCATGATTTTGTTTGTGTAGAGGAACAATGCTTTGCTATGTATCATGGAATAGCCACCCATGATTTTGTTTGTGTAGAGGAACAATGCTTTGCTATGTATCATGGAATAGCCACCCATGATTTTGTTTGTGTAGAGGAACAATGCTTCGCTATGTATCACGGAATACAGTCACCCATGACTCAGGAACAATGATTTGCTATGTATCATGGAATACAGTCACCCATGACTTTGTGTAGAGGAACAATGCTTTGCAATACTTTGTGGGAAGATAGTAAAACCCACTTGTTATCTTGTGGAGCAATGCCTTGCCTTACATCATGAGTGTACAGTAAAACCCACTGTTACCTTGCACAACAATACCTTGCCTTACATCATGTGTACAGTAAAACCCACTTGTTATCTTGTGCAACAATACCTTGCCTTACATCATGAGTGTACAGTAAAACCCACTTGTTATCTTGTGGAATGATTGTTGCTTTACGTTATAAGCGCACAGTAAAACCCATGCTGTTATCTTGTGGAGTAATGCCTTGCCTTACATCATGAGTGTGCAGTAAAACCCACTCTATTATCTTGTGGAAAGATTGTTGCTTTACATTATAAGTGCACAGTAAAACCCACACTGTTATCTTGTGGAACAATGCCTTGCCTTATACATATTGAGTGTACAGAGAAACCTATGCTGTTATCTTTTAACAATGCCTTTCTTTAAATCACGAGTGTACAATGAAACCCATGCTGTTATCTTTTTAACAATGCCTTGCTTTACATCACGAGTGTGAAGTGAAACTCATGCTGTTATCTTATGGAACGACTCCTTGCAATGTGTTGAGGGAGTGAAAGTAACCCATGTATGCCTGAAGGAATATCCTGCCTGTGTCTTCGTTATGCATACACCTACCTCCCCCCTCCCCCCTATTTTTTTCTTAATCAAACATTATCCATTCTGCCTTTACCAACATCTAAATGGCACGCAATGTGTTGCAGTCCTATGAATTAGAAACAACCTAAACACCATGCAGGTTGTTTTCAATCCATAGGTTTGCAACACATGCGGGTAGCCTGTAATCCATGGGATTGGAGTACATGCAGGTTGTTTCTAATCCATAGGATTGCAATACATGCAGGTAGTATGTAATCCACAGGATTGCAAAACATGCAGGTAGTATGTAATCCATAGGATTGCAATACATGTACATAGTATGTAATCCATAGGATTGCAATACATGCAGGTAGTATGTAATCCATAGGATTGCAATACATGCAGGTAGTATGTAATCCATAGGATTGCAATACATGCAGGTAGTATGTAATCCATAGGATTGCAATACATGCAGGTGGTATGTAATCCATAGGATTGCAATACATGCAGGTAGTATGTAATCCATAGGATTGCAATACATGCAGGTAGTATGTAATCCATAGGATTGCAATACATGCAGGTAGTATGTAATCCATAGGATTGCAATACATGCAGGTAGTATGTAATCCACAGGATTGCAATACATGCAGGTAGTATGTAATCCACAGGATTGCAATACATGCAGGTAGTATGTAATCCATAGGATTGCAATACATGCAGGTAGTATGTAATCCATAGGATTGGAACACATGCAGGAACTATGTAATCCATGGGATTGGAATACATGCAGGTAGTATGTAATCCATGGGATTGCAATACATGTACATAGTATGTAATCCATGGGATTGCAATACATGCAGGTAGTATATAATCCATGGGATTGCAATACATGCAGGTAGTATGTAATTCATGGGATTGCCATACATGCAGGTACTATGTAATCCATGGGATTGCAATACATGCAGGTACTATGTAATCCATGGGATTGCCATACATGCAGGTACTATGTAATCCATGGGATTGCCATACATGCAGGTACTATGTAATTCATGGGATTGCCATACATGCAGGTACTATGTAATCCATGGGATTGCAATACATGTAGGTGGTATGTAATCCATAGGATTGCGATACATGTACATAGTATGTTATCCATAGGATTGCGATACATGTACATAGTATGTTATCCATAGGATTGCGATACATGTACATAGTATGTAATCCATAGGATTGCGGTACATGTACATAGTATGTTATCCATAGGATTGCGATACATGTACACAGTATGTTATCCATAGGATTGCGATACATGTACATAGTATGTAATCCATAGGATTGCGATACATGTACACAGTGTGTATCCATAGGATTGTGATACATGTACATTAAGTAAGTTATCCATAGGATTGCAATACATGTACATAGTATGTTATCCATAGGATTGCGATACATGTACATAGTATGTTATCCATGGGATTGCGATACATGTACACAGTATGTAATCCATGGGATTGCAATATATGTAGGTAGCATGTAATCCATGGTATTGCAATACATGAAGGTACTATGTAATCCATGGGATTGCATTGCATGTATGTAGTTTGTAATTCAACGGACTGTGACACAGGTAGGTAGTATGCAATCCATGGGATTACAATACATGTAGGTAGTATGTAATCCATGGGATTGCGATACATGCAGGTACTATGTAATACATGGGATTGCATTGCATGTATGTAGTTTGTAATTCAACGGACTGTGACACAGGTAGGTTACTATGCAATCCATGGGATTACAATACATGTAGGTAGTATGTAATCCATGGGATTGCGATACATGCAGGTACAATGTAATCCATGGGATTGCATTGCATGTATGTAGTTTGTAATTCAACGGACTGTGACACAGGTAGGTAGTATGTAATCCCCAGGACTGCATCCTACGCAAGTAGTTAGGAAGAAAGGTGGCAGAGTGGTTAAGAAGTTGGCCTGCCAATCCATCGTGTGAGAAGTGCGTGGATTCGAGCCCTGCCTTTCTCGCCCTTTCTTTCCCAGTTTGAATGACAAATTGAACTGAATGTCAAGTCCATCGGATGGGGACTATAAGTGAGTCAGACCCGTGTGCCTTCTTGGCCCCCTGTACACGTTAAAGAACCCACGGCAGTTGAAAATCGAAAAGAGCAGGGGGTTTCCCCGCTGCCCTGGCAAAACTGATGTAGATTGAAGATAGCCGCCTGGTATTTCTTACCAAGCCACAAAAATTGTCACTTACTGTTATCGTGTGCCATCGTGTACCGGTGGAAATGGAGGACACGTATAAACATCGCATGCATCCTATGTGAGAAACTGGAGGAATAAATGACATAAATGAAAATGAGTGACTGATATTTGAATGGTACGGGAAACGACTGAATGAGCGCCAGTAGGCTGCTCTTCGGCCGGCTCTACCTGGGTAGGCAGCCCGTTGAGTGAGTGAGGAAGTGTGTTTATTGCAAAGCGCTTAGAGCTTGGTCTGTGACCGACGATAGGCGCTATATAAATACCCAATATATTAATAATAATAATAATAGTTTGTAATCCGTAGGACTGCAACACGATCAGGCTCTTTGTAATCCACATGACTGCAATGCATACAGCTTGTCTGTAATCTTCAGGATTGCAATACATAGTGATAGTTTATCATTTGTATGATTGCAACACGTGGTGACAGACTGTGATCTATAAGACTGCATTGCATGCAGTGGGCTGTACTCCCTAGGATTGCCATACAAGCTGATCACTCAAAAGGTTGAAGAAACTTGCCAACACCCTCTAATATGCAGGTTTTGATTCAATACAAAACTTGCAACCACACACTCACACTCATAACGTGTACCCAAGCACACACACATGCCTATGACACACACACACACACACACACACACACACACACACACACACACACACACACACACACACGTGCATGCACACACACACACACACACACACACACACACACACACACACACACACAACACGTGCATGCACACACACACACACACACACACACACACACACACACACACACACACACACGTGCATGCACACACACACACACACACACACACACACACACACACACACACACACACACACACATAAACACACGCACGCACTCACTCACACAACTTCAAGTCTGTTCATCACAAATCCTGGTTTCCTGATTTTTATTATGATAAGTATAATTCCCCAAGATGCAGCTGATGACTAGAGGATAAAAAAAATCTGATTGTGCGCATACCTTAACAACAAAAATGATTGACTTTCCATGATTTCATGAAGATGTAGGAAGTTGTTGCAAACTCAAAGGACAAGCAGGCATCCAAGAAATACCAAAACAATTTCAGAACACAGCTGATTTAGAGATACAGCAGTTTAATACCTAGTACTTCAAAGTAGCCTTGGAAAACATAAACTGGTACATAACGTCGTAAAATAATGCTTGTACTAGTTGTAGAGTAAAAGTCCCCATACTGCAGAGTAAATGTCCCCATATCGCAACTCTATAGAATAGGAATCTATTTTTTAAGCGATAAACTCCACACACACACACACACACACACACACACACACACACACACACTGAAATAGGATTTTCAAAAAAGCAGTTTGATTGATGTATCAATGTTAATATTTTATTTACAATTTGTACATGTATATAATTCATATTAGTGTTCTTATTCTATCTCCAATTTGTACATAACACAAATTTTGTGATTCATATATAGTTCATTTGAGGTTAATTTCTTCCAACCTAATTTGTAGATTAACTGTGCATTAGTTGAGGAATGTCCATAATAAGTTATGGTGGGTTTTTTTTAAACATAACATGTCTACATTAAAAGAAATTGTACATAATACTCTAACATTCAATGCTGAACAATTAACATTCCTTATTTTTCAAAATGTCAAGAAGTTTTATGGCCTGTACAAGTAAGCAGTATTTCACTTAAAATGTCGGATAGGTGCTTTTAAATGTGGAAAGTTTATCAGGTGAATGCATGTGATAAATATGTGTTACTAAACTGCACAATTGTGCTACTTGTGCCATGGCTTATAAGAAATTCTTGATTATGCATGTGCTGCCACTGCTGTTTATTTTTCTATGCGACGGTATAAATATGGCCTAGAAATAAATTGGTACAACTATATTGAAAGTCTATGCTGACTTAAAGCTATCAAATGAAATATTCTTTCTATATCATAAAGTTCAGTTTAAACTGCTTTGAAGATGTGGAAAAATGCAGACGGTAGATAAGTTCAAGGACCAATGTTTGCGCTGGTTCCACCGATAGCATGCACACGTTCTGGCACAACATGGCCACGTTTCCATTTTCTGTCACTGATCTCAAGTTCCCATTGTGCCCGATCCATGGTGCACTGATCTCAAGTTCCCATTGTGCCCCATCCATGGTGGGTATTTCCTGGCTTCTGTCAGCTGGTAAACCTGACTAGAAATAAGGAGACACCTTTCAAATATGTACATATCACACCTATTGTAACTGCACCAAAAATTCATCTTACTCAGTTTCCGTGCATTTTTTCTTGCTGTAATTCCAAACATAAATCCTCTGTTCCTGTAGTCCCCTCTGAAAGTGAAACCTTTGTTCCTCTGTCACAGCTAAACTCCTTGTTCATCTCTTGTGGCAACTGTATCCTCAGTGTGGGACTTAGTACTTGAGGCATTTTATTAAAGTAAAACTAAAACAAAAAAACCTGTACATCAGTCATTTTCATATGAAAGATAAGAAAGAAAAACAAAATTAACTTGCTCAGAAACTGGGGTCATTTAATTGCTCAGAAACTGGGGTCATTTAATCAAAAATTATGAAACAACATGCAAACTTCTCACAAACTTAACTCAATCATGCATAATTATGAACAACACTTAGCTCACTTTATCATAAATTATGAAACAACATGCAAATTTCTCACGAAGTGAACTCAATCATGCAAATGAACAACATTCATTTACACACCCAATGCACGCCAGCAGATGAATTTTGAGCTTGTAACTGACTGTACGACATCAATCAGAATCAAGACTTGGCAATACCATTTGCCATAGCTACACTTCCTGTTTTGGGTCACACAGAGATAACGGTCGAGGAGAAGAGTTATCACCTACAGTTATCTATTCCACCTTGAAAGACAATTGTAGGCAGCCCGTTGTTTAAATGAGTGTGGACTGTAAAGTGCTTATACTAGTTATACTATAGCTTGGTCTTGAGCCGAGAATAGGTGCTACAGAAGTATTCATTATTATTATTAGTATTATTGTTGTTTATGCTGTTCCTGAGTCATGTTCGTTTGTTTGTTTGTTTTTTTGTTCTTTGTTTATGACCTCTCAGATGAAACACTGTCGTCCATTAGAGTCTGCAGCTTTCAAACACACACAGCTGTATCCTGGATGAGGAAGTGCTGCCTTTGAATGGTGTGGGAATGTGCACACCTACATCATGGGGCCGGGCCGGAATAGCTCAGTTGGTAGAGCGCCGGACTCATAATCCAAGGGTTGCGGGTTCAAATCTCCGCCGGGCCATTTCGGTACAGGGGGATTTTTCCCTCGGAGTTAACATTAGTTCTGACTCCATTTCCCTTACAGTCCTTCGAATGAGACTATAAACCGAGGTTCCGTGTGTGAACGCACGCATAACATCTTGCACACGCGTAAATCACCAACTTTCGGAAGAGAAGGCCAGTTTGGCCGTTGGTATGGATGACACGTTACACATAGCATGCACCCTGCATGAGAAATGGAAAGAATGGAGGAAGTAAGGAAACTGAGTGCACGACACTGACTGAATGATACGGGAAACGACTGAATGATGCGCCGGCAGGCAGCTCTTCAGTTGGCACTACCCAGGTAGACAGCCCGTTGTGTATACGAGAGTTAATTATATTATATTGAAAGAGCTTAAAGCCCTAATCTTTAGAGAATAGGCGCTATAAAAATGAACATTATTATTATTATTATCAATGCCCACCAACCTGACAGGCTTGGACGGGTAAACGTTGGGGAGGACAAGGCCAAATGCTCTCTCCACCTGTCTGTCTGGCACCGGCCACAACAACATCAGACTGTCAGTGACCAGACAGGGGGGGTGGGCAGTGCAAAAGATCCTGGGTTTTTTCCCCAGAACAAAACCAACACAGGGTGATCTCTCACTGATATGCTCCTTAACTGTGTCAGCAGTGTGCATACATTGTGCCTGCTCACAAGGGAACGACAGGTCTGTTATCTTTACTTGGCCTTATCAGGCAGGCAACGCAAGTGTGCAGAGCTGGTGTGTTTGAACTGACTTTGGCTGTTATTTTTTATCATTAAATGTGAGGGAGTAGGGGTAGGGAGCAGCAAGTAAAAACTGGTAGATCCGGATACAGTTTCTTTTCTTTTTTTTTTTTTTCTTTTATAAATCTTTTTGCCCTCTAGACAACTAAAAATTGCCTGGAATTTCTAGACCTGTATATCTGTTATTCTATATTTCCATTCATTACAACAGCAAATTTCCCATACACCTTTCCCAGTAAGTAAGAGTGTGCGTGTGAGTGTGTGTGTGTGTGTGTGTGTGTGTGTGTGTGTGTGTGTGTGTGTGTGTGTGCGTGTGTGTGTGTGTCTGACTATGCTTGTATTGCATGTTTATTTGTTCTTCAACTTAACATCCTTCTAAAGACAAGTAAATATGTAAGAGAGAGAGAGAGAGAGAGTGCGTGTGTGTGTGTGTGTGTGTGTGTGTGTGTGTGTGTGTGTGTGTGTGCGTGCGTGCGTGCGTGCGTGCGTGCGTGCGTGCGTGCGTGTGTGTGCGTGTGTGTGTGTGTGTGTGAATACAAATATGCAGCTCCCCAACATACCCAAATCCATGGAGTATAAGGGACCTTACATGAGTTCCCCAGTTTCTTCACCTTCCAAATCATGACTGAACAGCATCAGGTTTCTCTGTTGTCCTGACTGTGAATCAAAGTGATCAAAGTGTCTCACTCTCCCTCAATGCCAGCTTCTAAGCCAACTCTGCACTAGAGTGTTCTTGACAGAGAGAATCTCCACTCCACTTACTGCTTTTCCCCAGTATATTTCATTTCATTTTAATTCAAAACTTAAGTTATATTAGCCAGTTTACCACGTGAAAAGTTGACAGAACAGTACGGGGTGGAAAGAACAATGAGGGAGTAATAAAATCAAGTCCTATCATCAACAAACATATATCAGATACATAACACTCCACAGTTGTAATGAACAGGCAAAACAATCCACAACTTTCTTTCCTCAAAAGTATTGGCTACACAGGTAATTTCACCACCACAGTCACTCCTGTCCTGGTTCTACCACTGACGATAAATAAACTGAATTCTCTGCAGTCTGATTCAGGATTTTCTCAAAATTGCCATGATGATGCTGTCTTTTAATCTATGGTTACTAAAGCCTTCAAAAACAAAACAAACGTATGCTCATTTTCATTTTTAAAAAACACAAAAAACCCAGAACAGTTCATGGTAACATAAACAAAACCAGCCAGAATGTCAGGGAAGAATTCAAAAGAGACTCACTGATTTTCATGAAAACAGTATCCTCAGCCGATTCCACAAGCTGTGTCCCATTGGACACCACTGGCTTGTGTATACACACCGCCATGCCATCTTTCAGTTTCAATCTCTGGGTTTGAGAAGACAAGAAAAAGCGCAATCTGGAAATGCTTTTTGAATGTCACTATCTCGGCAAGACCACTTTTCTGAAAGCGCAAAGATTTTAAATCTTTCACAGAAAAACTTCCAGGATGTATATTTTGTTTATTTCTGGGTCCCTGAATGTTCCATGCCATGATGTGAAACATACTGCTACTTCACTGCGTACTGGATACTTTAAGGGTATGCATGTTTGCCACTAGTGGCCTCATCTGTTATGTCTGTTTCTACAGTGTTTTGTCAATGGTCCATTGTTGACCTGACCACAAATATATACTCTTACAGTAATTAGCCATCTACCAGTCAAGTCCATTGCACTATCATCTTCCGCAATAATTGTAATTTACCTCTGTCATCAACTACAGTGCGACCGGGGTCATCCCGATAGATCCCCGCACCGATAGATCCCTGCACCGAACCGATAGATCCCCGCACCGATAGATCCCCGCATCGGTAGATCCCCGCAAAGGGATAGGGTTAGGGTTCGGGTTAGGGATCTATCGGTGCGGGATCTATCGGGGTGCACCCGTGCGACCAACCATGATAGATCTAGAATAATTCATTTGAAGAGGAGGGGAAAAAGACACTGACTGACTAAGTCATGTAATGTCTGATACTGTGATAGATGTTCTGTCTGAGTGTTCTTGGATCCATGGGCAGATCCCTCCCATGACGATTAAGCGGCTTTTGTAAGTGATAACAATGGGCATGGTCGCTACACAGCGTGAATGGTGCATGACAAAGAACCTGGCTCAGAGATGTGGGGGCGGAGAAAGGGAGGAGTAGGGAATTAATGGGTAGGGGCTGGGATTAGGGGAGTGAAACTCAAATGCTGAAGAGTTAGGTAAGATTAGTTGCAAAAGATCCTGTTTCACTAGCCCCCTGCCCTCCGTCCCCCCCCCCCCCCCCCCCCCCCCCCCCCCCAGAAAAGTGGTGGTGACATGCTTGCCAAATGAACTTGAAATTATGTGACTGATTTTGTGTACTGTTCATATGACACTATCAGTTATTGCGCCTTTAGCATTACTCCACCTCAAAATACTTGGATGATGTTCACATTATTATATCTATCATCTGTTACGCAAATTTTTCACTGTTAAGTCACCAGCCTCCATGCGCTATGCAGTAACAGTGCTTGGAATTTTGGGAAGAAAACATTTTATTTCATACATTCACGCATGTTGTGATAATCATCTATGGATCCATTAATGATACATTGCTCCTTACAATACATTTCTTTTCTGTAGTCTTTACATTGGGGATCTTTTGAAATAATTTATCATGAACACAGATTCTAGCTTGACTTTAGACTCCAAGTCAGCACACATGATTTCCAATATCCCCTCTAGCTTTCAAGCAAACACTCTGATCATAAACATGCTCTCAATTCAAAGTAATTAATCAAGTAGTCAAAACAGTCCAAAACAACCAGCCTACTGACCATGTGTGAATGGCTGTGTTGAAGTTCAATAGAAGATGAGGGTGGCCCTTTATTACACAAGCTTATCAAACAACTATGTGACACCAGCCCTCACAAAGCATACAAAGAGACAGACAGACACACAGACAGAGAGAGACAGACACACAGACAGACAGAGACAGAAAGAGAGAAAGAGAAAGAGTAGTCCACATTCTGCCTGGCAGTCAGCTACTCTTACAAGGCAGGGGGAAAGGAGAAAAGGATGGCAGTGGGGGGAGAGGGAAAGATAGAGACAGAGTGCTGGGGGTTGGGTGGGAGCTGCAATTGAAGTGTGTGTGTACATATGTGTGTGTGTGTGTGTGTCGTGTGTGTGTGTGTGTGTGTGTGTGTGTGTGTGTGTGTGTGTGTGTGTGTGTGTGTGTACGTGTGTGTGTGTGTGTGTACATACAAGCATGTGTGCGTGCATGCATGCATGCGTGCCTGCTTGTGTGTGTGTGTGTGTGTGTGTGTGTGTGTGTGTGTGTGTGTGTGTGTGTGTGTGTGTGTGTGTGTGTGTGTGTGCTTGCATGCATGCGTATGTGCATGCATACATGCACGCACGTGTGTGTGTGTGTGTGTGTGTGTGTGTGTGTGTGTGTGTGTGTGTGTGTGTGTGTGTGTGCACGCGTATGTATGTGCATGTGTGTATGCATGTGTATCTGTGTGTGTGATATGCGATATTGCCATTTCTTTGAATTACCACAACAGACTTCTTTTATCATAAGTCACAAACTCTCTTCATAGCATCTCTCTCTCTCTCTCTCTCTCTCAGTCTCTCTCTCTCTCTCTCTCTCTCTCTCTCTCTCTCTCTCTCTCTCTCTCTCTCTCATCTCATCTCATTATTACTAACAGCCCTTCCTCCCCTCTTTCATCTCCCGATGTCTGTTCCATGCACATCCAGAGAAACTGGGTACAAAATTCCAATTATTTCACACAAGTGATGTGAGCGAATCCTTTTTCTATCATTATTAAAAGGTTTAATGGTGATAAAAGTTCACTGCAAATATCATTTCCATCAACACTTTTAGTTTAGATTATGCCATGTGATGCCTGCCCTATCATGGTTTCGATAACTTTCACTGGAAGCAACTTTTATGGAAAAGCTCTGACTGTTTTTCTTGCTGGTCACAATTTTTCCTCGGCCTCTCTGAGAGAGAGATATGAGAGAATTCAAGGAAAAAAATCCTACCTATAGCATGCCTTTGTATCACTGGTAAGAGCCATGTCAATGCTTTTCAATGCCGTGGTGTAAATCGCATTCAGGTCCATTGGGTTGGGTTTTGTTTTGTTTTTTCTGACATACCCGATCTTCAGCTCATGTGAGGTAATTTCAATATATTTCAGACCTCAAACATTTTAACCAAAACAAGCCCTTTAAATGTAATTGTAAAACTGTGACTCATGTGTGAATGCATGCATTTATTCACATTGAATCCAATCACTATCCTTTAACAGAATAGGCACCATAAAGCGGATGGTATGGATGACACAAAGGCATCAATTGTGTGCTCATAAGATTAAGATTGAAGGTCCATCTGCTACCGTCATAGTACCGACAACTCTGTGAGGAGCTGGATAATCCCCAACTTGAACAAAGAAACATGGGCTGATGCAGCTGGGTGAACCACATATTTTTATAACAGAGACTGATTTTGAGTCTCAAATTCAGATCATTTCTTCTTCTTCTTCTTCTTCTTCTTTCTTTGAGTGTCCACCTTCATCGAGTTGAAGATTCTGACACCTGTGTGTATGACCGGTTTTGTTGTTGTTTTTTATTCCGCCATTAAGGCAGCCATACTCCAACTTCAGGGAAGGTGCATGCTATGTGTTACGTGTCATCCATACCAACGGCCAAACTGGCCTTCTCTTCCGAAAGTTGGTGATGGGATTATTGCGTGTGTGCAAGATGTTGTGCGTGCGTTCACACACGGAACCTTATGTGTGGGGAACGGAGTCAGAACCAATGTTAACTCCGTGGGAAAAATCCAATAAATAAAATGATAATTTCATTATTTTCTTCTTCTTCTTCTTCTTCCTAAAATACTGGTTCACTCAAAAACGAGTAGGTCACCAGCGCGCATGTTAAAAAGTAAAATAAAATAACATAAAACAGTGCGACTCAGACTGTTGGCCCCTGGAGCAAATTTAGCAACAAGGGGTTGCACTCGATATTCAAGAAGATAAAAGCAATGGCTGTGTCTGGAGTGGCACTGTCTTCATCTGTCCGTGGGCAGGGGTGGTTGGGTCTGTGGGGTGTGCTCGGCAGCTGGAGGGTGGTGTTTTTCGCCGGTGGGCTCTGCAGTCATGAAATACGGGCTGGTACACCCATGGGGATGCTACTTTAAGGCTGTTATGAGCTGCATCCTGTAGTCTGATTTACCTCTGTTCAGGAGCAGTTATGTCCCTTGATATCTTAATGGAGTGTCCTGCGCGTGCCTGTACCCATCGTCAACACAGCGCAGGCCTCCAAGGGTGGTACAGGACTGCTCTAAAGGCAGGTGAAGACAGTGCTTCTCTGGGTCCTCCCCAGCACCTTCGGGTGTTTCTTTTTCTTCTTTGCCTTAACTAGGCTGACCCTGGAGAAAGGTCCAGTGACGGTGAGGAAAGACCCACTGACCACAGGGAAAGTCCTGTTGACAGTGGGAAAGACTACAACTTTGGATTCTCTCTTGAGGGCACATAAGACCGTATGGCGAAAGCTTGGCTGTGTCTGGAGTGGCACTGTCTTCATCTGTCCGTGGGCAGGGGTGGTTGGGTCTGTGGGGTGTGCTCGGCAGCTGGAGGGTGGTGTTTTTCGCCGGTGGGCTCTGCAGTCATGAAATACGGGCTGGTACACCCATGGGGATGCTACTTTAAGGCTGTTATGAGCTGCATCCTGTAGTCTGATTTACCTCTGTTCAGGAGCAGTTATGTCCCTTGATATCTTAATGGAGTGTCCTGCGCGTGCCTGTACCCATCGTCAACACAGCGCAGGCCTCCAAGGGTGGTACAGGACTGCTCTAAAGGCAGGTGAAGACAGTGCTTCTCTAGGTCCTCCCCAGCACCTTCGGGTGTTTCTTTTTCTTCTTATCAGGGGAAGTAAAAATAGAAAATCGTCAATATGCAGATCTCAAAACTGTCAAATCAATTTGTTTTTTGAATGCGATTGCATTTGTGGCAATCTTGATGGCACCCGGCAGTGAGTTCCACAGCCGTACAGAACTGGGATAAAAAGAATGTAAGTGGCTGTCAATATTTGATGCAGGTATGGTATAACATTGACCGCCACTCCTGGTGCTACTTTTATTCAATACTAGTTGTTCCATTGGAATATCAATTACTTTAGCTCTGCCTTTGAAAAAGGTGTTAAGCTTAATAAAAGCTCTTCTCTCTTCTAAGGGTTTCCATTCTAATTTCCTCATGTTGACTTCCTAGTATTCCCCTTTTCTCTGATGTGGTTCCCTGTTACGAACCGTGCTGCTCTCTTCTGAA
Source organism: Conus ventricosus (assembly GCA_018398815.1). Classification (NCBI taxonomy): domain Eukaryota; kingdom Metazoa; phylum Mollusca; class Gastropoda; order Neogastropoda; family Conidae; genus Conus; species Conus ventricosus. Next base: position 2,746,072 of record CM031603.1, on the reverse strand, counting down.
TCTTTTCAAGGTTATCAATGTCCTTTAGATGGTAAGGATCCCAAACTGAGCAACCATATTCCAGTACTGGTCTAACCAGTGTTTTGTAGCAGTCGTCTTTAACCTTTTGGGGGCAGTCATTGATATTCCTGTGTAAGAAAGCTAAGATGTTATTTGCTTTCTTACATACTAAATTGTAATGTTCTTTCCATTTGAGACGACTATCTATAATCACGCCTAAATATTTTGCAGCATTAGTTTCTTTAAGAATAGTATTATGGATAGAATAATCTGATCTAATTAGTATACGGCAGAAAGATTTTTAACAAAGTTTCTGGTGCGTTTGTAGACGATGTCATTTAACGAGATGTGTGAAAGTTGGTGGTTGGTTTTTTTTTGTTTTTTGTTTTAATGACTGGAGAGAACGGAGAAACACGGATTTAAGCTCACCCGCTCTCAACCGGTCTTAACCGGTTTCGAGCGGCCGACCTTAAATCCGTGTTTCTCCGTTCTCTGCCAAGTAAGACTTCAACAACGAATTAAAAATAATAATCCATCACACATTCTCTTTCAATAACCAAAAAATAACGGCCCTACAAACAAACATATTGTGTAGGGTTATTCGTTTTTAATACTAATTTACTAAACAAACATAGAGTGGAGAAATCCTACCTAAAATCTGGATATTATGTATGGCTTGACTAAGACGGTGCGATTGATCTCTCTCTCTGTCTCTCTCTCTCAGGTGGTGTCAGTTAGCGGCAGGACCCGTAATTAACTGTAATTAGCTGACGTGTATCAGGCAGTGTCAGACACCAACAGGCGGGTTACCTGTAATTAACTGGCGGCAACCTCCAGCGTGGGAACGGTTTTTATAGTAACACAGTCAGCAAGGCTGGTTTTGCCCCAACCTTTTCACAGAGTTTTGCAGAGAGTGGTTCAGGGAGGACGTGTTTTACTGTGCTTACTGACTATTGTGTTTTTGTTATTTTAAAATGTTTTACTTTAACTGTATGTTAGAGTATTTGTCAAAAAAGGAACTAGGCGAAGCATGTTCTTTACTAGTTAAACCGAAAAGAAGCATTGCTTTTTTGGAAGGAAACAGAAAGGAAACGGTTCTCTGCCAGTAAGACTTCAATAACCAAAAAAATAACGATTATCTACAAACAGACAGACAGTCAGACTTTGAGGCGGCGATGGGGCGACGAGGGCGAAGAGACCCAAAATTTAAGCCGACATCCGTTTCACTTAATTATGCTCTTCTAGGCTAGGGTTTTTACGACTTGATACAGAACACGGCACACAGTCAATTGGTTGTCAATGCCACATACCTTCTTGCCTCCAGTCGAGCAGGGTTATCACTTCCAAGTCGGCTTCAAGAGGATTCTCTCGAAGTGCAGATTTTATTTTGGTGGTGAGAGAGTTAGCTTCTGAAATTGTTATTGCTGTTTTGAAAGTTGTTTTGTACTTTCCAAACAGGCGTGTATTTTCTCCCAGTTTATTTATCCCCCCGAGAGAATGCGCAAGTGGGATTCTACAAAGTTACAAAAATTTCTTTGTTCAATTCGCACAGCCTTTCTAACCACTTGCCATATGCTAGATAGCTTCTTAGATTTTGATTTCCTTCAATTAAAAGGATTGTTTGACTTGTGGTGATGATTGTTTCTACTTCTTCAACAGTTTTGGCTTTCATCATACTCTGGAATTGTATTCAGTGTGTTTTCAACTAACACCCTGTCTTCAACCTTCGAAAATCTTATTTTTTCTAACAGATTTTTTCCTGATAAGTGTATAAGCTTTTCACGTTTTCTTTTCCTTCTTGTCTGAAAAGACAGCAGCAGGTTGCTTTGGAAACCTGATTTTTTTTGTTCTTGTTGAAAACGTTCCGCTCTTTAATTCCTCTTTGCTTCAAAACAGATTGCATTTTTTTCCCAAATGTTGTTGAATAGCAGCATAATAGTCAAGGTGCTTGTTGAATTCTATTGTTGCATTCGTCTATAGGTTCGCCAGTGGCTTCATCACTGATCACAATTGTTTCTATATCTTGGCTAAGTCCTGTTGATTGCTCTAAATTTTATTTCTCAAAATAAGTCAGACTCCTGGGAACTCTCGGATTCATTCATCTTTGTTCCATCTGATTGTACACTTTCTATAACAATTTGTAGACACAAAACTTAACCACCTTCTTCCACCCCGATCAGAGAACACACTGTGCTGTCAAAACTCAGTTGGCCGCAACCCAAAACCGCTCTTTAAGGAGCAACTTTTGGCATTAAGCCAAGCGCCTTAACCCCTTCTCCCCACTCGTCAGAGAACGCACTGTGCTGTCAACGTTCATTGGCAGCGCCCCAAAACCCCTCTCAAGGAGCAACTTTTGGGATTAAGCCAAGCGCCCCCGTGTGTTGTGTGTGTGTAGAGACCGACAGCTGTCTTGAAATTTTCGGTGCTCAAGCGCGAACCATAAACCCCTTTCACATTTCCCTGCAAGCACCTCCCTATCTTGTGTGTGTGCGTGCGTGTTTTGCGGGGCGATCGTGCTTGTATATATGTTGTTATTGTTATTGTTTTTTGTTTCGCTGTTTTACTGATAATAAATATATTTATTCTGAAAATTCGTTTCTTTAAATAATCAAAGGCGCACGCACACCTCCCACCCCACCTCCCACCCTGCGCATGCACACACTCAAGTCACCCCAAGTCCCCTTCTAAGTTCTTACTCAAGTTGCCCTCAAGTCATCCTTAAGTCATCCCCAAGTTCTTACTTAAGTCGTCCTTAAGTCATCCTCAAGTCATCCTTTTAAATCGCCCACAAGTTCTTACTTAAGTCATCCTTAAGTCATTCTCAAGTTTATCCTCAAGTTGTCCTCAAGTCATCCTCAAGTCATCCTCAAGTCATCCACAAGTTCTTACTCAAGTCATCCTCAAGTCATCCTCAAGTCATCCACAAGTTCTTACTCAAGTTCTTACTCAAGTTCTTACTCAAGTTACCTCAAGATTGTAATTAAGTCATCCTCTAAGTACAACTAAGTTCTTATTTAAGTTATCTTATAATTATCAAAAAAAAACAAGACAATCTATGTTTTTATCTTAAATAGTAAATGTCTAATATAGTTTCACACACGCCTCAAAAAAGCGTCATCGCTGAGGATGTTTTGCTCAGCGGTTTCGGCGCGAGATTGGTCAGCATAAATCTTAATAAAGTTCTTACATCCCAAGCAACCACATTGATTACAATTCTGGTCTATGGAAATGTCTTTTATAGACTCCATTTTCTTTATTTATTGACTCCCTCATTTTATAATACGCCATGATCTATTTTATCAAAAATTTAAAATTAAGTTCTTAAATATTATTCCATCTAATGGATCAAAATGATCTTTTGTTGTTGGCGGTTCTGGCGTGCTGTTGTGTTCGATTTCTGTATTTAGTGGCGGAGATTGTTTGGACTTTGGTTCTTGGTGTTGCTGTTTATAAAATTTTTTTAACCGTAATAAAACCCCCCCCAGCAGCAACAAGGACGCCAAAAATGACAACAGTTTTAAGTTCAATTTCCATGAAGGCTTTGGTGCGTGGGTTTTAAATACATGGAGTTTTTTAGTGGCATTGAATAACTTGTTCGGGCTTTGGCGGGTTTATGTTTTCTTTTGAGTTTATTCTGTAACATTAATTTTTTTTGTCTGTTCCACCTGCTAATTTTTTTTCCCTGCTTTAACACCCCAGGATGTTTTTCATGGCCCCCCCTGTTTCAGTGTTTTCTGCTGATTTTTTGGCTTGGTTACTTTCTCCCTGATTCAGTGTTTTCTGTTTTCTGCTGATTTTCTGGCTCGGTCATTTTGAACGGAAATAAAATCTTATGTTAAAAGTTATTAACCCCATGATTACGGCGATAAAAATTTTTTTAAAATCGTAGTATAGATCACCCCTAGAGACTCAAGACTTTTTTTTAAAACTGGATTTTGGTTAAATTAGTAAGATCTTGTTCAGAATCAATGGGGAAAATCTATGACTGTTTAGGTACAAATAAAAAACCGTTTGCCCGACACTTTTCACCATTCTCCCCCCCAACTGGCTAAACCCTGTTGTGATATTTTAAAAGTCTTGGGGCGACATTTGTGAATCTTTTCTATGTGAATTCATTTCCCGGGAACTGCTTTTTTTTTCCCACATGCTCCCAAAAAATACAACCTCCCCTTTTTGGGATAATGCTTGATCATAACTTGGTCATTATAAGCCCAAGCAGTTTAGGCCGCTCTGAGATCATCACTGTTCATGTTTTTTTTAAATTATAATTATTTTTTTTTTTAAAAAATGGACCGAAAAAATGTCCCCAAACCTTGTTACCTTCTGCTGTTTTTTGGGGGCCCTAAGTGTGGGATACCGTGTTTGGTTTAAAAGCCTTTTAAAAAAATTAAACCGGCAGATCTTGGCAAGCTGACTTTGAGGATTCAGCAAACTAATCGCTATTATTAAGCTTCGTCGTACGAAAGATTTTCTAGTTAAGAAGGAATTTTCCCAGAAATATAAAATGTAAAAAAATCATTTAAAAAAAAATGGCTTCATCGTATGATGATGGCGGCGCTGTGGTGAATGCGCTTGCTTTTAGCGGGGGTAATTTCGCGTTTAGTAAACTACGGGATTTTACGACGAGAGAAAAAAGACATAACAAAATGTGGGGCAACTAGCTACAGAAAAGATCGCTATGAAAAGCAGAGAATTGAGCAGTTTTTGATTTTTTAACGACACATGAAAAAACAGGGGGATGCAGCTTAACATTTAAGATGTTGATCAAAGCAATAAAAGAGTATTATCTAGTAACGGGGCAAACCAATCCGAATTGCCCCCACCAAATTCAGAACTTTTATAACATCAGAAAAAAAAAAAGATGCAAGAAACGGGGGTTTTTTGTCGTTTGGGATGACTGTCGGTATTTTGTTGCGCATAATATTGGCTTAATAAAAAATGAACAAAAATTTTTACGCCAAAAAGGGAAATTTGGAAGGGAAAACCGGGAATCAAAAAGCTAAACCCAAACAGTGGGTTTTAGTGAAAAAAAGCGAAGGAATGGTTATCTAAACAAGCTATTTGGAAAAATTTTTTTACCCGCCCCTAGAGAAACAGAGACCACATTTGTCAATACAACTCCCAAAAGCACCCCTCAAATGGACCTTCTATATTTACCCCCTGTACGATTAGCGAAAAAAATTTAAATCGCACTCCCCGTATTGCATGCTTTTTTAAGTCAAAGTGCGGAACCATTAAAACCCCAAAAAAGGCTTTTGTGTTGCTGTCGCTATACAATGATATTCAACGAGGCCCGTTAACTTATCCTCGCTGATTCAAGTCGTGTGGGGAAAAAATTTAAAGGGCGAGTGAATCAATTATTGTTAAAAAATAGGTTCCCCTTTAAAAAAAGGGATTCCGGAGTTCACAGACACAGGTTTAGTTGAAAAATTTAACAAACGTTTTGAAAGACTTTTTCCTGCCGTATCCCGAGAGCTGATTGCAAATTTTCGCAAACCCGATGGGTTGAAGACTGCCCCCAGTTTTGCGCGCAATGAATAATGAAGAATTTAAAAAGGGGTAAAACAGTACAAGCAATCAAAAAACAAACAATAAAAAGTTGTGAAGACTTGGTTTTATCCCGCAAACTATTCCATTTGGATTGAAAATAAGGTACCTTTTTTTAGGGGGGAAACAGAAGGGGACATGTCAGGGCAACCCTTCCCCCCCCTTTGGAGTGTTTATCCCTATGAAATAAAAAGAATTGTAAAATGAATCGCCCGTGTATTATTTTTCGAGAAAAAATGACAAACAAAACAACCAGTCCTCAAAATCTTTTGTGAAAGAAGAAAATGCAGATAAACCGCCCGACACAGTTTCCCCTTTAATTTTAAATTTTCGTAAATATTTGGTTTAAAATGGAAGCTCAGAAAGGGAAATGCAGAAGAAAAAAAGAATGGTAAAAAAAGAGACCTTGAAAAAGAAGGGTTTATTTCATGCGTGTAATGCTATTAAGGAAACTTTCGGGGATTAATCAATGGCTAATCTCCAGATCACCTACACTCAAACCCCAAAAGGGAAAAAGAAATCTTGAAATAATAAAAAAATTCGAACGCATCAAGCAAATGGAAAAAATTTAATGAATTGGATGAAGCTATGTTTATCTTATAATAAAAGTTGATGAAAAAAAATTAAACCCCCCCGTTTTGCGGTCCCCCAGTGCCCGTTGTATGAAAACTTGGATTAACAAAACACCGTTTTGTGTTTTTTTTCTAAACCTTTGGTTTTCAACTGTTGGTTGATCCTTTTTCCATTTTTTTTAGTTAAATCGCCAAGTTTTTTTGTTTTCAATTTTTATGACAAAGTT
>CM031603.1:2731811-2739626 GCA_018398815.1 Conus ventricosus | reverse complement strand
CTGATCGGCGGTTCGGGCTGTTGTGTTGGAGAAAAAGTTGTCCTCGCCTTTATTTGAAGATTCAAAATTTTGTCTTTTGTTGTCATCAAAATAGCCGGCCTGTATCGAATTAAATTCTTCATCCGTGATGTTGGAGTCAACTTATGCTTTATTTATTATCAGACTTGAAGGAAACTATCGTTTAGATGTTATTAGTTGAACCATAGCTGTGTGCATTTTGGGAGTTTAGTTTTGAATTTTTTGCCAGCAGCAACTACGGCTAAATGAACACAGGCCAAGGAGCTAAGACAAACGCCTGAGGTAATGCTGCTGGGTAACTGGAAGGCAGCACACATGCACTTCGCCTGTTGGCTATGAGGCCTACGCGTGTTCTGCCGATAGAGCAACTAATTGATCGATGGTTTCCAGTTTTAACTATGTAACAGCATTAAAGGCAGCAGAATACCTTCGTTTGGTGTTGTGCTGTATTTGAAGGTCTTGCTCTAGTTTTTGGTTGCATTTGCGTAAGGTTTGTTAATATAAAGGTATTTATGTGTGGGGTTTTACTATCCCTTCTCTTGGCACTCCGGTGCTGTAGGCACTTTTGGATAAACTTGAACTGACATGCTTTTTTAAAAATAAAAATATATTTAGTATTGGTATATCTTTTAATCTGTATCTTGAATATTCAGCTGCGCATCATTATATTACAAACTAATGTGCATTAACTGGTTTTTCGCCATCTCTTTTCTTTATCAATTTGATTGTTTATTACATCTCTAACCGTTCTCCCACTTCCATGCAACTGATTATCCTCTGCGACTATAGGTCAATCCATAGCGGATTAGTTGTTTTAATTAATCATCGAGTATTACATTGTGAAGGTGTAGATCTTTAGACACAAGGTCAACTGTTGGATGTCTTCACCATCCCACCCCAAAACAATTTTCTTATGTCGTCAAAATGTGATAAGTATTTAAGAAGCTAGCGTTTATTTGGTTGGACTGCCCTCAATCGAACATTTGTTACTTTCGTTATTTTTGGCATTATTTAAACTTTTCACTTCTTCTTTCAAAGGTGCTTCATCTTCACACTGCAATAAAATACCTTTAAGCGATCTTGCTGAGACGCTTTAAAACTAAAATTCCAATTATAGCGTCAGGCCTTGCTTACTGGGAATAGTTGTTTGATGGAATCACTCTTTCGTAATATATTGCTAAATTTGGATGTCTATTGTTTGCTCGATCTGCTTGCTACATTAGGGGTTGCTAACAACGTCAAACTCTAACGAGATGTCAGAAATGCTGTACTTTGCTTCGGTGTTGATGATCTGAAAACACGTTTTGGTTATTTCATTAAAGTTAGTTCGATTATGGTTTATGAACAATCTGTCTTTAATGCGCCTTGGAAGTATGGTGCATGCGAGTTTAACAAATCTCAAAATTCTAGGGAGAATGGTAAAAGCGATTACTTACGCATTTTTTACAGCCTCATTCTTTGTGCCGGCTTTATTAGCATCTGCGGCGGCTATATCTTTGTTTTAGGCATTCTCATTATCTATTTCCTTGAAACGCAAGATCAGGCACTTTCATTCTCGGTTAGCCATAGATCAGAATAGGTTAAAAAATATGGCTGCATTGGGTAAAAGAAAAATATTTCTTGCCCCTCAAGTTTTATAGAATTTTCTTAAGATTGCCCGTCCTAGATTGGACAATGTCATGTTTGGGTTGTTTCTGATGCAGTGTTCATATTTTGAAAGTAAGTGCGCAGGAGCATGGCACAATCACTTCATCTGCTCTAGGTCTGGAAATTTAACAGTATAAGAATTTGATTCTGAATCAATAGTTGAGGATATTTGACCAGTAATATTCCGCTATTTCCCTTCACGCCAAAAGGGCTCTTTCAGTCTCGATGCGGGTCAAGATCGAGCCATATGCTCATGTGACATTTTTTTTAAAACTAAAATAATAAGTTATTATTTAAAAATGGCAGGCAATTGATGGTGAAGAAGATTATGATGTTTTAGATCCTGGGGGAGACGACATGAGTGAATTGATCCTTTAATACTCAGCATCGCTCGGCCGCCCTCATTGCGGGCGTGTTTAAACAGTATGTTTAGGTCTGATCATTTTACTCAAAGTGTTAGGCCCAAGAACTCCCGAAATATATAGACCTATGATTTGAAAGTAAAAGATTGGACATTTGTTTGTGAGGTGCGACCAAGGACAACTTGTTCAGCTTACAAACCTAAACCAGACTCATCAAAGTTTTTAAAAAAGTGTACAATTAGACCAAAGGCTCGGTTGTAAGCGAACAAAATCGCCTTGGCATCTACTTAAACCAAAATTAGATGGGGAGGCTGTTTCTAACTTCAAAACTCACTACAAGAACTCCCAACAGATAACCAAAATGCAAAACTTGGAACTTAAAGAATTAAATCATCGGCAGACGAATTAATAAAGCAATAGAAGCAGATACCAGTTTTTTCAGAAGAACACAGCATTAAAGACTATACACGACTCACCGTACCCATGCGAGAAATAGCGGCCTTAGATCATGCTTTAAGAACTTTAGAGGCGAATTAACAATCAATTTAGCAAAACTGAGTGTGGAAATAGATGAGATATAAAAGAGGAAAAGAAACAACTCGTTGAGGCTGATGACGCCAACTTAGGGCATGATATTAAAGAAAGAATACCCAAAGACTAAAGATCTTGAACAAGAGAGCATCAGCAAGAATAGAAGCGTTGTCTACTAACCGAGAACAATTACGAACTCAAGTGTAGCAGTATAGAGAAAACTATCCAAAGAATTTTTATGAAGACCACAACGCTAGCAGAAAGAATAAGAACCACTGTTTAGAGAGCAAGGCGTCACATTGCAAGCGTTATAACGGCCTTAGGATTTGCCAATAAGTAACACTGGTGAGGGCTATTTACAGGTGGCGGTGGGATTCCGGCGTTAGTGCTCCACCGCCATCGCCCTCCTCAAGCCTGATACTCATGGGTAAATAACCAAGCTTGATCTTGCGAGTTTATTAAAAAAAATTAGCTAGTAAGCGTAGACGCTTTGCCCGCGAATATTAGGAGTGTGTTGTAGCTGGCTTTTGTCTTCTGCAGCAAAGTAGGTTTTGGCTTTATGGCCGAGCATTATGGGCATTAGTTATCTAATAGTTGGGTTAATGTTTAGTAAGATAAAGACAAGTAATCCTAGGCAGTTAATCCAGAACAAGTGCCTGGTCTTTTCATATTCATGGTCATTATTTTTTTTTACTTCAAACAGTCTTCTGGGCTTTGGGCCAAGGGGATTGGATGACTTATTCTTGGGGGGTGACTTGTTTGTTTAATGCTTGCATATTACTGGCTCAGAATTATTTATGTTTTTTCCAGAACCTTTGTTCATTGCCTGCCACCAAGGATTTATTATTGTAGTTTTTTATTGTTACTATTGGAGTCTGAGGCAGGAATGCGCACATTGTATAAAACAGTGCCAACAGCAAAGTCTATCTACTTTCGATCTTGCAAATTGTAATACAATTTGTACCTTTTTATACTGAAGGGCAAATCACAGTAGAAATTTATGGCGTCCTTAAATTGCCAAGTATGATTTTGTGCATCAAAAACCAGTAGAAGGATCAGTTATGCTCGATCTCGTTTGTGCTTGCGAACCTAGCAAACACCAAACGTAAGTACGAACAGTGTCGTTTATTCGTTCTATTCTGCTTTTGTTAGGCCCTTAGAAGTGTCTAAGATAAATGTTGTCCATGCTGTTTTATGCTCTTGCTCTATGGACCCGAGGTGAACAGCTGTGCCTGAAGAGAAAGATGTGTAAGGAGGATTCCAGTCATAGTTATACTTTCTGTGCACCCCCCCACAAATAAGGGGTGCCTAGACATGATTAAGATCCGACTTTTGTCTAAAGTCTGTCTTGGCCTTAATATTGAATTCGTTCGATCCTTTCAAAACCCTTCAGTCTATTTGTGCTGAATGGTTAAACGGTTTGTTTTTTGGAAAGGGCTTGCATTTCAGTCAAATCCCTGAAGGGTGTAATAAAAATGAAATTGTACATGCCTCACCAAGGACAGGATGATTTAAGTGTCAGCATAGAAAAATCCACCCCCCGTTGTTGCCAAAAAGCAAATTTTTAACTGGTTCTGAAAAAAACTGATCGGAGACTTAACCACACTTTGCGATGTAGTCTTTTTTAATAGGAGGGTTAAGATATCTTTTTAAGGGAGTACTCCCCTTTTACTTGAAAGGGCGTCGACTGGTCACGAAATGCAAGGTATCAGTTGTTATTTTTAAGGTTGTAGTGCGGCCCACAAAATTTTTTTCTTAGTATATTTGAATGATCATTTTTATTTTTTTTTAAAAAAATGTTTGTAACATAAAAAACTCAAGACGCCCTTTCGTTTTTAGAACATGCTATTGAAAAAATTTGCGGGGCCAGAGGTTGCACTTCATGAAATATTTTACAAAGTGTAGGGTTTTAATAAAAACCGAACCAAAGGGAATATAAGTTAAAAGTTAAAAATAAAGGAAAATTTAGTTACCCCGTTAAAACCTACTGGTTTATTGGGGTTTTTTGCTACAAAAAGAAGAAAATGGTAACTTTGACTTACTCTCAAATTTAAAAAAAAGCGAATCAAAAAAAAATGTTGGCTTCAAACCTGAAAAAGAAGAAGTAGGGTATATTTTGAAAAAAGGCTAGCTAAATGTTAGGTTTACAATGCGATCGGCCCTTTCTTTTTTTAGAGTTGCAGCAAACAAAACTATTTATGGGGGAGAAAATCCGCCGATCTTGCAAACATTCTTACTCTATGTTCTTTTGGGAGAGCTGGGGCCTGATGAAACTTAAGAGGGAAAGGGCCCTGAACTTTTTTTTAAGAGCTTTCCCGTGGGGGAAAGCTGCATTTTGCGATTTGAAATTATAAAAATTCCCCTAATTTACGTTTAAAGATAGTTTGTGGGAGGGTGGATCTTTTTTAATAAAAAATCAAAAAAAGGGGGAAAGTTGTGAAATGTTATAACCTGCACATTGTTTTGGAAATAAAAAAATAAACGTACAAAAAAATAATTCGCGTGGGCAGAAAAATCGGGAGTTATTTTTAGGTGTGGGGTGTATAATTTTAAAATTTAAAAAAAGCCTTGCGGGGAAACGTTTGTGGACTTTGAACAGAAGGTGAGAATAGGCGCAAAAAAACCAAAGAAAAAAAAAAAACCAAAAAAAAAAATTTAAAAAAAAAAAAAAGAAAAGAAAAACGCAAAAAAAGAAAAATAATGTGGACAGTTGAATTAAAATAGTTCGAAAACCTGACAGCAAATGGCACTTAAACCAAAATTTTGAAAGGGAAATAAAATTTGAATTCATAAGCCCCTTTAATTTTTAGCCGTCAAAAAAGTTTTAGAAAAAACATTCAACTTGGCCCCTTTTCATGTAAGTCTTATGCGGCGACAATAGCCGGAAAGAGATTGAATAACGCCCTATGGGAAAAAAAAAAAGTACATCCCCCACGAAGAGAAACAGTTTTAAAGAAAGCTTCTACAAAATTTCAGTTTTTTCCCAAACAGAAAAATTAGGGGACACGTTCACAATAAATTTGAAAATTTTTGTCTTTTAAAAATGTGGAAAGGGATGGGGTTGTGGGCGTCGTGACGTCCTTTTAAAAAAGGGAAATTTAAAATTAGCTGGCAAAAATTAGGTTAAAGCCTTAAAGTTATCATCGTCGTTTTCATAAGGTGAGGATATTAAAGGGATACAACAAGCAACAAAATCAATGTTGTTAAATAGAAACAATTTTTAAAAACTGAATTTGGATTAATGTTAAAATTTTGGCCTATTTGGTTTTTTTACTGAAAAGGTTTAAAAGAGGTTATAAACTAATAATGAATTTGATTAAATTCTATTATAAAAAAATAGGGCAGTTAAACTTTTTGACAAAAAACCCCATTTTCATTAAATTTTTCGACAAACGGTTGTGGAAAAAACAAAATTTATCCTCAACCCGTTTCAACGTTTACGTTTAATTTTTATCATATTGTAATTTTTTGCCCCCAAAATTAAATGGGGAAAAAAACATATCATGATGAAGGTTTTAGGTGATGATAACATTTTTTAGTTAAACCCAGCAATAAATGAGTGATGTCTAGAAGCTTTTTTATATTTTTTGAAGGAACCAGACCCTATTTAAATTTTAGTGACTGTTAGCGAAAGAGAATGTTAAAAAAAAAGAAACACTTTTTCAAACTGTTTCAGTGGAAGAATTTTGGGATAAGCGTGTGGATTTTAGCCAAAATATAACTCGGTTTTAAAAGACTTTAGAGAACAGTTAAAGACTGTAGTTTTATTTCACATGAAAGACAAAGATGCATTTGATGAATGTTTGCGTGAAAATGATGTTATTGAGAATGACCAGGAAAAACATAGGATTAAGCAAAAACTGAAATCTGAAAAGTTTTGTAAATTAGTATTAAAAACGGATAATCCTACACAGTATGTTTGTTTGTAGATAATCGTTATTTTTTGGTTATTGAAGTCTTACTTGTCAGAGAACAGGAAAACACGGATTCTGGATTCGCCCGGTCGAAACTGGTTGAGACCGGGTGAGCCAGAATCCGTGTTTTCCTGTTCTCTACTGGTGAGTTGATTTTAACGTGGTGACAGCCCTGATGTGGCCCTTTGCGGTCGGCTGGGCTATAAGCAACATTATCTTATCTTATCCGATCTAATTAGTGAGCGTTTGTTACATATACGCAACACTTGGCACTTTTGAGGATGAAATTCCATTTTCCAAGTTCTTTCCCATTCTTGTAAAGCGTTTAGATCTTCTTGTAGAATGCGTGTATCATTCTTGCTTCTGATTGTTCTACTAAACTGTCATCTGCAAAAAGCCTTATAGTAGTTCCAGGAGAGAGATTTCTACTTGTCATTTATATAAATTAAGAAAAACAAGGGCCCCAAAACAGTTCCCTGTGGTACTCCCGACAAGACTGGTTTACAATGGGATGACGACCCTTCCACAACAACTTTCTGCGTTCTCCCAACGAGGAATGATCTAGCCCATTTTAGCAAAGAATCGCCAATGCCAATGTGTTCTAATTTAAGCAGCAGGCCCTCATGGTCAACCTTATCAAAGGTTTTAGAAAAATCTAATAAAATTGCATCTATTTGCTGTCTTTTGTTAAGACAGTTATCTAAAATCATTGAGAGTTGTTATAAGTTGAGTCTCACAACTCCTTCGCTGTCTAAAACCATGCTGGGCGTTATTTAAGAAATCATATTTGTCAAGATGGTCCATTATGCTACTATATATTATGTGTTCAAGTAATTTAGCTGATATGGATGTAAGAGATACAGGTCTATAGTTCTCTGCTTTTGTTTTGTCACCCTTTTTAAATAAGGGAACAATGCTCGCATCTCGCCACTCATCAGGTATTACTCCCTGGTCCAGTAAAGCTTGGTAAAGTAATTGGTATACCTCACTCAATTCATTGGCACATAATTTTAAGAGCTTGCCAGGAACGCCATCGGGACCAGTAGCTTTGTTTTCATTAATATTGGTCAGTAACTTAATACTCCTGCTTTGTTTACTTTGATGTTTTGCATTTCAGGGAGTTTATCATCATCCTTTAGTCTAACATTAATTAAAGGTTTGGGATTTGAGAAAACTGAACAAAACTGCTTGTTTAGTAAGTTTGCTTTCCCTTCAGGGTCCTGTATTAGGTTATTCTGGTTGTTTCTCAGGTCTGGAATCCCAATGTTGTCCTGTCTCTTACTCCTTATGTAAGACCATAATTTCTTGTTTTGATGATCACCTTCCGAAATCATCGAATTAAC
>CM031603.1:2691811-2724311 GCA_018398815.1 Conus ventricosus | reverse complement strand
CTAGTTCTGAAGAGAAGTACACATTACGACGACAATCCATGGCAGGTATCCAGTCAAGAAGCTCCTTTGCGTCCTCCTATGACGACTTCAACATCTGACGTAAACATACTACGACAATTCTAAATTACATCACATCCCCTTTCTTTATCAAATGATCATTTCATTTGTTTGTCTCTGTCCCTGGGGGTATTGTGCGTGTATGTTTTCATGCATGGGTGTTATCACACAGATCTATTTCCAGGCACTTTGAAGTTTTCACCTAGCGCCACTTCTAACATTCTTTTCACATGTCAATGCGTTTTGGACCTTTCACATGTCTACCAGATCTAGTGTAAACTTGTCAACTCTTGGACCCTGGAGCTGGGTTATTGTTGTTGACTGTCTCTGGTGTCTCAGTCTGAGTAATCACAACATCATCGGCAGGAACTGATTCAGGAGCAGAGTCCATCTGGTCATCATGATACTGGCTTTCTTCTTGATCTGGTTCAGCAACTGCAGGCAATGTCGTTGACAGCTTCTTTGGGGTCGATTTCGGACTTGTATCACCTGAGAACCTCCGATTCAGGTGTCGCCGGTTTCTTCTCTGGATACCTGTAGGCGTCTGTACCTCAAATGACCTGGGGGCAACAGGTTTGACAACAACAGCCTCAGTCTCTGATGGATGTTTGACCCACACACGATCTCCTGAGGATAACGTTGACAGAGGCTTGGTCTTGTGACTTCAGTCAAAGTTTTTCTTCATGTTCTCGTTTTGTTTTTCTTTTGCTTGTTTCATCTGAGGAAATCGTGGCCAGTCTGGGACTAGAAGATCTGAGATGACTGGAACTTTGGTTCTTAGTCTTCTTCCCATCAACATCTCTGCTTGACTGAAACGGATTGCGAGCTCGGTAATTCATCATAGCTACATATGGGTCATCTGCTTTCTGCAACAGGTTTTTAACAGTCTGAACTGCCCTTTCTGCTTCCCCATTGCTTTGCGGAAAATGAGGGCTGCTTTTCTCATGAACGAATCCAAAATCCCTGGCAAATTAATTTGAAAACACATGGGAGGAGAACTGGGGTCCATTGTCTGACTTGACAATCTCTGGCACTCCATGTCCGGCAAATATGCTTTTGAGATGATCAATGACCGACTCCGAAGAAGTGGATGAGTGAAGATGTGCAACCTCAATGAATTTCAAAAAATAGTCAATGACCAACAGATAAGATTTGCCACGCCAGTCTAACAAATCAACGCCAAGTTTTTGCCATGGAAAATCTGGGACTGCAGAGGGGATGAGAGGCTCTGATCTGTTTTTCCTTTCCCTCTCACATGTCGCACAGTTTTCCACAAGACTCTTGATTCTCTTGCTAAGTCCAGGCCACCACACTGAAGCTTTAGCAAGTGCTCTGCATTTCACAATGCCTTGATGGCCTCCATGAATGCAGTTTAAAATGTCCAACCTTGAGTCTTCAGGAAGGACTATTCTGGAACGAAACACCAAAAGTCCATCATGCACAGTGAGATCCTCCCTCACTTTGAAGTACAATCTCAGTTCTCCCTGAAGAGTATCTCTTTCTGGCCACCCCTCTCTACAGTACTTCGCCACAGTACTGCATACAGGATCACTAGATTGCTTTACCTTCAGTTCAGCCAAACGTTGTGGTGTTGCTGGAAGAGCGTCTATGACTGACTGAACAAAAAGTGCTGTTTTAGCTTCCATGTCCACATCACTCGCTTCAGGAGTCCCTACTGGAGCTCTGGACAGTGCGTCAGCAGTAGTCAAGTTCTTCCCTGCAGTGTAGATCACCTGGTATGAAAATCGCATGAGGCGCACACGAAAGCGCTGTATTCTTGCAGACAATCCTGGGCCTTTGTTTTGATGAGTGCCAATAAAGGTCAGTGATCTGTTTCGATGATGAAAGAAGGTAGACCCAGCAGGAATTCTGCAAACTTTTCACATGCCCAAATGGATGCCAGGGCCTCTTTTTCCACCTGTGCATAACGCTGTTCAGTTGGAGTCATGGATCTGGATGCATAGAAAACTGGTCTCCATGTTCCCATCTTCTCCTGAAGAAGGACAGCTCCCAGTCCATACGACGAGCGTCGGCTGACATTTTCGTAGGCAACTCAGGACTGTAGTGAGCAAGGACCTCAGCTGCTGTTTCAGTTGGGAGAAAGCCTTCTCCTGTACTTCAGTCCATGTCCACTGAATATCCTTTTTCAACAGTTCACGTAGAGGTCTTGTGTGATCAGCCAAATCTGGTGAAAATTTTCTCACATAATTCACCATGCCCATGAAACGCCTCAGCTCCGTTACATTGTTTGGACGGGGAAAATTCTGGATAGCTTCAGTTTTCGCTGGATCCATTTGTATCCCATCAGCAGATATAATGTGTCCCAAGAATTTGATTTTGCGCTGGTTGAAGGCACATTTGTCGTTCAAGGTAACACCTGCATTTTCCATTCTGTTCAAAACTTCCTCTAAGTGTCGATCATGTTCTTTCTGGGTACGACCTGAGCTGAGAACATCATCAATGTCACAGATCACTCCTGGAATGCCAGATAACAGTTGTGACATAATTCTGTGAAAAATTTCTGGGCCAGAGGAAATTCCGAATGGTAGTCTTTTGAAACAGAAGCGTCGCGTCCAAACTGAGTTATGAATGTAGTCAGTTCTTGAGAATCTGGGTCTAGTAGCACTTGATAAAACCCACTGTTGCAGTCCAGTTTTAAGAAGTAGGATGCTCCTTCTAGCTGGGCTAACAGCTGATCCGTGGAAGGGAGAGGAAAATTTTCCCTCCGTACACTTTCATTTGGTTTTGTCAAGTCCACACACAGACGAACTGTATCATTCCTTTCCTTGGGCACAACCCCAATCGGAGCACACCAATCTGTTGGTGTTGTCACAGGCCTAATCACATCTAAGTCCTGCAAACGCTGAAGTTTTACTTCCACCTTCTTCTGTAGAGGGAGAGGGATACGTCGAGGGAGCACAGACTGCAAAAGGCGCCGCATTTTCTTTCAGCCTAATGGTGTACGTCTCCTTCATTTTTCCCAGTCCCTGGAATAGCTTTGGATATGACTTTTGGAAATGTGCAGTCACTAACTGCGTTCAGTCTTTTCACAAGATTGAGTGCTTCAATAGCTGGCCCACCAAGCAGAGGATCTTCTAACGTGTCCACCACATCAATATCCTGCACTGAAGTTACTTCCTTAACAGTCAGTTCAGTGCTGAACTTCCCAAGAACTTGAAGTTCAACTCAACCAGGACCAAACAACTTTTTGAATGGCTCATGAAGTGGATATCTATATCTGGGCACCAGAGCTTTGGGAACGACTGTCACGTCTGCTCCAGTGTCCATTATTAAAAGAACGTTCTCCTTTTCTAATCCTTCCTGCACATGTCAGTCATCCGTCTGTCTCTCTGTCTGTGAAACAGCTCCAGGAAACACTTCTTCCTCTTGAAGTTGATTTACTGAACCTCCAGACTGCTTTGGTTTTCTTTTGACTACCTTGAAACACATCGCAGCATAATGTCCCTTTTTAGAACACTTTCTGCAAACAGCTAACTTAGCCGGACAAGAATCACTCTTTTCATGCCCTTTTCCACATCTTCCACACGTCTATTCTACCTTTTGATTTTGTGTGGATGTGAAATTTTGTTTCTTTTGCTGCAAAGCTGCAACCGTCGCCTGACCTGCCATCACTCTGGCTTGATGATGTGAAGACTCGTGAGCTCTGCACACATCCAAACATGATTTCAGTGTCAGCTGCTTATTTTCCAACAGTTTCTGTCTTACTGCCTCATCTGGAACTCCCACCACTATGCGGTCACTCAGCATGCGGTCCTCCAAGTTCTGTCCAAAATTACAAGTTTTTGCTAACTTGTGCAAGGCAGTGACATAAGCATCGAGGCTTTCACCCTCTTCTTGACATCTTTTATTAAACATAAAAGTTTCATAGGTTTCATTGGTTTCTCCAACACAAAAATCCTGGAACTTCGCCAATACGACATCAATGTCCCCTTTGTCTTTTCCTTCAGCGAAAGGAAGACCCTCGTATGTATCAAAAGCATCTTCGCCAATGCATGCTAGCAAGACTGCACCCCTATACTGCTTAGATTCAGCACTGAGACGTGACGCAACTTCGTAATTGTCCCACTGTCTTCTGAACTTTCTCCACGCAGATTCTTAATTCCGAGAATGCATGTCTAGCTTGTTCGGGACGGGTACATTAGCACGAAAAGCCTGACCTAACGGTGACGCTTGGTTTCGATCTAGATCTTCTGCCATGTTTGTTTACATTCGTTATTTCTCTAACGACCATCAACTTTCGGAACCCGTGATCTACAAAATGTAAACCCCGTAATTAAGCAATTGGTGTTGGTTTGTAATCCTTTCTTTCCTTTTCAAAAGAAAAAAAAATCAACCATAAACACCATCAGAAGAAACGTTGACAGAAAAATCCCACTTCTGACAGCAAATTGTGTTTTTATACAGTTACAATGTTCTTCAAGTAAGACAAAACACATAAAACTAGTTCTGAAGAGATGTACACATAACGACAACAATCCATGGCAGGTATCCAGTCAAGAAGCCCCTTTGCGTCCTCCTATGACGACTTCAACATCTGACGTAAACATACTACGACAATTCTAAATTACATCACAGTCTCTGGAACTGCTCCTTCGTACTGATCTGAGCTCCAGGTGAACACTCCAGCGTGTCACTATCACTCCGTATTCTGATGCTCGTGTTAAAAATCCCTGTGGTAAAGGTGTGGATTTATGGTCAAAGGCCTTTCTGTTACCAAACCCTTTGGTAGGCACAACTGCATATAACTCTATGGTACTCTGAGTCAAGACATTCCTCTGCCATGAATCCTAAAATTAAAGTCTGTACTGTGCCTGTGTCCAAGGAGCACCCGGAAATGTGTAAAAGCAAAAGGGAAAGGCAAAGACTAACACGGTAATACAGAAGATAAAAAAAGACGATTCCAAAAGAATCCAGATGGCACCCAGTTAGGCCAATAGGGGTAAGGAACTTCAAAGGAAACCGCACTCGCAGGAAGTCTCAACTGGAATGAAAAATGGTTAAGGCCTTTCGAAGGATCAGCTTCATCCCAGATATGTATGTAACTTCTTGCCCTCGAATTCAAAATTGGTGGAAAAGGGGGAACTCACATTATCTTGCTTGTCCAGTCTGTCAGGATAAGCAAGCCGCTGAACACGTTCTCATTTCATGCAAAATAGTGCTGATCTAACCAAAGAGAAGGTACGTATGGAGGCACAACAAAGTGCATAAAGGGATTGTACATACAGCTTGTATTGCCTAGAAAACACTAGGCCACCAGAAACCCCGTCAAGAAACAGCAAGAAGCCACAAATAATGGTTTGGAAAAGAAGTGACACTAAGAACTTGGAAGCATGGTTCACTGGACGGAGTGAGCGACTAGGAGAGAACAGCAGCCATTCCAGACTAGGACAACTATGTAGAGAACATCAGAAAGAGTGGAGTGAGACTGAATAGAGTTCGCACTGAACTCACTGTTCCATATGAAAGCAGAATGGAACGAGATCTATACAAGACTGAGAAGGATGCCAGTCTCGCCAGAAGCATGGGGCAATGTGGCTTCCGTGTGACAGTCCTCACCAGAGATCTATGGTTTCATGAAGCAGCTCTGAATTTCTGACAAGAAGAGGACCACACCTCTAATGGTAATTGCAGAGACACTTAAAAGAATTCTAGCTGGATCTGGTCGACGAAGAATTAAAAGTGATTCTTAAGGCTTCAACTTTGCAACTTACAATAGATGTGTGTCCAATGCGGGTAAGACATCCATCACAAGACGGCTTGGTCTCACGACCCTCGGCCATCCAGGAGGTGCAGAAGTAGATCATGTTAACGCCAAGATACTTCAAACAATGGAAGAGCTTGAAATTATTTTAAGAGTCATCTGCAAAACTCTTTAAGTGAATACCTTCGACATGCTGAATATTACTTTACATATGACGAAAGAAAACGGAAGAGAAGACAGCTACCTACGGGATAGAAAGTGCTGCTAGATGTGGAACTTCTGGTGGCCTATATGGTCTTCAAATCAGGTATACATGGAGATTTAGAACAGCCCCAGACACGGCATAGAGCCATTCCCAGGCCAAAAAAGCATCACACTCTGTCAAGACATAAAACTTGGGAAGCGGGGTGGGGGGGGGGGGGGGGGGGGGGGGGGGGGGGGGGGGGGGGGGGGGTGGAGGAGGGGGGGGGGGGGAGAAATTGTTTTCAGATTTTACATTGGAATGACTCCACAGATAACGCAGATACTGCCTCTGCTGGGAAAACATTCCAATCCAAACTGCCTGAGGAAAAAAAGAGCGAATTTCCGATAGCATGTTCTACCGAAGTGAACAGGGTAGGATTGGGGGCTCATATAGCAGGCTCGATGTTTGCCTGGATCTGGGGACGAAGCGAATTGGGTATCTATGGATATAGATTTGATAAGAAACTGGTAAAAGTTTGTAAGGTGAGTCTTTCATCCCCTAGACAGCGGTGAAGGCCATTACAAGCTAGACGGTATATTTCGCACACTGTAGGCGCTCCTGTATTTCTTGCACACCGATCTCACGGCCCAATGTTGGACAGCCTCCAATCTCTTGATATGCTTGTCACTGTGGAGGCCCAAACGGAGCAAGCATAATAGTACTGGTCCAAGAAAGGCTCTCAGGCTCTGTCGTTTACTCCCTTTGCATTATCCAGAATCCTCCTACGGAAACCCAGGGTTCTGCTTGTTCTGTTGGTGACGGAATGGAGATAGGGCTCCCCAGACATATTACCTGACAGGCTGATGCCAAGATGTGATGGTAGTGAACCCCTGAAGTGGTTGGCCATGACAAATGTATGTTTTGTTGTTCGTCTTCGTTTGCTTGGTTGCTTACAGAACTTGACAGTTACCAGGATGGAAGCTCATGTCCCAGCTATCTTCCCATGCCTCCAGCTTCTCGAGATCTTCTTGCAGCATAGCCTAGTTGTGTTTTGTTTGTTTCTTTGGTCAGATGAGGCAGATAGTGTCGTGCGCGAAACGCGTTGCTCTTCTCCTCTGTCAACAGGATTTTTCCTGTGGTTAGTGGGTCTTTCCTCACAGTCACTGGGACTTTCCCCAGAGTGGGCCACAAGGCATACAGGAAAAATGATACACTGAATGTGACACAACAGAATCTCCATGGAAGCGCCCCCATGGGTATACCCTGGCTTGGATTTTTCCTAATGAGAGATAATAAAGGTGACTTGGTTGATGTGGCAGAGACTGATGCTGAAAAGGACATTGGTGTGACATTCAATTCGGACCTAAAGTTTGATACCCATATATAAAACATTGCCCAAAAAGCAAACATGATGGTTGGACTGATAAGAAGATCTTTTTCATATATGGATGAGGGTATGTTTAGAAAATTATATGCAACAATGGTCAGACCAATATTGGAATATGCACAAATAATCTGGGCACCATGGTTAAAGAAACATATAACAACCCTAGAGGCAGTTCAGAGAAGAGCGACAAAGCTAGTGTCACACATAAAGGACTTAACATACGAAGACAGATTGAAACATTTGAACTTGTTTTCACTAAGCTACCGACGAAGAAGAGGGGACCTGATTCAGATGTACAGACTTATCAAAGGAAAGGACAATATTGACATAAATGAATGAGTGACCTTTAATAAAGGAAACAGAACACGTGGACACACCTTTAAGTTAAAAAAATTAAATGGAATAAAAGATTGCAGAAAGTATCATTTCTCTAGAAGAGTCTTTCAAGACTGGAATAGGCTTAGCGATGATATAGTCCTGAGTACCAGCTTGGATGATTTCAAAGACAAAATAGAGAAAAAATTTTCAAGCAGACATTGGTGCACAAAATAGACCACATTTGCCAACGACTGGAAGCAAGTGAGGGAGCCCATAATAAGTCGCGAGGCTTAGGGCCCATACCTGATACCTGATACCTGATAATGGATCCGCTGTGATGGAATAAGACGTATATGGGCTCACCCTCTTGATTGATTGAGGATCTTTATCCCTGAAGACCTTGTGATTAAGAGAGTTTTAAGTTTTCTCTGGAGACTGTTGCCGAGCTCTTTTTGTAGTTTCCTTCTACCTTCTGTGAAATACACTATCTTGTTTGCAGATGCTGTGCGAGTCATCGGATTTCTTAGACAAGCTTATTTCAACGATGCGAAGTTGCGCTTTGTATATTTTCCTGTTCTTAACTTTGATGAGAAGAGGAAGAGAAAAGATGGAGCGGACCTGGTCTACGCTTTTAAGACATTTGTTTGTAAAGTGTATTTTGTGTTATAATATGAAAACAAGCAATTAAAACGGCGAAGCAGGACATTTATGGAGGGAGATGAGGGCAGGGAAGAAAGGGCGAGCAAAAAGACGAAATTTAGCGGAAGTAGGGACAGATCACTCCAACATATTTCCGAATTACTCTCTTGCTGTTTGTTGTGCTCGACGTCTATCGTGCATACATGTGGACATAAGCATTAAACATGGGTAACAAAGAAAAAAAGAAACACTCAGACCGTTCCAGATCAAGGTCAAGAGACAGGGACCGTGACAGTCGTAAAAAGAAGAAGGAAAGGTACGTGATCTTGGCGTTCCGTCCTGTGACTTTCGATAAATTAGCTAGAGATGGTGCGAACTCGATGCAGACGTAACTTTCTGCCACAACCGTGAGACGCACTATTTTCGGTATTTTTACAAAAAATATACAGACAGAACCAAACCGAATACAACAATAAATATTATATTTTTGAAAACTTCAAATCATGTACTTTTAGAAAAAGAAAAAACTACAGTCCTGTGCTCAGTAGCCTACACACTTCACTCGCCACTAGTTTGAAAAGTGTAGGCAAACAACTATCAGCAAAAACTTTTTCTCCACGTAAGTATGGATGAAAAATCAATATGATCATAAATGTAGTCAACACAGTGTGTAGCAAACATAAAAACAATGTATCTTTCACACACACAGCTGTGTGCATGGTCTAAACCTCAAACAGAGAGCTGCTGTCACATATTTGAAGAAAAAATGCAAAACTTTCATCATCATTGGGTATGTGCAACTCACCATCGTCACTCATATCCTCTCTGTCCGATTCGGCAAGTTCGGAAAACAGTTCGGAAAAGTTCAACAAGTTTGGAAAACAGTTCCACTCATTTGATCGTTCTTCCATTATTTCTTTTATCGGAAATGAAATGAGGTAGGGAATAGTAAACGATAAACAGTAAACAAGTGGGGTATGTTTTGCTCCCATAAGGAAACCTAACACAGAGTAACTTTTATTCAAGACTGGCACAGCCTTTTAAACTTGAATAAAGTCAGACAAATACATAGACGAACAATCTAATAGTGGGGGAATATTTCTTTTAATTACTTCTTGAAATAAGATGTTTCTGTTCGCTATGACTTGCTGACGCTTCGGTGCCGACAACATGATGAACAGCCAGAGTTATCTCCAGCTATCCCATAATATGAGCGAAAAAAGTAGAATCAAACGCGTGATGTACACCAAGGGAGAGTACCACATAATGGAGGAGATCCTCAGCTTTCTGTAGATACCATGATTGTTTCCCTTAGACCGCACAGCTGCATGCGAAAATTCGAGTAAATCATCGATCACCTGGCGGGTGACGTGTCTGTGCGAAGCACTCAACCCTCGCCCGCCAGGTGATCGACGAGGC
This sequence comes from Conus ventricosus, assembly GCA_018398815.1. Classification (NCBI taxonomy): domain Eukaryota; kingdom Metazoa; phylum Mollusca; class Gastropoda; order Neogastropoda; family Conidae; genus Conus; species Conus ventricosus. The sequence continues at coordinate 2,714,585 of CM031603.1, read as the reverse complement.
GGCAATGAGTTAAGAAAAACACCTGAGAGTGTGAGACTAGTGAGAGTAATTTAAAACTTGACGTTCAAGAAATTAATTCGCTATTAGAAAAATGCGTGAACAGAGTTATCTCCAGCTTTTTCCAGAGAAGTATGAAATCTTATTATGTCCACGAATTTGTCATCTTTAACCCTCAAATGACCAAGTGGGGTCCGTTTGAACCCCAGCAGCATATTTTTATGTGCCGTTTTTGAGATTTTTGTAAGAAAAAGTTTCCTGCCATGAATTTGTCAATCTATGTCTAGAGCTTTAAACTTCACACGCATTTTTGCAAAAATCTGCATAAGGGTATGACAACTGTGAAAATTTCTTTGGGGTCCAAATGGACCCCAGCAAGAAATGATACTTTATCATGATATTATGATGTTACTGTCTTCAATTTGATCAAACTTTTCACATCTACTGAATGTTTCGTATTGTGTTACAGTAAACCATGGACAATAGAACTACTAGTTCAACTAGTTTTAGGTTCTTTATTTATTATTTCTTGTTTTATGAAAGAAAGAAAATACATTGTTCTATAAGAAAGACTCAAAGGGAGATAAATCACTCACTTTTTTGGTCCACAATTTTCTTTTTTTTGGAAACCATAATTACATTTGAATATTAGATAATATTTGTCAAATTTGAAATAAGCAATATAAACTATAATTTAAGGAAAAACTGACTCAGTAAAGTTAGTATTTCAGCAGAAAATCTACTGGGGTCCAAACGGACTTGGTCATTTTCGTAGGTAAAATAGCTTGGTCGTTTGAGGGTTAATATATACATTAACAAGCTTCGACTCAATTCGAGGAAAACCAAGTTTTCCGAAAGAGTAGCATGTGATTCTTCAAATCTTCTATCAGTGGACCATATTCTTTTTCATTGTTCAATATTAGCTTCATTGTATAAAGAATCGAACGTGGATGTGACTATACACGATTCTATCAGAACAATAACCCACAAACCAGAAATCATGCAAATAGCAAAAGTGCTTTCCTTGCATTAAATTAATAGATTTTTGTAAACGCTTCCCTTCCCCTTGCTTCCGTTTTTTTTTTTTTTAAAGTCTAATATCACCAAGTGTGAACAGACTCTAAATTAATTAACTCACTCACTCACTCACTCACTCCTGTGACTTTCTGTGACGATCGTGAAAGTGGAAGGCAAAACCCAGCTTAGTTAAATTCACTGTGAAAGAGAGCTTATTTTGATGACATTTTGAGGCCAAGTTAAGTAATAATCTCCCATTTGATTTAAATCTTAAGTTCACTTAAAGTTGCATATTTGATGAAGAGAGTATCGTTCACGGACAGCAATAACAGCACAAAACAACAACCACAACAGCAGCAACAACAACATGCTTTTGAATTTACTTGTTTCATACAATAGTCTGAACATTGAAGAATACAGACAGACAGAAACGAGACAGCCAGGCCATCTCTGCAGCGCCGAAGACAGGCAAACATGACTTGCCATGCTGTATAAAATACATCATGACCTGGCTCGAGTCGACAAAACCAAGGTGAAACCCCTTCCAGAGCGTAACTGCAGAGGACATAACCAGCAGTCACAATATATATCTCATCCAGGGTGCCAACAGATACAGGCATTTTTCGTTCCTGCCACTCACCATTCAGGAATGGGACCAGCTGCCACAGTGCATCGTAAACGCTGAGTCTGTGGAAACATTCAGGACCAACGTAAACTGCCACCTGAAAGACACTGTCCTAGACGGTCTCGCTAGGGGCCTCCAGCAGAAACTGTTTTGATTCATAAGTAGATAAAGGGTGCAGGACTCTCTTTCTAGGTATGAAATACAGAAAAGATACAAGTGTGTCTCTTCCTTTACACGGTTTTGTATAAATGTTAAATTTCCCCCAGCACTAATTCACATCCAGACAATGCTCAAGTGCATCATGATCATTCCAGTCAATATTAATAGAACTGTCTCAGTCCATTGTAATTTCCGTTTTCATTTTCTTTATGTCAGGTTTGGATGACCCCAGTTCCTCCCCCAGCTCCCACTGTTTCTACCCTTCCAGCGTGCGCGCGCGCACGCGCACACACACACACACACACACACACACACACACACACACACACACACACACACACACACACACATTCACATGTTCATACATTCTCTCTCTCTTTCTCTCTCTTCCTCTGTCTGTCTCTCTTTCCCCCCCACCCCCTCCCCTTAATGCCTGAAATCGATCACACAAATGACCAGCAGCAAGATTTATGTTGAAAAAACAAAAAATATATATATATACACAGTATCTCAACAATGATAGAGCAGTTGTAATGATCCCCCTCTTTAGAAATGATGGAAAACAGCCAGATCAGCCACCTCTACAAATGACATCACAGCCTGGTGAGTATGAGGAGCCTCACAGGAAAACTAATCCCAGGAAAGAAGCGCCAGTCCTGCTTCAGTGCCTGTCTGTTCACCCAGATGTACTGCAGGCATGGTTCACTCATTCAGACAGGCAGTGCCTGTTGTTCACCAGATCTACTGTAGGACATGGTTCACTCAGTTCAGAATGCCAGTGCCTGTCTGTTCACCCAGATGTACTGCAGGACATGGTTCACTCAGTTCAGACATGCCAGTGCCTGTCTGTTCACCCAGATGTACTGCAGGACATGGTTCACTCAGTTCAGACATGCCAGTGCCTGTCTGTTCACCCAGATGTACTGCAGGACATGGTTCACTCAGTTCAGACATGCCAGTGCCTGTCTGTTCACCCAGATCTACTGCAGGACATGGTTCACTCAGTTCAGACATGCCAGTGCCTGTCTGTTCACCCAGATCTACTGCAGGACATGGTTCACTCAGTTCAGACATGCCAGTGGATGTCTGTTCACCCACATGTACTGCAGGACATGGTTCACTCAGTTCAGACAGGCCAGTGGATGTCTGTTCACCCAGATGTACTGCAGGACATGGTTCACTCAGTTCAGACATGCCAGTGCCTGTCTGTTCACCCAGATCTACTGTAGGACATGGTTCACTCAGTTCAGACATGCCAGTGCCTGTCTGTTAACCCAGATCTACTGCAGGACATGGTTCACTCAGTTCAGACAGGCCAGTGCCTGTCTGTTCACCCAGATGTACTGCAGGACATGGTTCACTCAGTTCAGACAGGCCAGTGCCTGTCTGTTCACCCAGATGTACTGCAGGACATGGTTCACTCAGTTCAGACAGGCCAATGCCTGTCTGTTAACCCAGATGTACTGTAGGACATGGTTCACTCAGTTCAGACATGCCAGTGCCTGTCTGTTCACCCAGATCTACTGTAGGACATGGTTCACTCAGTTCAGACAGGCCAGTGGATGTCTGTTCACCCAGATGTACTGCAGGACATGGTTCACTCAGTTCAGACATGCCAGTGCCTGTCTGTTAACCCAGATGTACTGTAGGACATGGTTCACTCAGTTCAGACAGGCCAGTGGATGTCTGTTCACCCAGATGTACTGCAGGACATGGTTCACTCAGTTCAGACATGCAGTGCCTGTCTGTTCACCCAGATCTACTGTAGGACATGGTTCACTCAGTTCAGACATGCCAGTGCCTGTCTGTTAACCCAGATGTACTGTAGGACATGGTTCACTCAGTTCAGACATGCCAGTGCCTGTCTGTTCACCCAGATGTACTGCAGGACATGGTTCACTCAGTTCAGACATGCCAGTGCCTGTCTGTTCACCCAGATGTACTGCAGGACATGGTTCACTCAGTTCAGACATGCCAGTGGATGTCTGTTCAGCCAGATGTACTGCAGGACATGGTTCACTCAGTTCAGACATGCCAGTGGATGTCTGTTAACCAAGATGTACTGCAGGACATGGTTCACTCAGTTCAGACATGCCAGTGCCTGTCTGTTCACCCAGATCTACTGTAGGACATGGTTCACTCAGTTCAGACATGCCAGTGCCTGTCTGTTCACCCAGATCTACTGTAGGACATGGTTCACTCAGTTCAGACATGCCAGTGCCTGTCTGTTAACCCAGATGTACTGCAGGACATGGTTCACTCAGTTCAGACATGCCAGTGCCTGTCTGTTCACCCAGATCTACTGTAGGACATGGTTCACTCAGTTCAGACATGCCAGTGCCTGTCTGTTCACCAGATCTACTGTAGGACATGGTTCACTCAGTTCAGACAGGCCAGTGGATGTCTGTTCACCCAGATCTACTGTAGGACATGATTCACTCAGTTCAGACAGGCCAGTGGATGTCTGTTCACCCAGATCTACTGTAGGACATGGTTCACTCAGTTCAGACAGGCCAGTGGATGTCTGTTCACCCAGATCTACTGTAGGACATGGTTCACTCAGTTCAGACAGGCCAGTGGATGTCTGTTCTCCCAGATCTACTGTAGGACATGGTTCACTCAGTTCAGACATGCCAGTGCCTGTCTGTTCACCCAGATCTACTGTAGGACATGGTTCACTCAGTTCAGACAGGCCAGTGGATGTCTGTTCACCCAGATGTACTGTAGGACATGGTTCACTCAGTTCAGACATGCCAGTGCCTGTCTGTTCACCCAGATGTACTGCAGGACATGGTTCACTCAGTTCAGACATGCCAGTGCCTGTCTGTTCACCCAGATCTACTGTAGGACATGGTTCACTCAGTTCAGACATGCCAGTGCCTGTCTGTTAACCCAGATCTACTGCAGGACATGGTTCACTCAGTTCAGACAGGCCAGTGGATGTCTGTTCACCCAGATGTACTGCAGGACATGGTTCACTCAGTTCAGACATGCCAGTGCCTGTCTGTTAACCCAGATGTACTGTAGGACATGGTTCACTCAGTTCAGACAGGCCAGTGGATGTCTGTTCACCCAGATGTACTGCAGGACATGGTTCACTCAGTTCAGACATGCCAGTGCCTGTCTGTTAACCCAGATGTACTGTAGGACATGGTTCACTCAGTTCAGACAGGCCAGTGGATGTCTGTTCACCCAGATGTACTGCAGGACATGGTTCACACAGTTCAGACATGCCAGTGCCTGTCTGTTCACCCAGATCTACTGTAGGACATGGTTCACTCAGTTCAGACATGCCAGTGCCTGTCTGTTAACCCAGATCTACTGCAGGACATGGTTCACTCAGTTCAGACAGGCCAGTGGATGTCTGTTCACCCAGATGTACTGCAGGACATGGTTCACTCAGTTCAGACATGCCAGTGCCTGTCTGTTAACCCAGATGTACTGTAGGACATGGTTCACTCAGTTCAGACAGGCCAGTGGATGTCTGTTCACCCAGATGTACTGCAGGACATGGTTCACTCAGTTCAGACATGCCAGTGGATGTCTGTTCACCCAGATGTACTGTAGGACATGGTTCACTCAGTTCAGACATGCCAGTGCCTGTCTGTTAACCCAGATCTACTGCAGGACATGGTTCACTCAGTTCAGACAGGCCAGTGGATGTCTGTTAACCCAGATGTACTGCAGGACATGGTTCACTCAGTTCAGACATGCCAGTGCCTGTCTGTTAACCCAGATGTACTGCAGGACATGGTTCACTCAGTTCAGACATGCCAGTGCCTGTCTGTTCACCCAGATCTACTGTAGGACATGGTTCACTCAGTTCAGACATGCCAGTGCCTGTCTGTTCACCCAGATCTACTGTAGGACATGGTTCACTCAGTTCAGACATGCCAGTGCCTGTCTGTTAACCCAGATGTACTGCAGGACATGGTTCACTCAGTTCAGACATGCCAGTGCCTGTCTGTTCTCCCAGATCTACTGTAGGACATGGTTCACTCAGTTCAGACATGCCAGTGCCTGTCTGTTCACCCAGATCTACTGTAGGACATGGTTCACTCAGTTCAGACAGGCCAGTGGATGTCTGTTCACCCAGATCTACTGTAGGACATGGTTCACTCAGTTCAGACATGCCAGTGCCTGTCTGTTCACCCAGATCTACTGTAGGACATGGTTCACTCAGTTCAGACAGGCCAGTGGATGTCTGTTCACCCAGATCTACTGTAGGACATGGTTCACTCAGTTCAGACAGGCCAGTGGATGTCTGTTCACCCAGATCTACTGTAGGACATGGTTCACTCAGTTCAGACAGGCCAGTGGATGTCTGTTCACCCAGATCTACTATAGGACATGGTTCACTCAGTTCAGACAGGCCAGTGGATGTCTGTTCACCCAGATCTACTGTAGGACATGGTTCACTCAGTTCAGACATGCCAGTGCCTGTCTGTTCACCCAGATCTACTGTAGGACATGGTTCACTCAGTTCAGACAGGCCAGTGGATGTCTGTTCACCCAGATCTACTGTAGGACATGGTTCACTCAGTTCAGACAGGCCAGTGGATGTCTGTTCACCCAGATGTACTGCAGGACATGGTTCACTCAGTTCAGACATGCCAGTGCCTGTCTGTTCACCCAGATGTACTGCAGGACATGGTTCAGACAGGCCAGTGGATGTCTGTTCACCCAGATGTACTGCAGGACATGGTTCACTCAGTTCAGACAGGCCAGTGCCTGTCTGTTCACCCAGATGTACTGCAGGACATGGTTCAGACAGGCCAGTGGATGTCTGTTGACGTAGATCTACTGTAGGACATGGTTCAGACAGGCCAGCTTGTTGCCATGAACTGTCAAAGACTGGAACCTCTGACCTAACAAGCTTTTGGGGCCAAGACCATCAACGTTTCTGAGTCAAGGGTCTCCCAGGCTCAGTAGAAAAGTCAGTTACAAGAATATGATTTTTTGAAGGGTTGTTATCCATAATCTTTCTTCATGTAGTTTAGTCCCCCCCCCCCCCCCCCCCCACTCAGTTGTATGTAAATCCCCTATTATAAGTGACAGAAGAATAGTGAGAGTGTGGTCAGTCTATGGGAGGGAGGAAGGATAGAAGATGACCTTCAGAGATGTGCCAGTCTGTAGACTTTAAACGTGTGTGGGATGTTGGACAGCAGCAGCTTTTGCCACTCCCATCTGCTCTGTGTCATCCAGAGATAAACTGTCGTACAGGGTTTTATATATCATTGCATCTCGCCTATCTCGTCTGTGTCATCCAGAGATAAACTGTTGTACAGGGTTTTATATCATTGCATCTCGCCTATCTCCTCTGTGTCTTCCAGAGATAAACTGTCGTACAGGGTTTTATATATCATTGCATCTCGCCTATCTCCTCTGTGTCTTCCAGAGATAAACTGTCGTACAGGGTTTTATATATCATTGCATCTCGCCTATCTGCTCTGTGTCTTCCAGAGATAAACTGTCGTACAGGGTTTTATATATATATCATTGCATCTCACCTATCTCCTCTGTGTCTTCCAGAGATAAACTGCCGTACAGGGTTTTATATATCATTGCATCTCGCCTATCTCCTCTGTGTCATCCAGAGATAAACTGTCGTACAGGGTTTTATATATCATCGCATCTCGCCTATCTCCTCTGTGTCATCCAGAGATAAACTGTCGTACAGGGTTTTATACATCATTGCATCTCGCCTATCTCCTCTGTGTCATCCAGAGATAAACTGTCGTACAGGGTTTTATATATCATTGCATCTCGCCTATCTCCTCTGTGTCTTCCAGAGATAAACTGTCGTACAGGGTTTTATATATCATTGCATCTCGCCTATCTCCTCTGTGTCTTCCAGAGATAAACTGTCGTACAGGGTTTTATATATCATTGCATCTCGCCTATCTCCTCTGTGTCATCCAGAGATAAACTGTCATTCAGGGTTTTATATATCATTGCATCTCGCCTATCTCCTCTGTGTCTTCCAGAGATAAACTGTCGTACAGGGTTTTATATATCATTGCATCTCGCCTATCTCCTCTGTGTCTTCCAGAGATAAACTGTCATACAGGGTTTTATATATCATTGCATCTCGCCTATCTCCTCTGTGTCATCCAGAGATAAACTGTCATTCAGGGTTTTATATATCATTGCATCTCGCCTATCTCCTCTGTGTCTTCCAGAGATAAACTGTCTAACAGGGTTTTATATATCATTGCATCTCGCCTATCTCCTTTGTGTCTTCCAGAGATAAACTGTCGTACAGGGTTTTATATATCATTGCATCTCGCCTATCTCCTCTGTGTCTTCCAGAGATAAACTGTCATACAGGGTTTTATATCATTGCATCTCGTCTATCTCCTCTGTGTCATCCAGAGATAAACTGTCATACATGGTTTTATATATCATTGCATCTCGCCTATCTGCTCTGTGTCATCCAGAGATAAACTGTCGTACAGGGTTTTATATATCATTGCATCTCGCCTATCTGCTCTGTGTCATCCAGAGATAAACTGTCATACAGGGTTATACATCATTGCATCTCGACTCCAGGGACCACCAGGGGCATGTGGTGTGCTTCATTTTGCTGTGGAAGTGTCTTCATATTGGTACTCTGGCCAGCTGATTGTTTTCCACTCTATGCTGAATTGTTTGCCTGACTTGTGTGGATGTTCTTATGCCAGGTGGATTGTTCTTTCAGTGGAGAAGTTAACATAAGTTGACAGTAGAGAAGTTGATAGTAGAGAAGTTAACATCAGTTGACAGTAGAGAAGTTGACGTAAGTTGACAGTAGAGAAGTTAACATCAGTTGACAGTAGAGAAGTTGACGTAAGTTGACAGTAGAGAAGTTGACGTAAGTTGATAGTGGAGAAGTTGACAGCTAGGTATTGGTAATGTCTTCATTTTGTGTTACAGTATCATTTTGTTTGTTTGTTTGTTTGTTTTTTTCCATGACAGCCCTGAACTGATTCTGTGTGGGGACTGCTAGGGTACAATGGAATAAAGACTGCATTCTTCTTAAAGATCACCATGACTGTAGGAAATGTGGCATAGCTCTTCAGCTTCCACTCAGGCCATTTCCGTGAACCCAGGTACAATGGAATAAAGACTGCATTCTTCTTAAAGATCACCATGACTGTAGGAAATGTGGCATAGCTCTTCAGCAGAGAACAGGAAAACCTTCATTCTGGCTCACTTTCGCCCTCAACCAGTTTCGGGCGAAAGTGAGCCAGAATAAAGGTTTTCCTGTTCTCTGCCAAGTAAGACTTCAATACCCAAAAAATAACGATTATCTACAAACAAACATACTGTGCAGGGTTATCCGTTTTTAATACTAATTTACTAAACTTTTCAGATTTTAGTTTTTGTTTAATCCTATGTTTTTCTTGATCGTTTTCAATAACATCATTTTCGCGCAAACATTCTTCAAATGAGTCTCTGTCTTTCATGTGAAATAACACTACAGTCTTTAACTGTTCTCTAAAGTCTTTTAAAACTGAGTTATATTTCTGACATAAAATCCACACACTTATCCGAGCATGTCTTCCGCTGAAAGCTAGTTTCGACAAAGTGTTTCTCTTTTTAACTATGTCTTTTTCTGCTGAACAGTCATCTATAATAAATAGCGTCTGCGTTCCTCAAACAATATAAAAAAGCGTTCTAGACATTCACTCAGTTTATTGCTGGGATCAACTAAATATATTTCATCATCTGTCCATATAAACCTTCTATCATGATATGCTTTGTTCCATTTAAGTGTTGGACAGAAAATCACAATATGATTAAAATTATAACGAAAAAACTGTTTTGTAACAGGTCGGGGAAAATTTGTTTTTTCCAAACCATTTTGCCCAAAAATCATTGAAAAATGGGGGGGTTTTTATCATAAGTTAACCCCATAGTTTTAAAAACGAATTTAATCTAACCCAGTTATTATTTTTATCATACCCCTTTTAAAATTTTTCAGTATAAAAAAACCCCTACGGGGGCCAAATGTTTAAGATTAACCAAATTTTAGTTTGAAAGATTGTTTCTATTTAAGCAACTTGGGTTTTGGCTTTTGTTATGATTTTAAAATTTCCTGCCTTTGTGAAGAAGACGACAAAACGTTAAGGCTTTAACGTCTAATTTTTGCAGAAAATTAATTCCTTTTTTAAGGCATCACTAACGCCCAAAACCCCCATCCCTCCCCCACATCTTAAAGCAAAAATTTTAAAATTTTCTTGTGAAGGTCCCTAATTTTCTGCTTGGAAAAAACTGTAAATTTTGTAGAAGCTTTTTTTACAAAATGTTTTTTTTCTGTGGAGGATGTATGCTTTTTTCCCCTACGGGTTTTTTCAAATTTTTTTTCCCACTATTGTCCCGGCATAAGACTTACATGTAAAGGGCCCGAGTTGAATGCTTTTCTAAATTTTTTGAGGTAAAAATTTTAAAAGGGGTTTGAAATTCAAATTTTATTTCCCCTTCTAAATATGGGTTTTAAGTGCCATTTGAGGTAGGTTTTTCGAATATTTTATAATCATACTGACCCAAATTTTTGCTTCTAGATTGCCAGTGTTCTAGTTTAGGAAACTTTTTACTGTCGCCAACCTTTTGCGTTTAAAATCACCATTTTGTGATAAAAAACATACAACCCCCTATCTCACCGTTCTGTTTCAAAGTCCGCAACATCTAAAGGTCTTTTAATTCTAAGTTTTACACCTTCAGGCGAAATGTAACTCGGATTCTTCGGCCCCGCGACATGTTTTGTACAACGTATTTTTTATTTCCAAAACAATGTGCGGTTATCACATTTTCGATTTCCCGTTTTGTCTTTGATTTTTATAAAAAATGTCCGACCCTCCCACAAACTTCTTTTAAACTGTAAATTGGGAATTGTAAAATTTTCTAATGAAATATGCAGCTTTCCCTGGGGAAAGAGCTCTTAAAACAGTTGGGGGCTTCCTCAAAAAGTTTTCATCAGTGCTTAGCTCGCCCAAAGAACAAGTAATAAATTTTATTCAAAGACGGGGGATTTTCTCCTCATAAGTAGTTTTTTTTGGTGAAATCAAAAATTTGATTGTCAGCTTCAAAGCCTAACATTTAGTAGTCTACTAAAAAAGGAATGTACATTCTTTTAGGTTTGAATTTTAATATTGTTTTTAGATTTCCCCTTTGTTAAGTTTGAGAGTAATTCGAAGTTACTCATTGCTTCTTTTAGTGAGCAAAAACCGTAATTCTGGGTTGGTTAACTGGCTAACTTTGCCCCCCGATTTGTTAAACTTTTAGAATCGTTTTTTTATTTCTTGGATTCAGTTATTTTAAAACCAAGACTTTTTTTAAAATTTTTGAAGTGAAACCTTTTTTGGCCCCGCTTTCGTTATCAATAGCATGTTCTAAAAACGAAGGACGGTCTTGGGTTGTTATTGTTACAAAAATTTTTTTTAACGAAAAAAAAATGAGGCATTCAATATAGGGTGCAAAATTTTTGTTGGCCGCTTTCAATCTTAAAAATTTTGCAATGATACTTTAAAATTGCTGGACCCAGACTGCCTTTTTCAAAAAAAGGTGAGTACTCATTAAGCAGATATTTAACCCCTATTGAAAACGCCCACATAAAGAAAGCGTTTTTTAGTCACCCGATGCAGTTTTTCAGACTTTAAAAATTTGCTGTGTTTTGGCATAAATTGGATGTGGAGTGTCGTTGCCGATCATTTAAATCCCCCCTTTTGACCCTTTGGTTTGGGTCAGTGTACAGATTTCTTTTTTTATTACACCTTTAGACGATTTTGACTGAACTGAAGCGCCTTCCAAATGACAAACTTTTTAATCACTTAGCAACAGAATAGACATGGGGGCTTTTAAAAGGATCTGTAACGAATTCATATTAACATCAAAGGCTTTGACAAAAGTTGGTCTAATCATGGCCTAGGCGCCTTTTTTTTTCGGGGCCGCACGAAATTTAAAACTTTTGACTGGCCCCTCCTTTAATTTTTTCCTTTTTTTGGCAAATTTTGACCCCGGGGTCCCTACAGCAAGAAAATAAAACGCTGGACAACATTTATTTAGAATTCTAAGGGCCAAATGAGCGGGAAAATAGAACGAAAAAAAACCTTTTCGTACTTAGTTTGGTGTTTGTAGGTTCGCAAGCAAGGAAAGATCAAGCATAACCTGATCCTTCTACTGGCTTTGCGCGCCAAAAAAAATACTTAAAAATTTAGAGGACGCCTTAATTTCGTTGTTTTTCCTTCAATTTTAAAGGTACCAAAATTTTTTTTACAATCGCAAGCGAAAGTGTTTTTGTGTTGGCAGGGTTTTTAACTGCTGCCTTTGCTAGCCCCAGGTAGGAAAATAATAAAACTTAATAATGAAATTTTTTAGCAGGCAATAAACAAAAGGGTTTGGGGAAAAAAAAACGAAAAAAATTTTGGGGCCAGTAATTTAAAAAAACAATAAAAGAACACCCAATTTTTAAGTTTTTAACCCCCGAATTTTTCAACCCCAAAGCCATTAAAGATCAGCAAGCTCGGGACTCTGTTCGCGATGCCCAGATTTTAAAAAGACAGCGTTGTTTTGGTTTAAACTGGCCTAGGATTATTGGTTTTTTCTTACTAAATAGAAACCCAACTTTTACGAGAACAATGCCATAAGTGCTCCCCCTTTAAAGAAACTACTTTGCTTGCGGGAGAAAAAGCCAGCTGCAATACCCCCCAATTTTTCCTGGAAAAGCGCCACGGTTTTTACCAGCAAATTTTTTTTAAATAAACTCGCAAATGATCAAGCTGTTTTTTTACCCATGTTTTATAGGGATGGGAGGGGGGGGGACTGAATTTTGCCCCCACCCCCCCGAAAACCCACCCCAACGTACTTATTGAAACCCTAAGGCGTTATAACGCTTGCTTGTGACTCCTTGCTCTTTTAAAACAGTGTTCGGATTTCTTTTTCTGTAGCGTTGTGTTTCATATAAATTTTTCGGATAGTTTTTTTATTCTTTCCTTGAGTTGTATTGGTCTCGGTTAGTAGTTAGCATTCTGTCTTGCTGATCTTTCTTGTTCAAGATTTTTAGTCTTTGGGTTATTCTTTTTTTAAATATCTGCCCTAAGTCGGGTATCGCTCAACGAGTTTTTTTTTTCTCTTCTTATATGCCATTTTTCCCCAGTTTTGCTTTTGTTTGTTAATTGCTCTGAGGGTTTTTAAAGCGATCAAGGGCCATTATTTCCCGGGGTAGGGTTTTGAGTCGTTGTTAGTTTTTAACGCTGTTTCTTCTGAAAAAATTTTTTCTGTTTCTATTGCATTTTTTTTCATCTTGATTGATTAATTTTTTAATTTCTGTTTTGTTTTGGTTGTTTTGGGGATTTCCCTCAGCGTGTTTTGAAGTTTAGCAACTCCCTCCCTATCAAATTTCGGTTAGCAATGCCAAAGGCGATTTTGTCTTTCACATGGTTTTGTTAATTGTACTCTTGGCTAAAAAATTTGATGGGTCGGGTTTTTTGAAAGCCGAACAAGTTGCCTTGACGTTTTTTAAGCCCAATGACCATTTTCTAATTTAAATCTTTGGGGTCTATAAATTCGGGGGTTTTGGGCCCCAAAAACTTTTGTAAAATGCTCCGCCGCACTTTTTTTAAATTAGCGCATTGAGGCTTGAGCGACCCGTGTAAAAAGGGATCTTTCACTATATCGTCTCCACGATCAAAAACTCTAATCTTCTTCGCTTAAAATTCCTCCCGTTTTTAAAAAATTAACTTTTTTTTTTGCTTCAAAAAAATGCCACAACAAGCACAGGCTCGATTCTTGACCGCAAGAAAACTGAAAGGCCCCTGGGTGAGGGAAAAAAAAACGGAATATTTTTGTTCCAAATAATCCTCTATTTGATGAGTCAAATTCTTACTTTCAAATTTCCCAGCTTAGGAGGGGTGATTGATTGTGCCAGGCCCCTGCGCGTCTTCTTTTAAATAGAACCGTTTAACAACAGACCCAAACAGGACAGTTGCCCAGAATCTGGGAGGGCAACTTTAAAGAAAATTTCTAAAAAAAAATTGGGGGGAAAGGAAATATTTTCTTTCACAATGCAGTTTTTTTTTAACCTTTCTGTTATGGTAAGGGAATGAAAGGGCTGTTTGCGTTTCAAGGAAACGAAAATGAGAAGCATAAAAATTGAATTGGGGTGGAGATACTAAAGACGGCAAAAAGTATGTAGCCCTAAATTTTGGTAGGGAAAACGCTTTTCCTTCCCTTAGTTTTAGTTTTTTTTAAAAAAGGGATGCGCCCTACTTTTAAGGGGCATTAAAGACGATTGTCTTATAACTAATTTTAAGAATCAAAGTGTTTTTTCAGATCATCGACACCCAAACAAAGTAAGCATTTCTGAAAACTGTTAGGTTTGAGTTGTTAGAACCTTTCTTAGCGAGCTGTTTTCGCACCATTTGAGGGCACATTTCCCCAAAATTCGAAAGGTGATCATCTAAACCCTATCCCAGAAAGCAGGGAGAAATATATGGGAAATTTTTGTTTTGCGTTGCGCAAGATCGCTTTAAAGGGATTTTTGTGTGGAAGATGAAGAACCCTTCAAAAGGAAGTGAAAAATTTTTTAAACCAAAAATAACGAAAGGACAATGTTTGATTGGGGTGTCCCAACCAATCTCGTAGCGGGCTTAAACCCTTATCAGCATTTTGATGAAATAAGAAAAACTGTTTGGAGGCGGGAGGTGGAAATCCAACGTTGACCCTTTGGGCTAAAAATTTTTTTTTTTCACAATGTTAGGCTTGATGATTATTTACAACAAAAAAACGGTTTATGGATTGGGGCCCAAGGTAACAGGGTAATCGTTGCATGGAAAAAGGGGGAGAACTGTGGGCGTAATAACATTCAAATTGAAAAAGAAAAAAGCCGAAAAAACGCTTAAATTTTCATTTGTTTTTAATATAGAGCGCAGCTGATATTTTTAAAGAACAGATTTAAAAGTGTAGTTACTAAATTATTTTTCATTTTATAAAAAACATGTTGTTCAGGTTTATCCAAATGTGCCCGCGCCGCCAAAAAGAAGGATAGTAGAAAAAACCCCACATAAAAAACCTCAGATTAACAAAAATTTGCAAATGCACAAGTATAGAGCAAGACCTTTCAAAATACAGCAAAAACCAAACGAAAGGGATTCTGCTGCCCCTTTTTGCTTTACTATGTTAATCTGGGAGCATGACTTTAGTGCTCTTTTTGCAGGAACGAGTGTTTGGGTTTTTAGAACGGGATGGCGACCCCCAGCTTTACCTCTAGGAGGTTTGCTTTGCTCTCGGCCTGTGTTTATTCTGTAAGTGCGGCGGCAAAAAATTAAAAAATAAAACTCCCAAAAAGCACCCGCTATGGTTTAATAATAACAGTAAACTTAGCTCGTTTAAACTGACAAAAATAAAAGGCTTGTTACTCAAACATCAGGATGAAGAATTTAAACGTTTCAGGCCGATTTTGATGACTCAAAAGACAAAAGTTTGATCTTCAAAGAAAGGCGGGACAACTTTTTCCAACAGCCAGAAAGCCCGGGAGTAAAAAAGGAAGCTTAAAAAAGTAAACGAGGGGCATTTAAAATCTTTTAAAAAGCTCACAGTAACAACGCCAAAGGGGTGTTTTACTTTAGTTTATGACCCAACACAAAAAGACCGTTGATATTGATTTGATTAATTTTTTTTTTTAATTTAATAAATATTTTGAGGTTTTGAAAGAAAAACAACTGGTAAATATATGAAGGGCAAGACGAAAATTTTTGAAAGGGAAAGCTTGAGGAGAGGTTTATCAAGGCACTGAATGATATTGATTTAGAAGTCATTGATCCAGCAAACGTGCGGGCAAGGTTGTCTGCTATTTCCCCAAATTTCCCAAATAAACTAACAATAGACCCCCCAGTTTAAAATTTGTTAGCTGTTTTTAAACGCTATGTAACAATAAATGAAGAAAACCTAAAGTCTGGGTCTAACTAAAAGCAGATATTCTTTCCTCTAATGCCTTAACCCCGGTTGGGCAGACGAATGTTCACGTTTTACGCTGCCCCTGAAAAAGCTAAAATGGGGGCCTTTGGTTGGTCAGAGGGCGAAAATCCTAGGATCAGATTAAACAGTCTAATATGAAACCCATTGTAGGCAGGCTTACATTCCGGCCCCCAGTTTTTGGGAGCGAAAAAAAAACAGTTTAAACTAAAAGAATTCGACAACAAAATGTTCATGTGGTTTGGGCTCGCAAGGCTTTCCTTATATCCGAAAAAAAAACGCGGGGGAGGGGTTTTAACTATCGCCCTTTCATCAATGATCTTAATTTAGGGAGTTCCTTTCCCGTTAGTGTAGACCAAATTGATCAGTTTGAAAAAACAAAAAAACCAAAATGTTAAAGTATAACATGGGTGAGGGGAAAAAAAAATTACAAAAACCCCCGAGTGTCCCAAGACAGTCAACGATTGGCGGCCCAACAAAAACCCATGTTGATTACTGCTGGTTTCACCAGCGGGGCTACGCATTACCAAAATTTATACGAAAATGGTTGATAATGCGCATATTAAAAGATCATGGCAAAAAAATTCTGTAGAAAAGTTTAACAAAATGCCATTGTTCAAGCCCGGGCGGAAACATAAGAAACATTGTAAAAGTTCTGTAGCTGTAATACAGAATAATTCGCCCCCTCCTGGATCTAAAGTTAGTTTTTTTGAAAATGGAAAGGATGAAAAATTTCCTTTCGTAGTTTACGCAGACTTCGAGTCGCTTATTGTTCCTTATGAAGGGCCAGCACCACAAAAACTTCGAAAAACAGTCTTAATGAGTAATCATCAGATTTGTTCATTTGCTTTTGTTATTGTTAGGTCGGATGGCGCTCATTCAACGCCAGAATTATACAGAGGCCCAAATGCGGCTAGAAGATTTTTACAGCGCATGCAGCAAGTGCGTAACGATTGTTCTAATAATCTGAATTTATCTGAAATCATGATGGCGTCTGAAGACCAACAACAGTATGCTTCAGCCACTCACTGTTGGATTTGTGGTTTAGGCCTCTCATCAGACGCAGCGAATCCAACAGTAAGAGACCATGATCACATTAGCGGAAAGTTCAGAGGAGCGGCGCATAGTAAATGCAATCTTCAACTAAAGTTTGATCCTAAGACATGGAAGCTGCCCATCTTCTTTCATAACTTGCGAGGTTACGACTCTCATCTTATATTGCAAGCAGTAACCAACGCCTTCAGGGTAGCATGCATTGCACAGTCATCAGAAAAGTACATGTGCTTTAATCTAAATAACATGTCTTTTTATGACTCTATGCAACACATGATGGGATCATTAGAGTCACTGGCTATGTCCTTAAAGTCCTGCCCAATAACGGAAGAATACTTTGACCCAACTCTCGTTAGAAAGGGCGTTTACCCTTATGAGTACATGAACAGTTGGGAAAGGTTTGATGAAGACACACTTCCTCCTAAAGGCGCGTTCTTTTCTAGTCTCAGAGGAAAGGACATCAGCGATTCTGATTACCAACATGCTCAAGATGCGTGGCAGAAGTTAGATTGTAAAACGATGGGAGACTATCATGACTCATACTTGATGGCCGATGTATGTTTGTTGGCGGACGTCTTTGAAAATTATAGAAAGACTTGCATGAAACATTACAGCCTGGATCCCGCGCATTACATTTCTGCGCCCGGGATGAGTTGGGATGCTTTCTTAAAGTTTACTGGAGTACAGATTGATTTATTGTCAGATTTACCAATGATTCAGATGATTGAAAACGGATTGCGTGGAGGAATTAGTATGGCGTCGCACCATTACTGTAAAGCAAACAACAAATACTTGGACGACTATGATCCGAGTAAAAGGTCTAACTATCTCATGTATTTAGACGCAAACAATCTGTATGGATGGGCAATGGCGCAATCACTTCCATTACGTAACTTTAAAATGTACACAGGCGGTGATCCGAAAATATTCAAAAGGCATTAAAGTGGTTGAGCAGTTTGACGCCTGATCAGCAGCGTGGTTTCATTCTAGAAGTTGACTTAGAATATCCTCATGAACTCCATGACCTGCATAATGACTACCCATTAGCAGCAGAAAGTCTAAAGATGGATCCAAGAGAACCACCTAAACTTGTGCCTAATCTTCGCGGCAAAAAAAATTATGTCTGTCATTACAGACTTCTACAATTTTATTTAAGACATGGTTTAAAGTTAACAGCTGTCCATCGCATAATTGCTTTCGATCAAGAACAGTTCATGAAACCATACATCATGAAGAACACTGATCTCAGAACTAAATCCGCAGATGCTTCAGAAAAAGACTTTTTCAAGCTGATGAACAACAGCTGTTTCGGAAAGACTATGGAGAATCCGCACAAGCGCAAAGATGTCAGATTAGTCACCAAAGAGAACGAAGCAATTAAGCTGACTTCAAAACCTAATTATCAGGACTTTAGAAGATTTCATGATCAGCTTTTTGGCATAATGATGAAAAAAAAGAAAGTCAAATTAGACAAACCTGTATTTATTGGGTTTACTGTTTTAGAATTATCAAAGCTTTTGATGTTAGAGTTTCTTTATGACTACTTTAAGCCCTCGTATCCAGAGTCCAGAGTACTTTACACAGATACAGATAGTTTTGTTATAGATATTCCTACTGAAGACATCTATAAAGACATGGAAACCGAAGTAGCTAAAGGACATGCGGGATGGTATGACACGTCCGATTACCCTAAAGATTCGCCTTGCATTCAATTACTAACAAAAGGTTTTAGGAAAGATGAAGGATGAATTATCTGGAAAGGTAATCAAGGAGTATGTGGGGTTAAGGTCAAAAATGTACAGTATTTCGAGCCAGGAGAAAATCATTAAGAAAGCAAAGGGAATATCTCGCAGCGTTGTGCAGTCAAACATATCGCATGACAACTACAAAGAAGCATTGTTTGGCAATAAGACTTTTCATCATGACAACGTAAAAACTGCGATCTAATCTACATGAGATCAACACAACAGTTGTAACAAAGAAGTCATTAGATAGAACAAACACAAAACGTGTGTTTGTTAATCCAGAGTTTTCATATGCATATGGGCATTATAGAACCGTAAATTAATTAAAGCGGAACTGTGCCCGGTGGGATTATCTGCAGTTCTTCCTTCACAAAGATCTTTGAGGAGCTGGTTGTTTTGTTGTGTCAGTTTCTCGTAAATAATACACGGGCGGATTCATTTTTACAATTCTTTTTATTTCGTACGGGTCAACACTCCAAACTGGATCTGTTGCCCTGATGCGAGTGTCCCTTCTGCTTCCCCCGGTAAATAAAGGTACCTTACTTTCAATCCAAACGGCAATAGTTTGCTGGTTGTACTGGAGTCTTCAGCAACATTTATTGTTTGTTTTTTGATTGCTTGTACTGGTTTTAGCCCTTTAAATTCTTCATTATTCATTGCGCGCAAAACTGAGGGCAGTCTTCTAACCCATTCTGTGTTGCGAGAATTGTCAATCAGCTCTCTGTGATACTGGTAGGAGAAAAGTCTTTCAGCTAACTGTTTGTTAAAGTTTTCGACTAAAGCCTGTGATCTATGAACTCCTGGAATGCCTCTTTTAATGTAACTCTATGTTTCAACAATAATTGATTCACTTGGCCTTTTAAATTCTTTTCCGTCATCGACTTGAATCATGCGAGGATAAGTTAAAGGACCTCGCTGGTATATCAGCTGTATAGCGACAGCAACAGCAGAAGCACTCTTTTGTGTTAATGGTTCCGCATCTTTGTATCTTGAAGCTATGTCAATGACTGTAAGTGCGTACTTAATCTTTTCGTCTAATCCTATCAGAGGGTAAATATAGAAGATCCATTTGATGGGTGTCGTTTGGAGTTGTATTGACAAGTGTGGTCTCTGTATTCGTCTAGGCGCTGGTAAATAAATTTGCCAAATTGGCTTGTTTAGATAACCATTCCTTTGCTGTTTGTTCACTGACCCCCGCCGCTTGGCTTAGCTTTTGTATTGCTGTGATACCCTTCCAATATCCTTTGGGCGAATAATAGATTTTGTTCATTTTTTATTCAGCCAATATTATGCGCAACAAAATACACGACGGTCATACCAACGACAATAAACCCGATTTCTTGCATCTTTTGTTTTTCTGATGGTTGATAAAAGTCACTGAATTTTGGTGGGGGCAATGTCTCGATTGGTTTGCCTGTTACAAGATAATATTGTTTTATTGCTTGATCAACATTTTTAAATGTGTAAGCTGCATGCCCCTGTCTTTTCAGGGGTGTCATTAATAAAATCTAACTGCTCAAGTCTCTGCCTTTCATAGGCGTCTTGTGCAGCTGCTAGTTGCTCCATAGCTTTGTTATGTCTTTTTCTCTCGCCGTCATTCCCCAGTTTACTAAATGCGAAATTACTTCCGCTAAAAGCAAGCGCATTCACCACAGCGCCGCCTATCATTATTGCGAGTGAAGCCATTTTTTATAAATGTATTTTTTTCTTACATATTTATATTGTCTGGAATTATTCCTTGCTTAAAATAGAAAATCTTTCGTAGCAAACGAAGCTGCAATGATAGCAATTAGCTTTGCTGAATCCTCAAAGTCTAGTTTGCCAAGATCTGCTGGTTTAATTCTTAACAGGCTTTTACCGAGCATTGAGTATCCTACACTTAGTCCTCCAATAACAGCAGAATGGTATACAAGGTTGGTAACAGTTTTTTCGGTGCTCATTTTTTATAAAATAAAATAATTATAATTTAATAAAAAACATGAACAGGCGATGATCTCCTACAGCTACAAGGCGGCCTAAACCTCCCGAACTTATGAATGACCAAGTTGATGACCAAGCTATTATGCCCAAAAAGGAGAGGCTGTATTCTTTTGCAGCATGTGGGAAAAACAAAACAGTTCCTCGGAACTGAATTCAGCATTGAACAGATTCAACAGATGTCGCCACAAGACATTTTAAAGTATCATAACAGGTATGAAGCGCAGCTAGGGTCTAGAATGGTGAAAAGTGTGGGGCAAACGGTTCTTAGTTTGTACACTAAACTAGTTAGTAGATTTGCCGCCCATTGATTTGAACAGGATTTTATGTATGATTTAACGCAGGATCCAGTTTTAACAAAGTCATTAGAGTCTCTAGGGTGTGATCTGTATTACAGATTTGGAACATTGTTATCGCCATTAATCATGGGATTAATAACTTTTAATCATATAGATTTTATTTCCCTTCAAATGAACGAGCTGGAAAATCAGCAGAATCAGAAAACACTGAATCAGGTGGAGAAAGTAACCAAGCCAGAAAATCAGCAGAAAACGCTGAATCAGGTGGAGACCATTAAAAATCCTGGGCGTGTTGAAGCAGGAAAAAAATTAGCAGAGTGGAACAGACAAAAAAAATTAATGTTACAGAATATAACTCATCATGAAAACATAACACCGCCAGCGCCAGAACAAGTTGATTCAATGCCCGCTATAAAAACTCCATGTGATACAAGGGCACCAAAGTCTTCATGGAATATTGAACTTAAAACTGTTGCCATTTTTGGCGCCATTGCTGCTGTTGGGGGCAGTTATTACGGTTATAAAAATATAAACAACGCTGGCAAAAACAAAAGCAACCAAAAAAATCTGAACCGTTAAATACAAGAAAGACAACAGCACGCCAAAAACCGCCAATAACAAAGCATCATTTTGATCCATTTCAAATGGAATAATATTTTAAGAACTTAATTTTAAATTTTTTTATAAAAATAGTCATGGCGTATTATAAAATGATAAAGTCAATAAATAAAGACATGGAGTCTATAAAAGACATTTCCATAGACCAGAATTGTAATCAATGCGGTTGCTTAGGTTGCAAGAACTTCATTAAGATCTATGCAGAGAACGCTGAGCAAGACATCTCAACGATGACGCGTTTTTTGAGGCGTGTGTGTACTATATTAGACATCTACTATTTAAGATAAAAACATAGATTGTATTTTTTTGATAATTATAAGAAACTTGGTTGTACTTAAAGGATGACTTAATCAAGAACTTAATTAAAAACTTAATCAAGAACTTTTAAGAACTTGAAGTATTAATTAAAAACTTAATTAAAAACTTATTAAGAACTTGGGGTGACTTGAGGTGACTTAAGTTAAGAACGTGGGGCGGGGGTGTGCATGCGTGGGGTGGGGGTGGGAGGAGGAGGTGTGCATGCGTGGGGTGGGGGTGGGAGGAGGTGTGCATGCGTGGGGTGGGGGGGGGCGCATCTGTCCAGTTACGAGCACCACTACATCCTGTTTAGACCCATGCTGCTAAAAATAGCCGTTCATGTATAAAGGCTATTTATAGAAAGGCGGATTTCCCCACAGTCCTCTTGCTGCTAAAAATAGCCGTTCATGTATAAACGGCTATTTATAGCAAGGCGGATTTCCCCACAGCCCTCTTGCTGCTAAAAATAGCCGTTCATGTATAAACGGTTATTTATAGCAAGGCGGATTTCCCCACAGCCCTCTTGCTGCTAAAAATAGCCGTTCATGTATAAACGGCTATTTATAGCAAGGCTGACTTCACCACACTAAGGTCTGCCTAGCCCTATCTAGTTTTGCCAGAAACATTCGAAAATCGCCATTCAGTTGCATAAGGGCACACTTGAAGGCAGATGAACTGGTTAGAATTAGAAAAGTAGAAAAGTATACACATCTTAATACACAGATCAGCTTGCTACATGAACACTGAATCTGTAGTTAACAATCAATCGAGTCTGATACAAACTGGGAACATTTTTACTTGGGAGGAACAGCAAAAATGTTTCAAATACGAATCAGCCGTGTTTACCTCCGCCTTAAGAAATGAACGCCATGTTTTTTAAACATGGCTTTAGCTGTCTCAAGCCAGCTCCAACAATCAACGCGTGATGGTTTGTTTTGCTTCGGCCGACTTTCAACAATGCAGCGCCATTTATTAGATAAGGAACCATCTCATCGATAGCCAAACACGTATTAAAACTGGCTACATCTTGTTTC
>CM031603.1:2659311-2684311 GCA_018398815.1 Conus ventricosus | reverse complement strand
AGTGTACTTACACACTTGTCAGTTATGGGGGAGTGGGTTTGGTTTTTGTCAGGATCGCACAGTTATAGTATAGTGTACACAGAGGCAGTTGGTTTGGTTCTGTCAGGATCGCACAGTTATAGTATAGTGTACACAGAGGCAGTTAGTTCAGTTCTGTCAGGATCGCACAGTTATAGTATAGTGTACACAGAGGCAGTTGGTTCGGTTCTGTCAGGATTACAGTTATAGTATAGTGTACACAGAGGCAGTTGGTTCGGTTCTGTCAGGATTACACAGTTATAGTATAGTGTACACAGAGGCAGTTGGTTCGGTTCTGTCAGGATTACACAGTTATAGTATAGTGTACACAGAGGCAGTTGGTTCGGTTCTGTCAGGATTACACAGTTATAGTATAGTGTACACAGAGGCAGTTGGTTCGGTTCTGTCAGGATCGCACAGTTATAGTATAGTGTACACAGACACTTGTCAGGTATAAGGTAGTGGGTTTGGTTTTTGTCAGGATCACACAGTTATAGTATAGTGAATACAGACACTTGTCGGGTATAGGGCAGGGGGTTAGGTTCTGTCAGGTTCCTACAGTTATAGTACAGTGTACACAGACTCTTGTCAGTTATATGACGGTGGGTTTGATTCTGCCAGTGTCCCACACTTACAGACATTTGTGGTGGTATTTCACTGTTCAGCATTTTTCTTTGATTATTATGGGAGCTGTTGGTTGCTAGGAAAGATGAAAATCATGTTTTGCACAGTCCTGGTGATCTCTCACATGTTTGTGTGTGTGTGTGTGTGTGTGTGTGTGTGTGTGTGTGTGTGTGTGTGTGTGTGTGTGTGTGTGAGAGAGAGAGAGAGAGAGAGAGAGAGAGAGAGAGAGAGATAGTAAGGGGAAGTAACTAGAGAGCAAGCAAGCAAACAGCTGGTACGCTGAATGTTGTGGTATGATTTCTCCATTCCTTTGTCATCAGGTGGAACTGGAGAAGGTGAAGAAGAGGAGGTTGGAGCGAGAAAAGGAACGTGAAGAGCGTGAAAATGAGAGGGTCAGTATGAACTTCATGAGGCTTGTTATGTCCCTTCACTGTGTGGGGTTGTGGCATTGGTGATGTGTACATGTCCCTTCACTGTGTGGGGTTGTGGCATTGGTGATGTGTACATGTCCCTTCACTGTGTGGGGTTGTGGCATTGGTGATGTGTACATGTCCCTTCACTGTGTGGGGTTGTGGCATTGGTGATGTGTACATGTCCCTTCACTGTGTGGGGTTGTGGCATTGGTGATGTGTACATGTCCCTTCACTGTGTGGGGTTGTGGCATTGGTGATGTGTACATGTCCCTTCACTGTGTGGGGTTGTGGCATTGGTGATGTGTACATGTCCCTTCACTGTGTGGGTTGTGGCATTGGTGATGTGTACATGTCCCTTCACTGTGTGGGGTTGTGGCATTGGTGATGTGTACATGTCCCTTCACTGTGTGGGGTTGTGGCATTGGTGATGTGTACATGTCCCTTCACTGTGTGGGGTTGTGGCATTGGTGATGTGTACATGTCCCTTCACTGTGTGGGGTTGTGGCATTGGTGATGTGTACATGTCCCTTCACTGTGTGGGTTGTGGCATTGGTGATGTGTACATGTCCCTTCACTGTGTGGGGTTGTGGCATTGGTGATGTGTACATGTCCCTTCACTGTGTGGGGTTGTGGCATTGGTGATGTGTACATGTCCCTTCACTGTGTGGGGTTGTGGCATTGGTGATGTGTACATGTCCCTTCACTGTGTGGGGTTGTGGCATTGGTGATGTGTACATGTCCCTTCACTGTGTGGGGTTGTGGCATTGGTGATGTGTACATGTCCCTTCACTGTGTGGGGTTGTGGCATTGGTGATGTGTACATGTCCCTTCACTGTGTGGGGTTGTGGCATTGGTGATGTGTACATGTCCCTTCACTGTGTGGGGTTGTGGCATTGGTGATGTGTACATGTCCCTTCACTGTGTGGGGTTGTGGCATTGGTGATGTGTACATGTCCCTTCACTGTGTGGGGTTGTGGCATTGGTGATGTGTACATGTCCCTTCACTGTGTGGGGTTGTGGCATTGGTGATGCCTGCACACTGGCACAGTGATGGTAAACAAGAGTGATGAAAATGATCATGATGAAAGTGATGGTTGGTATCAAAATCTTTTACCAGGCAAGGAAAGAAAACATGCGTTGCCGTGGTAATGAATCTCCTACAGGTAAGAACTGATCAAGTCCAAGGTGAAGGGTTCGTGGCTTGAATGGGTTGGATTTTTTTTTTTTTAATTGTATCCTGCCCTCTTATATTCCTCACTCCACTCCAGTTAGCACTTAGCCCATGTCGACATGAGATTTGTTGCTGGCAGGATTGTTGAAGAAAAAATCTACTTTAACAGGCAGACAAACACTTTCATTTCTGCTGAAAGGATAGAGAGGAGAGGGGAGTGAAAATGCTGTACAATTTAGAAGTCCATAAATATAAAAAAATGCAAGACTATGCAATACAGACAAGAAATACAAGACAGTTGAGATCAACGAGGCCAAATGATACAAAAACAAGAGAAACAGTATCATACAATATACAAATAAATGAAATACAATAACTAGAAATACAACACAGTATAACACAGTGTTGTAGAATGCACTGAATACAGGAAATACAGAATGACAAATACAGTATGATACAATACAAATGTGATAAATACAGCTCGGTAATATAATGTGACATAATGTGTTACAACTCTAAAGGTCACAATTAACTCGGTACATAGAAATGCAATACATGGCAATGCTGTACAATAGAAAGCAGTATAGTATACTAAAATATGGCATAGAATTAAAAAAAAAACTCACACCAAAAAACAGTACATTGCAGTGTAGTACAGAACAATGCACAGCAAAAGACATTTCAACACCACAACATTCTGCACAGTGCAGTGATGGTATCACAGAGCAATGCAGCAGGGTTTACAGGGTGGAGTGGATGACTCAACACTACAAAACTCTGCACAATGCAGTGATGATCAGCTGTGGTATCACAGAGCAGTGAAGCAGGGTTTACAGGGTGGAGTGGATGACTCAACACCACAACACTCTGCACAATGCAGTGTTGGTCAGCTGTGGTATCACAGAGCAGTGAAGCAGGGTTTACAGGGTGGAGTGGATGACTCAACACCCCAACATTCTGCACAATGCAGTGATGGTCAGCTGTGGTATCACAGAGCAGTGAAGCAGGGTTTACAGGGTGGAGTGGATGACTCAACACTACAAAACTCTGCACAATGCAGTGATGATCAGCTGTGGTATCACAGAGCAATGAAGCAGGGTTTACAGGGTGGAGTGGATGACTCAACACCACAACACTCTGCACAATGCAGTGATGGTCAGCTGTGGTATCACAGAGCAGTGAAGCAGGGTTTACAGGGTGGAGTGGATGACTCAACACTACAAAACTCTGCACAATGCAGTGATGATCAGCTGTGGTATCACAGAGCAATGAAGCAGGGTTTACAGGGTGGAGTGGATGACTCAACACTACAAAACTCTGCACAATGCAGTGATGGTGTCACAGAGCAATGCAGCAGGGTTTACAGGGTGGAGTGGATGACTGGGAACGCACAGCAGACCCTCCAGAGTGGGAGAACCATCCGGGGACCATCAGGAAGAGCGGCATGGGACCAGAGATGTAAGGCTCCACCCAGGTTCAACAAAACCAGTGATTCTGATTGACCTCACTGTGTGCCACATGAAGGCAGAATGGAGCAAGGTCACATGACCTCACTGTGTGCCACATGAAGGCAGAATGGAGCAAGGTCACATGACCTCACTGTGTGCCACATGAAGGCAGAAGGGAGCAAGGTCACATGACCTCACTGTGTGCCACATGAAGGCAGAATGGAGCAAGGTCACATGACCTCACTGTGTGCCACATGAAGGCAGAATGGAGCAAGGTCACATGACCTCACTGTGTGCCACATGAAGGCAGAATGGAGCAAGGTCACATGACCTCACTGTGTGCCACATGAAGGCAGAATGGAGCAAGGTCACATGACCTCACTGTGTGCCGCATGAAGGCAGAAGGGAGCAAGGTCACATCCACAGGACTGATTGACCTCACTGTGTGCCACATGAAGGCAGAAGGGAGCAAGGTCACATGACCTCACTGTGTGCCACATGAAGGCAGAAGGGAGCAAGGTCACATGACCTCACTGTGTGCCACATGAAGGCAGAAGGGAGCAAGGTCACATCCACAGGACTGATTGACCTCACTGTGTGCCACATGTAGGCAGAATGGAGCAAGGTCACATGACCTCACTGTGTGCCACATGAAGGCAGAAGGGAGCAAGGTCACATGACCTCACTGTGTGCCACATGAAGGCAGAAGGGAGCAAGGTCACATCCACAGGACTGATTGACCTCACTGTGTGCCACATGTAGGCAGAATGGAGCAAGGTCACATGACCTCACTGTGTGCCACATGAAGGCAGAATGGAGCAAGGTCACATGACCTCACTGTGTGCCACATGAAGGCAGAATGGAGCAAGGTCACATGACCTCACTGTGTGCCACATGAAGGCAGAAGGGAGCAAGGTCACATCCACAGGACTGATTGACCTCACTGTGTGCCACATGAAGGCAGAATGGAGCAAGGTCACATGACCTCACTGTGTGCCACATGAAGGCAGAAGGGAGCAAGTTCACATGACCTCACTGTGTGCCACATGAAGGCAGAAGGGAGCAAGGTCACATGACCTCACTGTGTGCCACATGAAGGCAGAATGGAGCAAGGTCACATGACCTCACTGTGTGCCACATGAAGGCAGAAGGGAGCAAGGTCACATGACCTCACTGTGTGCCACATGAAGGCAGAATGGAGCAAGGTCACATGACCTCACTGTGTGCCACATGAAGGCAGAAGGGAGCAAGTTCACATGACCTCACTGTGTGCCACATGAAGGCAGAAGGGAGCAAGGTCACATGACCTCACTGTGTGCCACATGAAGGCAGAAGGGAGCAAGGTCACATGACCTCACTGTGTGCCACATGTAGGCAGAATGGAGCAAGGTCACATCCACAGGACTGATTGACCTCACTGTGTGCCACATGAAGGCAGAAGGGAGCAAGGTCACATGACCTCACTGTGTGCCACATGAAGGCAGAAGGGAGCAAGGTCACATGACCTCACTGTGTGCCACATGAAGGCAGAAGGGAGCAAGGTCACATGACCTCACTGTGTGCCACATGAAGGCAGAAGGGAGCAAGTTCACATCCACAGGACTGATTGACCTCACTGTGTGCCACATGAAGGCAGAATGGAGCAAGGTCACATGACCTCACTGTGTGCCACATGAAGGCAGAAGGGAGCAAGGTCACATGACCTCACTGTGTGCCACATGAAGGCAGAAGGGAGCAAGGTCACATGACCTCACTGTGTGCCACATGAAGGCAGAAGGGAGCAAGTTCACATCCACAGGACTGATTGACCTCACTGTGTGCCACATGAAGGCAGAAGGGAGCAAGGTTACATGACCTCACTGTGTGCCACATGAAGGCAGAAGGGAGCAAGGTCACATCCACAGGACTGATTGACCTCACTGTGTGCCACATGAAGGCAGAATGGAGCAAGGTCACATGACCTCACTGTGTGCCACATGAAGGCAGAAGGGAGCAAGTTCACATCCACAGGACTGATTGACCTCACTGTGTGCCACATGAAGGCAGAATGGAGCAAGGTCACATGACCTCACTGTGTGCCACATGAAGGCAGAAGGGAGCAAGGTCACATGACCTCACTGTGTGCCACATGAAGGCAGAAGGGAGCAAGGTCACATGACCTCACTGTGTGCCACATGAAGGCAGAAGGGAGCAAGTTCACATCCACAGGACTGATTGACCTCACTGTGTGCCACATGAAGGCAGAAGGGAGCAAGGTCACATGACCTCACTGTGTGCCACATGAAGGCAGAAGGGAGCAAGGTCACATCCACAGGACTGATTGACCTCACTGTGTGCCACATGAAGGCAGAAGGGAGCAAGTTCACATGACCTCACTGTGTGCCACATGAAGGCAGAAGGGAGCAAGGTCACATCCACAGGACTGAGAAGCGTGTCAGCCCAGCTTGCAGCTTGAGGGAATGTGGTTTTCCTGCCAAGTCTTCACCATAGAAGTTGGAGCAAGGGGGATTCGTAGGCTCATCAGGCTATGATCTCATGACGCATATCGGGATTTCTAATATGAAGAGAACCAGAAAACCAAAAGTCAACGTCCAAGGCAGCTGAATCTTGTGGAGGAGGAATAAAAGTCAACCTCTTATGGCTGAAATTTCCCAACCTAGAGCAGATGCCCGATAGCTATATGGGTCAAACACCTGTCTGAAAAGGCATGCCTTGAGATGCCCATCCATACAGAACTACTGGGTTTGAATCCTGGCAGCACCAGGGGAAAAGAATCTGGCAGCAGAGGAGCATCTAGGAATCATGGCTAGATGGAGTCATGACCCTGTACATTATCAGGAGTTCAGGGCTGAAACTTGTCTAAGGGGGAGTGGAGTGTGTGTGTGTGTGTTGTTGTTGTTATTCTGTTTAACGTCTGTTCACTAAAAGTGATATTAGACGAGTGTGTGTGTGTGTGTGTGTGTTGTGTTTGTGTGTTTGTTTGTCCGAAGACCTGCTGTCATGCACATACCAACACACAGAATAATTAAAGTATTTAATCCTTTTCTCATCCCCATACATTGTATGGAATGTTTCAGACAGTGTATCAGAGTTCCACCGTGAATGATTGTTGATGCATAGGACATGATGATGAGAGAGAGAGAGAGAGAGAGAGAGAGAGAGAGAGAGGAGAGAGAGAGAGAGAGAGAGAGAGAGAGAGAGAGAGGAAAACACACACCTGAAGTATTTCAGACAGTGTATGGGAAAACTACAGTGAGTGATTGTTGATGTATTGTGACATGACAATGACAGAGGAAAAAGTGTATAGGGATACTCTGATGCATGGTTGTTGATGTGTAGGATACTCTGATGCGTGATTGTTGATGTGTAGGATACTCTGATGCGTGATTGTTGATGTGTAGGATACTCTGATGCGTGATTGTTGATGTGTAGGACATGATGATGCGTGATTGTTGATGTGTAGGATACTCTGATGAGTGATTATTGATGTGTAGGATACTCTGATGAGTGATTATTGATGTGTAGGATACTCTGATGAGTGATTGTTGATGTGTAGGACATGATGATGAGAGAGAAGGAACTGGAATACTTCAGAGAGTGGGAGAAACAGGAGGACAGCGTGAGTACTTATGATGACTGCTTTCTGTGTGTGTGTGTGTATGTGGATGTGTGTGCTTGCTTGTGTTTGTGTGTCTGTGTACTTGTGTTGGTATGTGTGTGTGCTTGCTTGTGTCCGTGTGTGTGTGTGTGTACTTGCTTGTGTTCGTATGTGTGTGTGTGTGTGTGTGTGTGTGTGTGTGTGTGTGTGTGTGTGTGTGTGTGTGTGTGTGTGCTTGTTCGTGCGTGTGTTTTCTGATCCTGGTATATATCAGGCGTGTTAGTGGTCTTCTGTGCAGCTGATTTCTGCTTCTATGCCACCCTCACTTCCTGATCTTATTCCAAGAAAGAAAGATAAGAAATCTGAATGTAAACTTGTTCCAAAATACACTCAACCCTTTGACTCCCTGAACTATTTGTAACTTTTGGGGGGGAAAACCACCAACCTTACAAAAACAACCACAAACATTCAAGTATTGCTCTAAAGTATACAGAAGTATACATTTTATGGAAGGAAAATGAATGGAGAATATAATTATTGTGTGTTTCATGTTGACAGGATGAGATAACTCACAATCATGAACGGTGGCTATATCTGCAGCCAGGAGCGAAAGGCTTAAAGCAGCATATTTATGATTTTGTGATGTGAAACAGGTGCACTAAAGCACTCTCTGTCGGGTTTTTTTACCTACCTCTGTTGTGTCTTCCACTTGTCTCCACTGCAGTAGTAATTTGCGTCTCATTTTATCTTTTGGTATGCCTGATGTGTGTGTGTGTGTGTGTGTGTGTGTGTGTGTGCGTGTGTTTGTGTGTGTGTCCATGTGTGTGTGTCCGTGTGTGTGTGTGTGTGTGCCCATATATGTGTGTGTGTGTGTGCCCATGTGTGCGTTTGTGTGTGTGTGTGTATGTGTGTGTGTGTGTGTGTGTGTGTATGATTCAAGTCTGTTTCTGTATGTGTGATTATATGTGTGTGTGTGTGTGTGTGTGTGTGTGTGTGTGTGTGTGTGTGTGATTCAAGTCTGTTTCTGTACTTGTGATTATATGTGTGTGTGTGTGTGTGTGTGTGTGTGTGTGTGCGCGATTCTAGTTTGTTTGTGTGTGTGTGATTACATGCGCACTTGAGCAAGTGATTGTAGTCTCTTTATTTGTTTGTGTGTGTGTTTGTGTGTGGGTACATGTGTGTGTGCGTGCGTGCATGCTTGCATGCGTGCGCGCGTGCGTGCATGTGTGCGTGCATGTGTGTGTGTGTGGGTGTACATGCGTATGTGAATGTGTGTGTGTGTATGTGTGTGTTTATGTGTCTATGTTTATGTGTGTGTTTGTGAATGTTCACAAAATATCATTTGTACATGCTGAGTATTCATCCACAAAATATAGCTGCCAAACTCACGAATTATTTTGTTTTAGAAATAATTCCCCATGTCCCCATGAATCCAACATTTCAATTCCGCTTGAACCAGGGCAAATTTATTACATTTTTTTGTGTGTGTGCATGTACTGGTATTTCACTTCTGTTTGAACCAGGCCAAATTTATTACTTTTTTGTGTGCATGTAGTGGTATTTCAATTCCGCTTGAATCAGGCCAGATTTATTACTTTTTTTGTGGATGTAGTGGAATTTTAATTCCACTTGAATCAGGCCAAATTTATTTACTTTTTTGTGTGCATGTACTGATATTTCAATTCTGTTTGAACCAGGCCAAATATCTTTTTGTGTGTGTGTTCCAATCTTTGAGTTCCACTTGAATCAGGCAGAATTTATCACTTTTTTACGTGAACTGATATTTCAGTTCCACTTGAACCAGGCCAAATTTTATTACCTTTTGCCAAATTTTATGACACTTTTATATGTGTACTGATGTTTCAGTTCCACTTGAACCAAGCTAGTTTTTTTTTTAATTTTTTTTTTTACCTTTTTTTGCATGTACCTATGTTTTTTGGCTTTCAGTTCCACTGAACCAGGCCAAATTTGTGACCAGTTTTTGCATGTACTGATAAACTGTTCTATTTGAACCAACCCAAGTTTGTAACTTTTTTTTCTCTTCTGTGTGTACCAATATTTCAGTTCCACTTGAACCAGGCCAAATTTATGACCGTTTTTTTATGTGTACGATGTTTCAGTTCCCCTTGAACCAGGCCAAATTTTATTACCTTTTGCCAGATTTATGACACTTTTTTTTATGTGCACTGATGTTTCAGTTCCACTTGAACCAGGCCAAGCTGCGCTCAGAAATCAGAATCAAGGATGGGCGAGGTGGGTTTGCTGTTCATCCTCTTTGGGGGAAAGGAACGCCACAGAGTCACAGAATGTTGACTCATCTTTTGTTCGTGTGTGTCTGAGTTGTGTGTGTGGGAGGGTCAAAGGAGGAGGGGGGAGGGGGGGGGGGGGGGGAGAGGAAGGATGATGACAGAGGCAATATTTTGGGGGTGAAGTGAGGGGGTAATGAACTCCTAACAGTTGGCTTTCTTGGTTGTTGAATGAGTCGTTTGATGTCATGCTCGCGATGTTTTCCCGTTGTTGCTATTTCAGTGGTCACATTTTCTGTAGGCTGTTTCTGCAGACTTCTTCACCAAATCAAGACCTGAAGACATTTACCTGCTTTTTGATATACTATGACATGTTTTCTGCATGATCTCTATTTCTGAACCCAGCTCATTTTAAAAAAATCAGCGTCAAAGTGTCCTAACTGGTCAGAGTTGAATGAGCTGGGTAGAGATGGAGAGACAGTGGGAAAGGGAGGGGGGAGGGGGAGAGAAGGAGAGACAGTGGGAAAGGGAGGGGGAGGGGGAGAGAAGGAGAGACAGTGGGAAAGGGAGGGGGAGGGGGAGAGAAGGAGAGACAGTGGGAAAGGGAGGGGGAGGGGGAGAGAAGGAGAGACAGTGGGAAAGGGAGGGGGAGGGGGAGAGAAGGAGAGACAGTGGGAAAGGGAGGGGGAGGGGGAGAGAAGGAGAGACAGTGGGAAAGGGAGGGGGAGGGGGGAGAGAAGGAGGGGGTAGGGAAACAGAGTGCTGGAAAATGAGGGGAAGGTGAAATGAACAAGGACTGGCCTGCCTGAACATCAGATGTGTCTGTGGGGTGCATGACATTAGGTGAAATGAACAAGGACTGGCCTGCCTGAACATCAGATGTGTCTGTGGGGTGCATGACATTAGGTGAAATGAACAAGGACTGGCCTGCCTGAACATCAGATGTGTCTGTGGGGTGCATGACATTAGGTGAAATGAACAAGGACTGGCCTGCCTGAACACCAGGTGTGTCTGTGGGGTGCATGACATTAGGTGAAATGAACAAGGACTGGCCTGCCTGAACACCAGGTGTGTCTGTGGGGTGCATGACATTAGGTGAAATGAACAAGGACTGGCCTGCCTGAACACCAGGTGTGTCTGTGGGGTGCATGACATTAGGTGAAATGAACAAGGACTGGCCTGCCTGAACACCAGGTGTGTCTGTGGGGTGCATGACATTAGGTGAAATGAACAAGGACTGGCCTGCCTGAACACCAGGTGTGTCTGTGGGGTGCATGACATTAGGTGAAATGAACAAGGACTGGCCTGCCTGAATATCAGATGTGTCTGTGGGGTGCATGACATTAGGTGAAATGAACAAGGACTGGCCTGCCTGAATATCAGATGTGTCTGTGGGGTGCATGACATTAGGTGAAATGAACAAGGACTGGCCTGCCTGAACACCAGGTGTGTCTGTGGGGTGCATGACATTAGGTGAAATGAACAAGGACTGGCCTGCCTGAACACCAGGTGTGTCTGTGGGGTGCATGACATTAGGTGAAATGAACAAGGACTGGCCTGCCTGAATACCAGATGTGTCTGTGGGGTGCATGACATTAGGTGAAATGAACAAGGACTGGCCTGCCTGAACATCAGATGTGTCTGTGGGGTGCATGACATTAGGTGAAATGAACAAGGACTGGCCTGCCTGAACATCAGATGTGTCTGTGGGGTGCATGACATTAGGTGAAATGAACAAGGACTGGCCTGCCTGAACACCAGGTGTGTCTGGGGGGTGCATGACATTGGGTGAAATGAACAAGGACTGGCCTGCCTGAACATCAGATGTGTCTGGGGGGTGCATGACATTAGGTGAAATGAACAAGGACTGGCCTGCCTGAACATCAGGTGTGTCTGTGGGGTGCATGACATTAGGTGAAATGAACAAGGACTGGCCTGCCTGAATATCAGATGTGTCTGTGGGGTGCATGACATTAGGTGAAATGAACAAGGACTGGCCTGCCTGAACATCAGATGTGTCTGTGGGGTGCATGACATTAGGTGAAATGAACAAGGACTGGCCTGCCTGAACATCAGATGTGTCTGTGGGGTGCATGACATTAGGTGAAATGAACAAGGACTGGCCTGCCTGAACACCAGGTGTGTCTGTGGGGTGCATGACATTAGGTGAAATGAACAAGGACTGGCCTGCCTGAACACCAGGTGTGTCTGTGGGGTGCATGACATTAGGTGAAATGAACAAGGACTGGCCTGCCTGAACACCAGGTGTGTCTGTGGGGTGCATGACATTAGGTGAAATGAACAAGGACTGGCCTGCCTGAACACCAGGTGTGTCTGTGGGGTGCATGACATTAGGTGAAATGAACAAGGACTGGCCTGCCTGAACACCAGGTGTGTCTGTGGGGTGCATGACATTAGGTGAAATGAACAAGGACTGGCCTGCCTGAATATCAGATGTGTCTGTGGGGTGCATGACATTAGGTGAAATGAACAAGGACTGGCCTGCCTGAATATCAGATGTGTCTGTGGGGTGCATGACATTAGGTGAAATGAACAAGGACTGGCCTGCCTGAACACCAGGTGTGTCTGTGGGGTGCATGACATTAGGTGAAATGAACAAGGACTGGCCTGCCTGAACACCAGGTGTGTCTGTGGGGTGCATGACATTAGGTGAAATGAACAAGGACTGGCCTGCCTGAATACCAGATGTGTCTGTGGGGTGCATGACATTAGGTGAAATGAACAAGGACTGGCCTGCCTGAACATCAGATGTGTCTGTGGGGTGCATGACATTAGGTGAAATGAACAAGGACTGGCCTGCCTGAACATCAGATGTGTCTGTGGGGTGCATGACATTAGGTGAAATGAACAAGGACTGGCCTGCCTGAACACCAGGTGTGTCTGGGGGGTGCATGACATTGGGTGAAATGAACAAGGACTGGCCTGCCTGAACATCAGATGTGTCTGGGGGGTGCATGACATTAGGTGAAATGAACAAGGACTGGCCTGCCTGAACATCAGGTGTGTCTGTGGGGTGCATGACATTAGGTGAAATGAACAAGGACTGGCCTGCCTGAATATCAGATGTGTCTGGGGGGTGCATGACATTAGGTGAAATGAACAAGGACTGGCCTGCCTGAATATCAGATGTGTCTGTGGGGTGCATGACATTAGGTGAAATGAACAAGGACTGGCCTGCCTGAACATCAGATGTGTCTGGGGGGTGCATGACATTAGGTGAAATGAACAAGGACTGGCCTGCCTGAACATCGGATGTGTCTGGGGGGTGCATGACATTAGGTGAAATGAACAAGGACTGGCCTGCCTGAACATCAGATGTGTCTGGGGGGTGCATGACATTGGGTGAAATGAACAAGGACTGGCCTGCCTGAACATCAGATGTGTCTGGGGGGTGCATGACATTAGGTGAAATGAACAAGGACTGGCCTGCCTGAATATCAGATGTGTCTGTGGGGTGCATGACATTAGGTGAAATGAACAAGGACTGGCCTGCCTGAATATCAGATGTGTCTGTGGGGTGCATGACATTAGGTGAAATGAACAAGGACTGGCCTGCCTGAATATCAGATGTGTCTGTGGGGTGCATGACATTAGGTGAAATGAACAAGGACTGGCCTGCCTGAATATCAGATGTGTCTGGGGGGTGCATGACATTAGGTGAAATGAACAAGGACTGGCCTGCCTGAATATCAGATGTGTCTGTGGGGTGCATGACATTAGGTGAAATGAACAAGGACTGGCCTGCCTGAATATCAGATGTGTCTGTGGGGTGCATGACATTGGGTGAAATGAACAAGGACTGGCCTGCCTGAATTCAGATGTGTCTGTGGGGTGCATGACATTGGGTGAAATG
This sequence comes from Conus ventricosus, assembly GCA_018398815.1. Lineage (NCBI taxonomy): Eukaryota > Metazoa > Mollusca > Gastropoda > Neogastropoda > Conidae > Conus > Conus ventricosus. Next base: position 2,670,919 of record CM031603.1, on the reverse strand, counting down.
AACAAGGACTGGCCTGCCTGAATACCAGGTGTGTCTGTGGGGTGCATGACATTGGGTGAAATGAACAAGGACTGGCCTGCCTGAATATCAGATGTGTCTGTGGGGTGCATGACATTGGGTGAAATGAACAAGGACTGGCCTGCCTGAACACCAGGTGTGTCTGGGGGGTGCATGACATTAGGTGAAATGAACAAGGACTGGCCTGCCTGAACACCAGGTGTGTCTGGGGGGTGCATGACATTAGGTGAAATGAACAAGGACTGGCCTGCCTGAACACCAGGTGTGTCTGGGGGGTGCATGACATTAGGTGAAATGAACAAGGACTGGCCTGCCTGAACACCAGGTGTGTCTGGGGGGTGCATGACATTAGGTGAAATGAACAAGGACTGGCCTGCCTGAACATCAGATGTGTCTGTGGGGTGCATGACATTAGGTGAAATGAACAAGGACTGGCCTGCCTGAATATCAGATGTGTCTGGGGGGTGCATGACATTAGGTGAAATGAACAAGGACTGGCCTGCCTGAATATCAGATGTGTCTGTGGGGTGCATGACATTAGGTGAAATGAACAAGGACTGGCCTGCCTGAACATCAGATGTGTCTGTGGGGTGCATGACATTAGGTGAAATGAACAAGGACTGGCCTGCCTGAACATCGGATGTGTCTGTGGGGTGCATGACATTAGGTGAAATGAACAAGGACTGGCCTGCCTGAACATCGGATGTGTCTGTGGGGTGCATGACATTAGGTGAAATGAACAAGGACTGGCCTGCCTGAACATCAGATGTGTCTGTGGGGTGCTGACATGTGAATGAAGGACTGCCTGCTGACTGATTGTCTGTGGGTGCAATAGTGAAATGAACAAGGACTGGCCTGCCTGAACATCGGATGTGTCTGTGGGGTGCATGACATTAGGTGAAATGAACAAGGACTGGCCTGCCTGAACATCAGATGTGTCTGTGGGGTGCATGACATTAGGTGAAATGAACAAGGACTGGCCTGCCTGAACATCGGATGTGTCTGTGGGGTGCATGACATTAGGTGAAATGAACAAGGACTGGCCTGCCTGAACATCAGATGTGTCTGTGGGGTGCATGACATTAGGTGAAATGAACAAGGACTGGCCTGCCTGAACATCAGATGTGTCTGTGGGGTGCATGACATTAGGTGAAATGAACAAGGACTGGCCTGCCTGAACATCAGATGTGTCTGTGGGGTGCATGACATTAGGTGAAATGAACAAGGACTGGCCTGCCTGAACATCAGATGTGTCTGGGGGGTGCATGACATTAGGTGAAATGAACAAGGACTGGCCTGCCTGAACATCAGATGTGTCTGGGGGGTGCATGACATTAGGTGAAATGAACAAGGACTGGCCTGCCTGAACATCAGATGTGTCTGGGGGGTGCATGACATTAGGTGAAATGAACAAGGACTGGCCTGCCTGAACATCAGATGTGTCTGTGGGGTGCATGACATTAGGTGAAATGAACAAGGACTGGCCTGCCTGAACATCAGATGTGTCTGTGGGGTGCATGACATTAGGTGAAATGAACAAGGACTGGCCTGCCTGAAATCAGATGTGTCTGTGGGGTGCATGACATTAGGTGAAATGAACAAGGACTGGCCTGCCTGAATACCAGATGTGTCTGTGGGGTGCATGACATTAGGTGAAATGAACAAGGACTGCCTGCCTGAATACCAGATGTGTCTGGGGGGTGCATGACATTAGGTGAAATGAACAAGGACTGGCCTGCCTGAATATCAGATGTGTCTGGGGGTGCATGACATTAGGTGAAATGAACAAGGACTGGCCTGCCTGAATATCAGATGTTCTGTGGGGTGCATGACATTAGGTGAAATGAACAAGGACTGGCCTGCCTGAATATCGGATGTGTCTGTGGGGTGCATGACATTAGGTGAAATGAACAAGGACTGGCCTGCCTGAACATACCAGATGTGTCTGTGGGGTGCATGACATTAGGTGAAATGAACAAGGACTGGCCTGCCTGAAATACCAGATGTGTCTGTGGGGTGCATGACATTAGGTGAAATGAACAAGGACTGGCCTGCCTGAACATCAGATGTGTCTGTGGGGTGCATGACATTAGGTGAAATGAACAAGGACTGGCCTGCCTGAACATCAGATGTGTCTGGGGGGTGCATGACATTAGGTGAAATGAACAAGGACTGGCCTGCCTGAACATCAGATGTGTCTGTGGGGTGCATGACATTAGGTGAAATGAACAAGGACTGGCCTGCCTGAATACCAGATGTGTCTGTGGGGGTGCATGACATTAGGTGAAATGAACAAGGACTGGCCTGCCTGAATATCAGATGTGTCTGTGGGGTGCATGACATTAGGTGAAATGAACAAGGACTGGCCTGCCTGAATATCAGATGTGTCTGTGGGGTGCATGACATTAGGTGAAATGAACAAGGACTAGCCTGCCTGAATACCAGATGTGTCTTTGGGGTGCATGACATTAGGTGAAATGAACAAGGACTAGCCTGCCTGAATACCAGATGTGTCTGTGGGGTGCATGACATTAGGTGAAATGAACAAGGACTGCCTGCCTGAATACCAGATGTGTCTGTGGGGTGCATGACATTAGGTGAAATGAACAAGGACTGGCCTGCCTGAACATCAGATGTGTCTGTGGGGTGCATGACATTAGGTGAAATGAACAAGGACTGGCCTGCCTGAAATCAGATGTGTCTGTGGGGTGCATGACATTAGGTGAAATGAACAAGGACTGGCCTGCCTGAATACAGATGTGTCTGTGGGGTGCATGACATTAGGTGAAATGAACAAGGACTGGCCTGCCTGAATATCGGATGTGTCTGTGGGGTGCATGACATTAGGTGAAATGAACAAGGACTGGCCTGCCTGAATACCAGATGTGTCTGTGGGGTGCATGACATTAGGTGAAATGAACAAGGACTGGCCTGCCTGATACTCAGATGTGTCTGGGGGGTGCATGACATTAGGTGAAATGAACAAGGACTGGCCTGCCTGAACATCAGATGTGTCTGTGGGGTGCATGACATTAGGTGAAATGAACAAGGACTAGCCTGCCTGAACACTCAGATGTGTCTGTGGGGTGCATGCATTGGGTGAATGAACAAGGCTAGCGGCCTGAATACCAGGATTGTTGCTGTGGGGGCTATTGCATTGGACCAGAAGGCAGCCACTATGGGGGGCAGAATCCTGGGTCCATTTTGCTGTGCTGGCCCCATACCAGTTATGTCTCAGCATGGCCAGCCACGTCCTGGGGCTGTTGTAGGCGACAGCTGTTCCATTTCTGTGACATGGGCCAGCACATTCCATTTCTGTGACTGGGCCAACACGTTCCATTTCTGTGACAGGCAGCATGTTCCATTTCTGTGACGGGGCCAGCATGTTCCATTTCTGTGACGGGGCCAGACAGTTCCATTTCTGTGATGGGGCCAGCACGTTCCATTCTGTGAGGGTAGCAACGTTCCATTCCTGTGACGGGGCCAGCATGTTCCATTTCTGTGACGGGGCCAACATGTTCCATTTCTGTGATGTGGCCAACATGTTCCATTTCTGTGATGTGGCCACATGTTCCATTTCTGTGCGTGGCCAGCATGTTCCATTTCTGTGCGGGGCCAGCATGTTCCATTTCTGTGATGTGGCCAACATGTTCCATTTCTGTGATGTGGCCAGCATGTTCCATTTCTGTGTCGTGGCCAGCAGTTCCATTTCTGTGTGTGGCCAGACGTTCCATTTCTGTGACTGGCCAGCATGTTCCATTTCTGTGACGGGCCAGCATGTTCCATTTCTGTGATGTGGCCACCATGTCCTGGGGTGTGGCAGACATGGACTGTTCCATTTCTGTGACGTGGCCAGCACGTTCCATTTTGTGACGTGGCCAGCACGTTCCATTTCTGTGATGTGGCCAACCATGCCCTGGGGTGTGGCAGACATGGACTGTTCCATTTCTGTGACGTGGCCAGCACGTTCCATTTTGTGATGTGGCCAGCACGTTCCATTTCTGTGATGTGGCCAGCACGTTCCATTTCTGTGATGGGGCCAGCATGTTCCATTTCTGTGACGGGGCCAGCATGTTCCATTTCTGTGATGTGGCCAACACGCTCCCTTTTTGTGACGTGGCCAACACTTTCCATTTCTGTGACAGGGCCAGCACTTTCCATTTCTGTGACGGGGCCAGCACTTTCCATTTCTATGATGTGGCCAGCACGCTCCCTTTCTGTGACGTGGCCAGCATATTCCATTTCTGTGATGTGGCCAGCATGTTCCATTTCTGTGATGGGGCCAGCCACATCCTGGGGTGTGGCAGACATGGTCTGTTCCGTTTCTGTGACTGGGCCAGCCACATCCTGGGGTGTGGCAGACATGGTCTGTTCCGTTTCTGTGATGTGGCCAACATGTTCCATTTCTGTGACGGGGCCAACATGTTCCATTTCTGTGACGTGGCCAGCACGTTCCATTTCTGTGATGTGGCCAGCCACATCCTGGGGTGTTGCAGACATGGTCTGTTCCATTTCTTTGACGTGGCCAGCCACATCCTGGGGTGTGGCAGACATGGTCTGTTCCATTTCTGTGCCGTGGCCAATATGTTCCATTTCTGTGACATGGCCAACATGTTCCATTTCTGTGACGTGGCCAGCCACATCCTGGGGTGTTGCAGACATGGTCTGTTCCATTTCTGTGATCACAACTCATCAGGCCACCACCAATGAGTTTGGCAGAGAGAGTATGTCTATGCCATGTCTATGACAACAGCTGACCAGGCCATTCTTAATGAATGTGGCAGAGTATGTCTATGCCATGTCTATGACAACAGCTGACCAGACCATTGTTAATGAATGTGGCAGAGTATGTCTCTGACAGCAACAAACCACCAGGTCACTCTTGTGAGTGTGACAGAAATCTATATCTATACAGAGCATACTACATTACCGAGATACGACACTGCCTCTTACAGCCTACAAGTCCGTTCAGTCGATTATCTCCCTTAGTCGGCGCGGGCTGCAGGCTCGCGGCTGCTATGTGAAAACGTTGCCGTGATGAAAACAACGACGCCCGTCGGGCCGCATTTGTTGTCATAACTTTACCTTGAACTGCTTCAGCAGTTTGTGACGACAGATTCAAATGCCTCTACACATTTTTTGGCCCTCCTTGTGTTTGTGTGCGTGTGCATGTAGGTGCGTGTGTGCACTGCATGTGTGCATGCATACGCATGTATTTTTATGTATGTATAGTGTGTGTGTGTGTGTGTGTGTGTGGTGTGTGTGTGTGTGTGTGTGTGTGTGTGTGCATGACTGTGGTAAGATGGGTGAAGGTGGGGTGGGGGAGAGAGAGAGAGAGAGTTTGTGGCTTGTTCTAAATTTTAAAAAAAGACCATTTATTTGTCTCCAAATCAAACTTTAATTGTGTTGTGTCAGTTTATAACAACGTCCAACAATGGCATAATGAAAGGGGTGGAGGTGGGGGGTGGGAGGGGGTAATGCAGTCCGTCTCATCCCACAAAACATAGAAAAAAGTTCTGCCATCAATACAAGATGGATTAAAACAAAACTGGTTGCATTTTCCAAACAGTCTGCAAAAATTTGCAAAAAATGTCTTCTTTAAAATACGAGCAAAGAAGAAGCACACAATTTCAAATACACACATCAACCTCAAAATAGACATTGCGACGAGATAGGCCTAGACATGAAACGGTCATTGATACATGTAGGTTTACACACGAGTATGCTGGGGGTGGAGGGGGGTTAGTAATGGTTTTCTCTCTCTCCTCTCTCTCTCTCTCTCTCTCTCTCTCTCTCTCTCTCTCTCTCTCTCTCTCTCTCTCTCTCACACACACACACACACACACACACACACCACTGACTGAAACCAATTTATTGTCAGATTAACTCAAGGTTGTACACACACAAGCCATGCAACTGCACGCAGAGAGAGAGAGAGAGAGAGACAGAGAAGAGAGAGAGACAGAGAGAGAGACAGAGAGAGAGACAGAGAGAGAGACAGAGAGAGATTCGGTGATGAAACACGTGTGTCGGCACTGTCATTATCAACATAAACATCACTGGCCATGTGAGGGCACGGTATGCGTGGTCTGGTTTTCCCCGCTGCCTAGTTGTTTAGCTAACGGGACTGTAAATAAGCCAGTAGGCTTAATGATTTCTAGAAGAAACAAGGTATGCGCATTGCTCTTTCCTTACATATATATATAAAAACTGTTAAAAATCTGCCCATGTGGCTTCATAGTCATACTATAAACTTGATCTAGACTAGACTCAAGTTGCACCAGATGCATAGTCCCACACCGTATACGGTATTGCTTACGTGGTTTACTCTGCCAATAATTAATAAAATGCAATAAAGTTTGTACATGCCTTTCTTCATCCTTTGGAAAACGAAAAAATGCCAGCCCTTCACAATCGATTTTGTTGCGAGCGTTTGAACAACCGATAGCGCTGCAGGCTTCGCCTCCTTGCTTCTTGCGCGTCGCTATGTTGGAGCTGAGTTTACACGTGCTGACTAAGGGCCGTAACCTAGTCCGCGGTCTTACGGAAAACCCCCAAGTGTCGTATCTCGGTAATGTAGTATGCTCTGATCTATACCATGTCTATGGCTCCAACCCACCAAACCATCTCCTGTGACCTGCGCTGACTGACTGTATCCATATCATGTCTATGACGACAAATTACTAAGCCGCGAGAATTGAATGATGCAGAGAGAAAGAGAGAAAGCCTACCTGTTCCTTTCAATCTAAGGGGTTTAAAAAGATATGTCATTTTTCATAGAACATATTCTAACCAGTGTCTGGCTACATCCACAGCTGTGTAAGAGAAGATAATCTGTTGAGGGAAAGAAGCTCAGTGACTAATTCAAAAAGCTTCTTGCCTTGATGTGTTCTTTCTCTGATGTTGATGTTATCCAGTGTCCAGCTGTGACACCCCAGTGTTTCCCTGTGTCCATTGCCTGGTCCTTCCTGGTCTAAACAGTGTGTGTGTGTGTGTGGGGGGGGGGGGGGGGGGGGTGTTGTGTGTGTGGTTTTGTTTGTGTGTGTGTGTGTGTGTGTGTGTGTGTGTGTGTGTGCGCGTGTGAGATTGTGTGTGTGTGCATGCGTAGATATAAATATGTGTGTGCATGCATGCATGTGTATGGTGAGTTAGAGTATGTATGCATGCCAAAGACAAAATAGGTGGTGGGGAGGGTGAGAATGGGGTGGGTGAGAATGGGGAGGGTGATGGGTGAGGATTGAGACAAATGAAAGCTGGGAATCAAATGAAGCTTGTGACTGATCGTTAGAATCTTGATCCAGAATTTGTGTTTTTCTACCTGAATTGATGACTGCTTTGTAAATGACTGAAGCAGATGATTACCAGACAGGCAGTGAGTGCTAGTGTAGAGAACTAATAAATATTCATTCTGGCTCACCCGGTCTCACCCGGTCTTAACCGGTCTCGACCGGGTGACGCCAGAATGAATATTTATTAGTTCTCTGACAAGTAAGACTTCAATAACCAAAAAATAACGCCCCTACAAACATACATACTGTGTAGGGTTGATCGTTTTCAATAACATCATTTTCATCTTTAACTGCTCTTTAAAGTCTTTTTAAAACCAAGTTATATTTCTGGCATAAAATCCACACCCGACACAATGCAATGAAAACAACAACCGCCGCACATACCGGCATTCGGCGCGAGCGCGCGCATGACGATAACCTCTCTCCTGAAACAGTAGCGCGCGTCAAGCATATGACAAGACAAACACTAGGCAAAGCTGGCCGGATTTTCCACACCTGCAGAGACCCGTCAATAGACCGTCACCTGATTACTTAATTACAGTGTACTTGAGTCCAGCAAGATAAAACCAGCCTGCCGGCAGTACGCTGTAGTGACATCACAGACACGCTTTGCGGCCTGCCTGACATTGACTTGGTTCGCTCAGCTGACTCGCCGGGACCGTGCAAGCTGTGTCGTTGTAAACAATTCTACATACCTCACTCTCTTCAATTCCACTGGGCATGCGCAGTAGCGAGATAAAACCAGCCTGTGTTTTACAGTGTAACAGTCGTCTTGTTTAGCAAAGCTTGAGCTGAACGGTGCTGCGATCCAGTGCAGTGTAGTGCTGTGTAGTGTAGTGTTGTGTAGGGCAGTGCTGTGTAGTGCAGGGTTGTGTAGTGCAGTGCAGCGCAGTGCAGTGTAGTGCAGCGTGAACCACCTGAAGAGCGTGTTGAGAGGGCCGAGCAGCGGTGTGTAGTGTAGTGTAGTGCAGTGCTGTGTAGTGTAGTGCAGTGCTGTGTAGTGTAGTGTAGTGCAGTGTAGTGTAGTGCTGTGCAGTGTAGTGTAGTGCAGTGTTCTAAGTTCTTAATCAAGTCTCTTCAACTTATAATTATTTATTAAGTTTTTTAATTAAGTCTCCTCAAGTTTTTAATAAGTTCTTGATTAAGTCGCCTTAAGTTCTTAGTTAAGTTTTTAATCAAGTCACTGCAAGTTCTTTAATTAAGTTCTTAATTAAGTTACCCCAAGTTCTTAATAAAGTTCTTAATCAAGTTTTTACTCAAGTTCTTATTCAAGTTATCTTATAATTATCAAAAAAATACAATCTATGTTTTTATCTTAAATAGTAGATGTCTAATATAGTACACACACGCCTCAAAAAACGCGTCATCGTTGAGGATGTCTTGCTTAACGCCCTTGGCGCGAGATCGGTCAGCATAGATTTTAATGAAGTTCTTTCATTGTAAGCAACCGCATTGATTACAATTCTGGTCTATGGAAATGTCTTTTATAGACTCCATGTCTTTATTTATTGACTTCATCATTTTAAACAAATAATAATCTGTCATGTTTTATTTTTATCAAAGAAACAAATTTATTTATAATAAATCAAAAACCAATCCAGTATGGTAGGATTGCAGTATCAATAAATTATTAATGCATTACAAATGGATCAAAATCATCTTTTGTTGTTGGTGGTTCTGGCATACTTTTATGTTCAACTTCTGTATTTAGTGGTGGAGATTGTTCAGACTGCTTTGGTTTTAGCTGTCTTTGTTTATATATTTTATAACCGTAATAACAACCCCCAGCAGCAGCAATGACGCCAAAAATGACAACTGTTTTAAGTTCAATATTCCATGAAGACTTTAGTGTTGTAGGCCTTGAATCAACTTGTTCTGTTTTTATAGCGGGCATTGAAACAACTGGCTGCGAGAGAACAGGAAAAGGCGGCTTCAGACTCACTTGCTACTCCACCACATTTTTGGGCGAAAGTGGCCTAAAAGCCGCCTATTCCTGTTCTCTGACAAGTAACCAAAAATAACGACCCTACAACAAACATACTGTGTAGGGTTATCCGTTTTCAATACTAATTTACTAAACTTTTAGATTTCATTTTTTGCTTAACCCTGTGTTTTTCCTGTCGTTTTCATACATCATTTTGCGAAAAATTCTTCAAAGAGTCCGGTCTTTTTTGGAAAAAAACTTCGTCTTTAATGTTTCTAAGTCTTTTAAAAATGAGTTATTTTTTGGAAATTAAATCCACCATTATTTGATCCCTTCGCTGAAAGCTTTTTTTGGACAAAGTGTTTCTCTTTTTAACTTGTCTCTTTTGCTGAACAGTCATCTATAAAAAAATGTGTTTGGTTCTTCAAACAGTCTAAAAACTGTTCTAAACCTCATCAGTTTTTGTAGGAAAATAAAAAATGTATCATTTTCTTTTAAAAATTTTTCATGATATGCTTTGTTCCATTTAAGTGTGGACAGAAAAAACAATATGATTAAAAATTTTTAGCGATAAAACTGTTTGTAAAGGTCTAGGACAAAAATTGTTTTTTCCACCGTCTGCCACATTCAATGAGCAAAGAGGGGTTTTTTTCTAAAATTTAAAAGCTCCCTGGTTTAAGAAGAATTTAAACTAATCAGTTTTTTGTTTTTATCTGCCTCTGTTAAAAATTGTTCATTAAAAAATCCCTTTTGGGCTAAATGTGTAAGTTTTAATCCCCTTCAGTGCTGTAAGATTTTTTCTATTGCTAAATTGATTTTGTTGCTTGTTGCTATGACCTTTTAACCCCGCCCTTTTGAAGAACGGACAGTAACGGGGCTGTCAACGTCTAAGTTTTGCCCGTAATTTGAAATTCCTTTTAGAAGGACTCACTAAGCCCCCAACCCACCCTCTTTTTCATCTTTTAAGACGAAATTTAAATTTTTTTGTGAACGTGTCCCCCATTTCATTTGCGGGATGAACTGTAATTTTTGTAGAAGCTCTTTTAAAACGTTTCTTTCGTGGGATGTACTGCTTTTTTCTACGGCGTTATTTCAATTTTTTCCGTATTGTGTCCCGGGATAAGACTTACTGTAAAGGGCAGAGTTGAAAGCTTTTCTGAAAACTTTTTGAGGCAAAAATGTAAAAAGGGTTTTGAATTTAAATTTTTTTGTCCCCTTCTAAATAGGTTCTAAGTGCCATTTTAGGTCAGGCTTTCGAACATTTTATTCATTACGACCAACATTATTTTCTTTAGATTTCGCAGTTGTTCGTTTTGGAAACTTTTTGTTTACCAACCCTTTGCGTTTTTTATTACCATCTTTGTGTATCAAGCCCTACAAAGTGCCTTTCCGTTTTTTTAAAAGTCTGTAACGTCTGCAAGGTCTTTTAATTCAAAAGTTAACCCCTTTAAAAGGCGTATGTAACTCTGTTTTCTGGCCCGCGCCATTATTTTTTTAGTAACGATTATTTTATTTCCAAACAATGTGGGGTTTATACATTTCACGAGTTTCCCTGTTTTTTTCTGCAATTTTTATATTAAATGATCCAACCCCCCACAAACTAATCTTTTAAACGTAAAAATTTGGGAAAATTTTATAATTTTTATAAACGCAATATGCAGTTTCCCCGATGGAAGGCTCTTAAAACAGTTGAGGGCCTTCCATCATATAAAGTTTTCTCGTGCTTGCTCATCCCAAATGAACATAGAGTAATGAATGTAAAGCAAGATCGAGGGGTTTTCCCCCCCATAATAGTTTTTTTTGGACAATCTAAATCTATGATTGTCTTGCAAAGCCTAACATTTTGTGTTACATCAAAAGGGTTTGCTACTTCTTTTTTCGGGTTTTAATGTTAACATTGTTTTTGATTTATTGTTTGTTTGGAGATGCGAAAAATTTCTCATTTTTTTTTTGCGAACAAAACCCCGTAATAACCAAGGTATGGTTAACCGGGGTAATACCTTCCCTTCTTTATTAAATTTTGAACTGCATTATTCCTTTGGATTCGTTATTTTAAACCCTAACCCTTTTTAAATATTTCATGAAGGCAACCATTTTTGGCCCCCCCAATTTTTATCAATAGATGTTCTAAAACGAGGGCGGGCTTTGGGTTTTTATTGTTCAAACATTTTTTAAAAAAAAATTTTAAAAAGAGTGCATTCAAATTACGGGGCAAAATATTTTGTGGGCCCCATACAAACTTAAAAATATGCAATGATACTCTTGACATTTGCTTACCCAGAGCCTCTTTTCATAAAAAAGGGGTTCTCCATTGAGAGCTTTTAACCCCCTTTTTTAAAAAAAAACCCCCATCAAGAAAGCGTGGTTTATATCCCGG
>CM031603.1:2631930-2659211 GCA_018398815.1 Conus ventricosus | reverse complement strand
TCAGCGACTGTTCATAAGCTTCTGAAGAAGCTATTCGACCAAACTTTACTACGTGTTGTTATGTATTGTTACATAAAGTCTTCGTTCCTCTATACTTTGTTTCACTTGGAACAGTTACAAGATGGAGTGTTGCGTAGTTTTCCCATTTCTTCGTAATCATTTTCCAGGAATTTCCTGTTTTATTGAAAAGTTGTTAATGAGAAGAATTTTTGTTTTATGTTGAATCACAAGCTGATATGATTGCTTGGTGGCAGTTTCTAGATCATTCACTCAGTCTGTAGCCTGGCCAGTCTGTCATACAGTCGGTCTAAGGCCAGGTCGGTCAAAGTGTCAACTAACCAGTAATGGCGCACAGGGTCCGACGGTATGCTGAAAGACTTCCAGAAAAAGGGGAAAGATTTACTAAAGGATATGAAGGGATCGCAGTCAGTCAGTCAGTCAGCTGGTGTGTCAGTGTATGTGCCAGTCAGTCAATGAGCCAGTCAACCAGGCAGATATGTTCAGGGTCTGTAAATGTTAGTCAAAGAGACAGTCAGTCAATGACCCAATGAGTGTGTAGGTGTCAGTCAATGAGTCAATCAGTTAAAGAGCCAGTCAGTCAAAGAGCCAATCAGTCAAAGAGCCAATCAGTCAAAGAGCCAGTCAGTCAAAGAGCCAATCAGTCAAAGAGCCAACCAACCAAGAGTCAAAGAGCCAGTCAGTCAAAGAGCCGATCAGTCAAAGAGCCAATCAAGCGGGGAGTATGTTTACAGTTTGTGGGTGTCCGTCAAAGAGCCAATGAGCCGATCAATCAAAGAGCCAATCAAGCAGGGAGTATGTTCACAGTCTGTGGGTGTCCGTCAATGAGCCGATCAGTCAAAGAGCCAATCAAGCAGGGAGTATGTTCACAGTCTGTGGGTGTCTGTCAAAGAGCCAATCAGTAAAAGACCCAATCAGTCAAAAGAGCCAGTCAGTCAAAGAGCCAGAGCCGGTCAGTCAAAGAGCTGATCAGTCAAAGAGCCGATCAAGCGGGGAGTATGTTCACAGTCTGTGGATGTCTTGTTAAAGAGCTAATCAGTAAAAGACCCAATCAGTCAAAGAGCCAACCAACCAGGTGTCAGTCAAAGAGCCAGTCAGTCAAAAAGGCCACTCTGTCTCGGAGCCGATCAGCCTAAGACCCAGTCAGTCAGAAAGCCATTCAGTCAAAGAGCCAGTTAGTCAAAGAGCCAATCAGTTACAGAGCCAATCAGCCAAAGACCCAGTCGGTCAAAGAGCCAGCCAACCAGGGAGATATGTTCAGGGTCTGTATGTGTCAGTCAATGTGCCAGTCAACCAACCAGGGTCTGTAGGTGTCAGTCAATGTGCCAGTCAACCAACCAGGGTGTGTAGGCGTCGGTCAAAGAGCCAGCCAACCAGGGAGATATGTTCAGGGTCTGTAGGCGTCGGTCAATGTGCCAGCCAACCAACCAGGGTGTGTAGGCGTCGGTCAATGTGCCAGCCAACCAACCAGGATGTGTAGGCGTCGGTCAATGTGCCAGCCAACCAACCAGGGTGTGTGTGTGCAGGGTCTGACCATCACGGACCTGGAGGACCTTCTGGAGGACATCCGGGTCTACCTGGAGCTGGAGGAAGGGAAGAACGCCGACTACTGGCGCGACATCATCACCGTCACCGAAGACGAGCTGCAGAAACTGCGTAAACTGGACGCTGCAAACAAGGGTGAGTGAGGGATGGGCTGTTTGTTACCCAAACTACGGACAGTGGTTGTCATGTTTGTTACCCTGTGGTGTGCTGTACGTCGACACCAGCTGTGATGTGTGTTGTCCTATGTTTACTTTATGTCTTGGCAGTGGCTGTGATGTTTGCTTCCTTACCTGTGGACATTGAGTGTGATAAAAGATGGAGGGAATGTGATGTTTGTTACCCTATGTGTGTACATTGAATGTGACAACAGAAGGGATGTGATGTTTGTTACCCTATGTGTGTACATTGAATGTGACAACAGAGTGGATGTGATGTTTGTTACCCTATGTGTGTACATGGAATGTGACAACAGCATGGGTGAAACTTTTCCGTCTATGGACGGAAATCCGTCAAAATGACTTTCAGTCTTGACGGAACTTCCGTTAATTTAAAAAAAAAAACAAAAAAAAAAACACGATTTATCGGTTCCGATTTTGTGTTCGATCCAAGTTTTCCATCTCATACCGGAAGTAGCTGTTTCTGTGTTTCCGGCATCTTCACAGGCTAACATTGGCGCGTCTGATTGACAACGAAAGTTTGCACGGTGCTCCAGAAATTAAGTAGTCATGGCTTTTTTGAAAGAAGGAGATCCAGTAGCATGCGTCGAGGGCCAAATTAAAAACAAATGGAGATGACAATGGCTAAACGAAACTGATGACGACGGCAATGAATATCGCAAGTGGTGCAAGAAAATAAATGTGGCCGGCACGTGTTTCTGTATCGTTTGTTCAAAACGATCAGTTACGGAGCGAACGGAAAAAAGAAACTTCGAAGCCATGCTGATCACCCAGAGCATAAGAAAAACATGAAGGCGAGTTAACATTTTTGTATTCTTTGCTAAGTAATTAGAATCAAATTAAAAAAGTTGATGGGGGGGGGGGGGGGGGGGGGGGAAGGGATTGGGGGGGGGGGGCTAATTATACTTATAGTTGATATTTTTGGTGGGGTGGGAGTAATTTAATGTATATCAGGGGTGGAAAATTTTCCAATTTTTTATTGTTTGGATTTTTTTTAAGAGTAAATTTCCTTCTTTTTTTTATATTACTTTCAGGTGGTGGGTGGGGGGTGATGGGATTCTTAGAATTTTATTATTGTGAGTGGGGGTTTTGTTGTTGTCAGTTTTCATTTTGTTTGTTTATTTATTTATTTTTTTTTAGTTCTTTTCCTTAAAAAAAAATCATGTTTGTTATACTTTTTTAGGAAAAGAAAAGGTGGAAAAACAGAAATGACCAGAATCCTCCCTACACTTTACTTTTTTTTTTTTTTTTCACCAATTCCCACCTCGGAATATTTATCACAAGCAGCCAAAAAAAAAAATGTAGCCACTGTCTCCTTCACGTCTAGCCTATTTCCAGCTGCAGCCCCACCTGTCGACATTTCTACATCTGTATGTCCATCTGTGCCCCGCCATGTTCAGTCTGCTTCTTCAGCTGCTCCATTGTCTCCAGTACCTGGCTCCAGTAGAAAACGAAAAGCTGGTGCTGCAGACATCAGGCAGTTTTTCAAGCGCCCACTACTGGACTGAAAGACTTTTTTTTTCTTCATCTTTCCTTTCTTTTTCTTTTTTTTTTTTTTTTTAGTTTTCTTTACCACTCATTGTTTGACAGGGCAAGAGAATTTCATTAACCCTCTTGTATTCATAACGGGCGCAGACGGGAGCGCTGAGACAGCGCGCTAGATTTCGTAACGGGCGCAGACGGGAGCTGCCCGCCGCCTGTGTACGGTACTTTTCCATCACGTGCTGACTCCGTGAAAATACTCGGAGAGCCACTAAAAGTTGTTGGGGATTTCCCACTATAGCCCAATAATGTGGCAGCACTATTTTTGGATGCTGGCACCACTTCCATTCACTAAGAAAGAGGAGAAACTGCAAGCGAAGAGTTGTGCGTGAGACTTACCGATTTTCACAATGGCGTCGTCTGCTAACAACAGCGAGTTTGGTGATATTCCTGAGTATTCAGCGGAGGAGTGGGATCAAATTATGCAAGAAGTAGAGAAGTATGAAAATGGAGAGTTAGGAGAAGAGAATTATGTTGAAATCGGCACCAATGAAGGAGAGGAAAATGGTGAAAGCGACCCTCAGTACAACGTGCTACTCGCCGTTCTGCAAAACAATGGCGACCGGCTACACATCCTGCCCATGTGGTCGCATTCCAACAGCCGACCCAAGCGCACTCACTGCCGAACACTGCCACCGCACTAGATTATTTCTTTTTTCTACCTCTCACATTTTTCCAACTAGTAGCAGAAGAAACTAACAGATACGCTCAACAAAAACAAGCAGCTAAGGGCACACCTGACCCCCTCTGGTTCGATACAACACCTGACGAAATGCGGGGCTGTCTCTGTACTGATTATTCCGTATGACAACTAAGGGATGACGCGTAGAAACGTCATATATGTGTTCTTTCTGCCAGGTGCCTCTATACTTTCATAAGAATGACTGTTTCCATGACTACCATGCGCAGAAAGTGGCTGAACAGTAGGGCAGTTTGCTAGTCTCTCTGTGTGTACGTGTATATATGCTTACCTGTAGTTTATGGTGACAGTGCTTTGATGACACTTGGCAGTGACACTCTACTCAATTTCTTCACAGCTATACATTGTGTAAATTCATATGGACATGTATACGGTGCTTAGAACAGTGACAGAAAAACAATGAGGAACTGTGCTTGAATCTACAGTAACTGTTCAGTAGTGACAATTCACACTAGTTGTGTGTGACATTCTGTGGATTACCTGTGGGGACTGAACAGGCGGAAGAAGACAGATCATCTCACTTAGGCCGCAGCTTTCATTTTACAACACTAACATGCATGTGCATGGGATAACTGCATGTTGGTGTGCTGTATTAGAATTGTCACCATAGCATGTGACACATTAGGTGACATTTTGGTGACAGTGACACGACCTTTCACCTCGAGACGCACAAAATCATGCTCACAGTATAGAACAAAGCCTTGTGATCATACATGCGGAATTTTGTAGCTCTAGAGGTTTATTCTTGGTTGTGGTGAAGCATGAACCATACATACCCATTTTAAGGCTAAATTCACCAAAAAAATCTGAAAACTAGGGGGAATTTGGCCTCAGAGAATCTGAATACAAGAGGGTTAATATATGACTGCTTAATCAAAATCAACAGGGGCCTCAGAGAATCTGAATACAAGAGGGTTAATATATGACTGCTTAATCAAAATCAACAGGAATCATAATGACTTGTCCTTGCTTTTGTTTGACACCATGGAAAATGATAGAAATGTGGATGACAGCTTTGCACTTTATTGATGGACAATTCTGAAAATGATTGAAAGGATGAATTATACTTCATGAATATGGTGGCTTTTTGACAGTGAGGACAAGAGGAACTGACAAGATAAGAAGGCCACCTTTGTTCATCCATTTTCTATATGTGGTGTGGTTTGCTAGGAAAGACAAAATGTGCTGACAACATGTCAACTTTGATTTCTCCTTATTTAAAATGGTGTGATTCTTTGGACTTAAAAGACAAATGGTGCCGGCAAGAATAAGGCTACTTTGGTTCCTCATTGTGCATCTCAAATGTGTGAGCATGTATATTCTTTTTACACACAGTCTTGATTCAAATAGTAAAGTGACCATTTTAAACAATTTGTGGGGGAAATTTTGTTGATTTTTGGAATGTTTTGATCAGTTCAGATTGGGTGAGAAAAATTTCCCTTTTTGAGTTTTTATATTCTGGTTTATTTCTACACTTTTAGACTTTAACTTTCCTGAGCTTGTACAATAAGCCATGAATATTATTTTTATTCATTTAAATGAATTAATGGAACATAAAGTCTAACAGTAACTCACAAAAGCATGTTACAGTTAAGCTTTTTACTGCAGAAATCATGTTACAATTAAGCTTTTTCTGGTGCAGGAGAGCCAACGAAATTGGCCTAAAAAATTTTAAAATTCAATTTCGCCCGTGGGGGGCTTCGCCCCCCTCAACCCCCCAACGGGGCGCTGCCCCTGTACCCTGCCAGGGCCTAGGCGGCCCCTGGACCCCGGCCTAATTTCAGTCAAATCAAGTTTTGTAGGTTTCACCCATGCAACAGTGGGGTGTAATGTTTGTTACCCTATGTGTGTAAATGGAATGTGACAACAGTGGGGGGGGGGGGGGGGGGGGGGGGGGGGGGGGGGGGGGTTTGTTACCCTATGTGTGTAAATGGAATGTGACAACAGAGGGGAGGGATGTTTGTTACCCTATGTGTTTAAATGGATTGTGACAACAGTGGGGAGTGATGTGATGTTTGTTACCCTATGTGTGTACATGGAATGTGACAACAGAGGGGAAGGATGTTTGTTACCCTATGTGTGTACATGGAATGTGACAACAGAGAGGAGTGATGTTTGTTACCCTATGTGTGTACATGGAATGTGACAACAAGATTTCAAGATTTGCCTATAAACATTGTACTGGACTTATACCAGTCAATGGTACTGCCTGTGCTTTTATATGGCTGTGAAATTTGGGGATATAGTGATTTAAAGCTAATGGAAAGTTTTCAGCTTACATTCTTTAAGTATCTTTTTCATTTAAATCGTTCTACCAAAAAAGAATTGATATATGGAGAACTAGGAATGTATCCTGTGTCAGTTCAAGTACATGCACGAATGATAAAATTCTGGTCATCTTTACTTTCTCCACAAACAAACAAATATTCATCTAGATTGTATCAGGTATTATATGATTTATACAGAAGTCAGGGTTTTACATCCAGGTGGTTGATGTGTATACAGTATGTCCTAATAGAAACAGGATTCGACTGTGTGTGGGAGACACAAAAGTTTTCGTCTGTTCACAGTCTCTGTAGAAATGTTCGTAATTCATTAGTAGACATTTACAAACGTGTAATGGAATGATGCTTTAGAAACTAGTAATAAGTGTTTATTTTACAGACATTTTAAAACAGAGTTTAGCCATGAAAAATATATTAAAATGTTACCTGATGTTTATATATACCCACTGATTTGGTTTCGCTGTGGCAATCATAAACTCATGATAGAAATTGGCAGACGATTTGGAATACCTCACGATGGAACGGTTCTGTCGGGACTGTGGCCAGAATGACCTTGGTGATGAATTTCATTTTGTATTGAAATGTAACAAATATAACGACATTAGAAATCAGTTTATACCTAGAAAATATACATATACAAAGTCTGTATTTAACTATTGTCGTTTGCTTTGTGGTAGTAAGAAAGTGTTGCTAAACTTAGCGAAGTTTTTGAAACTTAGTAAAGTTGTGTAACATTACATTCAGTATGTTAATTATATGGAAAATTTGGATGTTTGATTTGTTTCATTTCTATTTGTTTGATTTGTTTCAAGTCCTCCATGCCCCAAAAGGGGTTGCAGGATTACAATCTTTGAAATCTTTGTGTGTGTGTGTGCAGAGCTGGCTGACCGGCGTGAGGGCATCAACCCTGCGGTCAACGCGGAGGTGGGCAGCATCTTCAAAGGGAAGACAACCAACCAGTTGCGGCTGCTGGAGCAGCAGATCAGGGATAAACTGAGTGGGGGAGAGGGCGTGGATGTGGGTAGGTTGTCCTGAGATGGTGTGTGTGTGTGTGTGTGTGTGTGTGTGTGTGTGTGTGTGTGTGTGTGTGAGAGTGAGTGTGAGTGTGAGTGTGTGTGTCCATATCTTTTATTTGCTTGTTCATGTTGTGTGTGTGTGTGTGTGTGTGTGTGCATATTTTTTATTAGTTTGTTCATGTGTGTGTGTGTGTGTGTGTGCATATTTTTTATTTGTTTGTTCATGTGTGTGTGTGTGTGTGTGTGTGTGTGTGTGTGTGTGTGTGTGTCCATATCTTTTATTTGCTTGTTCATGTGTGTGTGTGTGTGCATATTTTTGATTTGTTTGTTCATGTGGTGTGTGTGTAAAATGATGCTTGTGCAGTAGTGGTGGCCAGTTGTGCACTACGTTATGGTCAGTGCCCTTGTGGCGGTTCCACAGAGCGCTGTGTACATCAGATGGTGACCCAGCCCTGCATTGTGTGGCAGGTTACTGGGAGACGTTGCTGAAGCAGCTCAAGGCACACACCGCGCGCACACGTCTCCGTGAACGCCATCAGGAGGTGCTGCAGCAGAAACTGCTGAAACTGAAGCGAGAGGTAAACACCTGAAGCGACCAGCAGGTTTGAGGGTGGCCTCTGTGTGTGTCTATGTGTACTTGTCCGTGTGAGTGTAGACAGAATATTTTTCGCTAGTACGCACATGTCTATGTTGAGGATTTTGTGTGAGTGCATTCTGCGTTATAAATTTTTCTTGTAAGTATGTGTTTGTGTGTATGTGTGTTTGCGTGCGTGTGTGTGTGTCTGTGTGAGTGTGTGTGTATGTGTGTATGTGTGTGTGTGTGTGTGTGTGCATGTGTGTGTGTGTGTATGTGCATGCATGATTGTATGTGTGTTAATATTTACAGACCTGTGCATTGTACATGTGTGTGTGTGTGTGTGTGTGTGTGTGTGTGTGTGTGTGTGTGTGTGTGTGTGCGTGCATGATTGTATGTGTGTTAACATTTACAGACCTGTGCATTGTACATTTTTTGCATACAATATCACAAAATACAATACAGCTATACAATTGTACGTTTGAAAACCGAATTGTATGAAATGTTGACCACCAAGCTCATGAAAATGCGCTGAACACATAATCCAGCCGAGTTCAAGAGTCTGGTCCAACTTTCAAAAGTTCCCGTGGTGCATGCGCACCTCCTTCCTCTATGAATGCATTGCAACATGGCTCCTCGTTCAGCTTCAACTCATGCCCATGAAACAGACAATGAAAATTCAGATTCATTAGTGGAAGTTGTGGTTAAAAAGAAGAAGAAATGTGAACAGAAGTACAAACCAGGGTATTGTACAATTTTCAAGTTCATTATTGCGTCAAAGAAGGGCAATACGTTTGCATACGGCACCACGTGCAACAGTGAAATCTCAATTGCTCACAGTGGTCGTTTTGACATTCAGCAGCACAGCTGAAGCCACAAGGGAAACAGTGATTCCGGAAAACTGGAGGTTACAGACATTCAAGATTTTTTTTTTTTTATGAAGTCAATATAGTAAAAAGTTAAGAGACAGTTAAAGAAAAGTGTTATAAAAAAATCACATTAGTTAATATTCTTGTTAATTTTCTAAGCAAAGGCTGTTGCCCATTAGAGACTAAGCAAAGACTTTTGCCCATCAGAGACTAAGCAAAGGCTTTTGCCCATCAGAGACTAAGCTAAGGCTTTTGCCCATCAGAGACTAAGCAAAGGCTTTTGCCCATCAGAGACTAAGCAAAGGCTTTTGCCCATCAGAGACTAAGCAAAGGCTTTTGCCCATCAGAGACTAAGCAAAGGCTGTTGCCCATCAGAGACTAAGCAAAGGCTGTTGCCCATCAGAGACTAAGCAAAGGCTTTTGCCCATTAGAGGACACTGGCAAGAAACTCGGATTAGTTTGACAATTATTGATTGTGAATGAAGCCACTTTAAGTGATGCCTTTTGCCTTTTTATGAAACTACATCTTTTATGATAATAAATTTTCAGTGTTTCCAATGTCTTGAATGCATTGAATATTGTTCCCTAGGTAGTTACTTTGCGCTGCAAAATCTGACTCATTTTACACACAATTGTACACATTTTTTACCCCAAACCTACTCGAAGAATTTCAGTGTGCTGGAAAATCTGTGTGTGTTTTAAGTCTGTATATTTGTCTTCAAGAACCTATACAGAATATACTGTAAAAACATGTGTTTTGTCAGAAATGTTTGATCTTTCTGATTGTGTTTTCAAGCTTTATTCGTGTGGTGGAGCGCTACTTTAAGTAGTCAGAATAAAACTTGAAAAACTTAGAGTGATGGTGCCATGGTACAGATGGCACTAACATTGTGGGTCATCAATAACTGAACGCTAACAGTAAATCCTGTAATGCCCAGAGTGCTGTTGCGGAGATGCGGACGATACTAACGCGTGGGTCATCAATAACTGAACGCTAACAGTAAATCCTGTAATGCCCAGAGTGCTGTTGCAGAGATGCGGACGATACTAACGCGTGGGTCATCAATAACTGAATGCTAACAGTAAATCCTGTAATGCCCAGAGTGCTGTTGCAGAGATGCGGACGATACTAACGCGTGGGTCATCAATAACTGAATGCTAACAGTAAATCCTGTAATGCCCAGAGTGCTGTTGCAGAGATGCGGAAGGTACTAACGCGTGGGTCATCAATAACTGAACGCTAACAGTAAATCCTGTAATGCCCAGACTGCTGTTACCATGGTGCGGAAGGTACTAACGCGTGGGTCATCAGTCATTGAACACTAACAGTAAATCCTGTAATGCCCAGAGTGCTGTTACCATGGTGCGGAAGGTACTAACGCGTGGGTCATCAAGTGTGGTTGGTTTTCACAGCAAGGCCTGGAGACCGGACCCCTCTTCCCCGTGTTGAACGCAGAGAGGGAGGGGGCGCCCTCACGTTCCTCCACCCCCTCCACCCAGTCTCCAGCCCACCCGATGGATGCCAGCGCCCCGGCCCATCCACCTCTGCAGAGGATGGAACAGCAGGGTGAGTGTGTGTTGGTCCTATTGTTGGAACAGCAGGGTAATGTGTGTTGATCCTATTGTTGGAACAGCAAGGTAATGTTTGTTGATCCTATTGTTGGAACAGCAGGGTAATGTGTGTTGATCCTATTGTTGGAACAGCAGGGTAAGTGTGTGTTGATCCTATTGTTGGAACAGCAGGGTAATGTTTGTTGATCCTATTGTTGGAACAGCAGGGTAATGTGTGTTGATCCTATTGTTTGAACAGCAGGGTAATGTGTGTTGATCCTATTGTTGGAACAGCAGGGTAAGTGTGTGTTGATCCTATTGTTGGAACAGCAGGGTAATGTGTGTTGATCCTATTGTTGGAACAGCAGGGTAATGTGTGTTGATGGAACGGCAGAGTAAGTGTGTGTTGATAGAACAGCAGGGTAATGTGTGTTGATCCTATTGTTGGAACAGCAGGGTAATGTGTGTTGATGGAACAGCAGAGTAAGTGTGTGTTGATGGAGCAGCAGGGTAATGTGTGTTGATCCTATTGTTGGAACAGCAGGGTAATGTGTGTTGATGGAACGGCAGAGTAAGTGTGTGTTGATGGAGCAGCAGGGTAATGTGTGTTGATCCTATTGTTGGAACAGCAGGGTAATGTGTGTTGATGGAATGGCAGAGTAAGTGTGTGTTGATGGAGCAGCAGGGTAATGTGTGTTGATCCTATTGTTGGAACAGCAGGGTAATGTGTGTTGATGGAACGGCAGAGTAAGTGTGTGTTGATGGAGCAGCAGGGTAATGTGTGTTGAACCCATTGTTGTGAGTGGTCCTATGATTTTGTCGCACAGTCAGATCTGTTTTCGTCCTTTTTCTCTCTTATGATTTTCGGCATCATTTGCGGAATTGTTTGTTTGAGGATTGTTTTAAGGTTGTGGACGGAAGTTTGTGTTCTTTTTCGTTTTTTGTAACGGCTGTATTGAAGATGTAGAGTAATTGTTTGTTTCATTTAGGGCTGGATCAGAGATGGAGAGGATTTGTTTTGTTATGGGCTGCATCGGAGATTTGGAGATTTGTCGGTGTTGTGTATATTTGTAAAAACCCGCACATTCTGCAAGATTAGAATAAGAACGATTTCAAGAAAACCAAAGCAAGATTTGAGTGTGTGTGTGTGTGTGTGTGTGTGTGTGTGTGTGTGTGTGTGTGTGTGTGTGTGTGTGCGTGTGTGCACTTTTGCTGCACCAATGCTTGTGCCCGCATAAATGTTGTAACAGACATGCTTCACACCCAAATCACCATGGTTGCCTTCAGGTCGGAGGAGGAGGAAGAGGAGGCCCTCATCACGGAGGCTGACCTGGAGGAAGAAAAGGCAGAGCAGCAGGAGGAGGATCAGTACATCACGGGGGGCTACTCTCCTCGCCTCCTACAGCCAGGTGACCTTGACATTGACGCAGTCATCTACGAAGAGGAGGAGGATGCAAAGAAGTTAATGGTGGCTCGGAAGCAGGTTCTGACCAGCGGCAGAGTGAAGGTATGTGGGGGACTTGCTCTCCATTTTTCACTTTACTCCCTCTCTTTTTGTGATGGAGAAAAAATGTCAGCAACCCTTCCCCTTAGACACCTTACATGCGGGCCTTCTAGATTTCCTCTGAGTGTCGTAGAAGGTTAGCTCCAGTTGATGCGCTCTTTCATGACTGGAAATGCCAGAAACAGCCGATATCTGAATTGTGTTCACATGGTCACCATGATGGTGTGATCATATTGTGTTCCGTCTCAACAGACATGAAGTAGGCCGCATTGTGTACTGCCCTACACACATGGTGTGATCATATTGTGTTCCGTCTCAACAGACATGAAGTAGGCCGCATTGTGTTCTGCCCTACACACATGGTGTGATCATAGTGTGTTCTGCCCTACACACATGGTGTGATCATAGTGTGTTCCATCTCAACAGACATGAAGTAGGCCACATTGTGTTCTGCCTCGACACACATTGGATGGCTTTCTACAGACACCTGTGTATAACGAAAATGTTGTCAGTCTACAGTAGCAATCTGGCGTAGAGAAGCTTTCAGATTCTTGGGTGTGGACATGCTGCACAGCTTAGCCACAGCTATGAGCAAGGAGTGAATGGGGATGGGGAACCGAACCAGTCACTTGCTGGTTTACACTAAACTGTGGCCATTGTAGCCACTCTTGCCTTAGTCAGGTAACACTGGCATGGGATCAGGATCTTTCAGCCCATTTGCAGTATCTCAGTGAAGTAGGTAAGTAGGGGGGAGGGGGATGGGCATTTTGGGGTCATGGATGGTGTGGGTTCCCTGTCTGTGGTGTGTGTGGTGCCCCCTGAAGGTGTCTGTCCTTTTTCCAGCTGGACCACGAGACGGAGTTTGAGAAGCAGGCGAGGGAGGGGATGAACGACGACGAGGCGCAGTTCAGCGTGCAGATGACTATCGAACCCCAGGCCTTCGTCTGGTCCGACAAGTACCGGCCCCGCAAACCCCGCTTCTTCAACCGCGTGCACACTGTGAGTGGTCGGCCTGCTGGGGCATGTGGTGAGAAAGATGGAGGTGGATTTGTCTGGTGGGTGCTGTTGTGCACCAGGTCGGCTGTATTGTTTTTAGTGTGATTTTGAGAATTGTTTCATTTATTTGAATGTTTAAAAATTCTTTTTATTACTAAGTATTGTATATTCTCTTTCTTTTCTATTTAATGTGGTCCGCAACCTCGGAATCTTATTAGGACAAAATGACACTGAAATATGTCTGTGTCATTTACTCTCTGAATGTCATGATTTGATGGCTTTGAGATGAGAAGGTATGCAATGTGTTTTATAACCTTGTATGATGTTCGTGCACATTGTTAATGCCAATCAATGGAATTTTTTCACTATGTGTGCCCATTTAAGAAAAAGGTTAAAAAAAAGAAGGAAAAATACCATTTATTGTTAGGAAATCAGGTGGTTATGTGTATTTATTGAAATAAAAAGAAAGGGTATTTTGTGTTCCCAAGTGCCTAACATCATGGAGGACTGTTAGGAAACAAAGTGACAGTTAGATAACAAGTCAGTGCAAGGTAGACCATCACCTGAAGGTAGGCAGACGTAAATCCCCCTGGACACCAGCACGGGAACCAGCCAACTTACAGTCTTCCTCAACACTAGCAGACCACCACTCATGCAGAACTTCTTACACAGAGATTTTCATGGGTACGGGTGGAGAAGATGAATATGAATGGCTGCACACAAAGACATGCACCCACATCCACACAGTGAGTCTGTGCCTAACCGAACCCAAAATGTGAGGATTGTTCTGTGTGCAGGGCTTTGAGTGGAACAAGTACAATCAGACCCACTACGACATTGACAACCCACCGCCAAAGATTGTCCAGGGCTACAAGTTCAATGTCAGTACTGCAGACTCTGTGTGTGTGTGTGTGTGTGTGTGTGTGTGTGTGTGTGTGTGTGTGTGTGTGTGTGTGTGTTTGCGTGTGTGTATGTGTGTGTGTGTGAGAGAGAGAGAGAGAGAGAGAGAGAGAGAGAGAGAGAGAGAGAGAGAGAGAGAGAGAGAGAGAGAGAAGGCTGGTGAGGGGAGAGAGAGAAAGAGAGAGAAGTGAATCATGTTGAATCATTGACTGACTATTGTTATATATGAAAATTTGATACAAAATAAGAGAGGTACATTCAGTTCCATGCATGCCCATAACTCAGACTACTGTTGCTTGTGGTACCCATTCATCTGTCACACATGCAGACAAGAGGCATACAGAGCAAGCACAGAAATGTCCCTAACAGAAGAAGACGTTCCAGGCTTGCCTGTACAGCCCAAGCTGACCCCTGTCCACAGCAACAGGAGCAACTGAAGACAGGAACAAACAGAGGAACATGGATTCCAGACGTTACTGGACATAACGGCCATTTGACTTCATTGTGGGCTTGTCAGGCATTGCAGAATACTGTCAGGACCTCTTCTTTCGCTTACCCCTGGAACTGACCAACAGGCAGGTGGACTCCGTTTGGGGAGAGTGGTGTAGAAAGACCACACCAACAGAAGTGATGAACTGTCAGGTGGACTCGGTTTGGGTAGAGTGGTGCAGAAAGACTACACCAACTGAAGTGATGAACTGTCAGGTGGGCTTTGTTTGGGTACAGTGGTGTAGAACGACCATACCAACAGACCTGACGGACTGTCAGGTGGACTCAGTTTCGGTACAGTGGTGTAGAAAGACTACACCAATATGCCAACCTTGCGTTAAAGCTTTTCAACAGACTGAGTTGCGCAGTTACATTGAAAGGTGAGGCTGACAGAAAGACATTACCAGCATTATGACCTGACGCTTGGAGCTGCAGGGTCACACTGGAAACATCAAGCATTTGTAAATATTTCACAGAACATGTAGAATTGGTGGTCTTGATAGAGACAGCATTGAGCATATATGTAAATATTTCACAGAACATGTAAAATTGATTATCTTAATAGAGACAACATTGAGCATATAAATATGTAAATATTTTACAGAACTTGTAGAATCGTCAATACAGACAACATCGAGCACATGTAAATATTTTATAGAACATGTAGCATTACCTTAATAGAGACAACATCAAGCATATGTAAATACTTTACACAACATGTAAAATTATCTTGATAGAGACAACATTGAGAGTATGTAAACATTTTACACAACATGTCGAACTGTCTTACTAGAGGCAATCTTGATCAGGTGTAAATATTTTACATGTGCAGAATAATCTTAATAGACTGATGGTGGATTTTGTTGTTGTTGTTTTTGCATTTGTTGTTGAACCATCCCCTGCACTCCCTCCTCCCCCCACACATTCCTTCCTCCTTCCCCTCCTCCCCAACTGGCTTTTTCCCTTGATACCAAATGAATAGTTTGGTGTGGAATGTTTCAGATCTTTTACCCCGATCTCATTGACAAGACGAAGACACCAGAATATACAGTAGTAAGCTGTTTGTTTCAGTCATTTTTGTGGTTTTATTGCTAGGTGTGTTCTCAATGAACATAGGAAATCACTCACAACTGTGAAAGTTTGAAAAACACTCTTGGTTTTTGAGAAGATAGCAGTCAGGCTTGAGAAGGTGGAGAGGGGGGGGGGGGGGCGGGGGCGGAGAATTATGAATGTATGAGAATGTGTTGAATTAGTTGTCACTTGGAAAGGGATGTTGATTTTATTTTTGGGGGGTTAGTGCGGAGAACATTGTCATTTGGGGTGGTCCCGTTGATCAGGGTTTCTGTGCTGTGTCTTGTTGGGTAATGGTGTAGTGTCTTTATCTCTGGTCATGTGTCATGACATGAAGTGTGTATGAATTTGTGTAATAACATTGGCGTTTCTGCAAGTCTCAGCCCTGATGTGGCCCTTTGCGGTCGACTGGGCTATAAGCCACATTCTCTCTCTCTCTTCTCTCTCTCTCTCTCTCTCTCTCTCTCTCTCTCTCTCTCTCTCTCTCTCTTGTACAAGTCTAGTCATGTGTCATGACATGTAGGGTTATGAATGATGGTTGATAATGGTGGGTTGCCTTTCTGTCTTGTCATATTTCATGACTTAACAGTGGTTATGAATGTTTAATGATGGTTAGGTGCTTTTGTCTGGTAAAGAATGGGATGGGAGGGGAGGTAGATACCTGCATATTGGTGTGTCTGTGTAATATATGTGTGTGTGTGTGCGTGTGTGTGTGTGTGTGTGTGTGTGTGTGTGTGTGTGTGTGTGTAGAGGGCAGGGGGTGGGGAAGGGAGGTGGAATTGGAGCTCAGGGGTGTCCATAATGGTGTGTCTGTGTGTGCGTGACAACTTCATTGTAAATGAGTGCATTGAGGTGCCAGAAATGCTGTGAAGAGATTTCTTTTGTTGTGTGTTGATTGCAGACACCTGTCCATAACTGTTACATGGTATTGAACTGTTCACACCTGGTGTTATGATAGTTATGTGGTGTTTGCTGGCACACGCCTCTCATTATGGCTGTTATATGGCGTTTTACTGTAGATGCCTGTCGTTATGATTGATTTGTGGTGTTTGGTGTAAATTACAGATCCCTGTTGTTATGATTGCCGAGTGGTGTTGTTATGATTGTCATGTGGTGTTTGATTATAGACACCTATTGTTATGATTGTCATGTGGTGTGTGATTGAAAACGCCTATTGTTATGATTGTCATGTGGTGTGTGATTGCAGACACCAATTGTTATGATTGTCATGTGGTGTGTGATTGCAGACGCCTGTTGTTATGATTGTCATGTAGTGTGTGATTGCAGATGCCTATTGTTATGATTGTCATGTGGTGTGTAATTGCAGACACCTATGGTTATGATTGTCATGTAGTGTGTGATTGCAGACGCCTATTGTTATGATTGTCATGTGGTGTGTGATTGCAGACGCCTATTGTTATGATTGTCATGTGGTGTGTGATTAAAGATGCCTATTGTTATGATTGTCATGTGGTGTGTGATTGAAGACGCCTATTGTTATGATTGTCATGTGGTGTGTGATTGCAGACGCCTATTGTTTGATTGTCATGTGGTGTGTGATTGCAGACGCCTATTGTTATGATTGTCATGTGGTGTGTGATTGCAGACGCCTATTGTTATGATTGTCATGTGGTGTGTGATTGCAGACGCCTATTGTTATGATTGTTATGTTGTGTGTGATTGCAGACGCCTGTTGTTATGATTGTCATGTGGTGTGTGATTGCAGACGCCTGTTGTTATGATTGTCATGTGTGTGATTGCAGACGCCTATTGTTATGATTGTCATGTTGTGTGTGATTGCAGACGCCTATTGTTATGATTGTCATGTGTGTGATTGCAGACACCTATTGTTGTGATTGTCATGTGGTATGTGATTGCAGGCGCCTATTGTTATGATTGTCATGTGGTGAGTGATTGCAGACGCCTATTGTTATGATTGTCATGTGGTGTGTGATTGCAGACGCCTATTGTTATGATTGTCATGTGGTGTGTGATTGCAGACGCCTGTTGTTATGATTGTCATGTGGTGTGTGATTGCAGACGGCATTAGAAGACAGCAAGGATTTTGCCGTCCTCCGATTCAAAGCAGGCCCACCATATGAGGTAAGTCAACATTGGAGGGTTCTGATTTTTTTTTCTTCTCTTCTTCAGATGATTTTGATTCATTTTTGTTGTCTCTTTGGTCCTTTCCATACATATCCAGGTATTCTGATGTGTTCTCTTTGTAATCAGAGTAAGATGTATCATGTATCACCAAAACAAACAAACAAACAAAATCAAACAAACAAAAAAGAAATAAAAAAGAATAATGTATAATGGGTGTAAGATGAAACATTACTGTTCATGGGCAAAACAAATTTTCCGTAGACACAGAAAAGTGGACTGAACCGAATTGCTTTTATGTAGATGTGCTTAGGATGTTGTCTTCAGACGCAGTTTTTATCTCCAAAGAATATTATCCTCAGAGTTAGTTAACACTTTCACATCTGTACCACATGATATTGTCTTCAGATTTGGTTTACACCATCACATTTGTGCCATGGAATATTGTCTTCAGATGTAGTTTACATTGTCACATCTGTACCACAGAATATTGTCTTCAGATTTAGTTTACACGGTCAATCTGTACTACAGAATATTGGGCTATAAGCAACATTATCTTATCTACTACAGAATATTGTCTTTA
Organism: Conus ventricosus; assembly: GCA_018398815.1. Lineage (NCBI taxonomy): Eukaryota > Metazoa > Mollusca > Gastropoda > Neogastropoda > Conidae > Conus > Conus ventricosus. The sequence continues at coordinate 2,641,289 of CM031603.1, read as the reverse complement.
GAAATAGTTTACATTGTTTAATGTGTACCACAGAATGCTGTCTTCAGATTTAAGTTCACATCATCACATTTATCATCATATGATATTGCTTACAGATGTAGTGGTGTATATTTATATGTATTACAGGACACTTGGCTTAAAGTGTCTTAACATGCGTTACAGGACATGCCTGTACATATCACTACATGTGTTACAGGACATCATATAATTGTTTGGGTAGTGTGGGACATTATATGTTATGACTAGTGTGTTATATGATATCATCATCAAATGCAGAACATCACCATCAAATATTGTGACATGTGTTACCAGGCATGGTACATGTCCGCGAATTCGCGGAAATCCGCAAAAAGAAAAAAAAAAAAAAAAAAAAAAATGAGCTGTGCCCGACGAGACCAGCCCACTTAGTTCGTTTCAGGTCATTCACTTCAAGCCTTCATCTCGCGAGAAGTAGCATTGAGCAGGACTACTTCCGCACATGCGCTTTCATGACATTCACCACTGCTTTCCGCTCTGGGTCGACGTGATCGAATTTGAACAAGGTTGAAGAAAAAGAAGGAAAAAATAAAAATGCCAAAGCGTACAGACGTAGTTCCGCGAAATTCTGCGACAGGAGATATTGATCCTGGTGTGGCAAACAAATGGCGATGGGATTGGCTGAACAGGAGCCACGAAAATGAAACGTTTTCGTCGTGCTCGGAACAGTTGATAGACTTACCACCACATTTTGGAGAAAGAAAAAGAAGAAAGAAAGAAAAAGTTTGAACTGTTCCAGAAGGAACACATTTGGCTGGCTTCAAAGAGAAAAGCCATTGAACATTACAGACAGGAGGCAAAGAGAATGAGGTTTGGACATTACAAAAAGTAGGCTCTGCTCGTGAAGCAGATGGCTGAGAAATCAGGCAAAAAGTAGTCTTCATCTCATTCAGATTGCTTGCACTGAAGAGACACATAACTTAAAATTTGTACGTTAAAAGAGACACAAAACTTAAACTCATTTTGTACTGTATTCAGATAGATGTAAAAAGTAAAAGGAGTAACTAATGTAGAGGAGACGGATCATAAAAGAATTGAACATAGTAAACAAAACTGGAACTCAAGACATGAAATAGACCACTACTTTGCTGTGCTGTGCTGTGCTATGCTGTGTTGGTGGTGCTGGACATGATGACCAAAGTTGTGCAAAATGAGGGGTCTCCTGTGTGTACACTGTGTGTGTGCTTCACTGACATAGTAAGTAAAACGTTTACAATTTGACTTAATGTATGCCACCTAAAGCAATGTAGATATGTACTCATTTTTGCTATGTGACTACTTGGGTTTAAAACCTCTTTGGGTTGAAGGAATGACTGATAAAGTGATTCTAGGAGAGCTTATTTTGTGGCAGAAATTGCTTAGTATGAAGAACTGAAATTAGTTCAAGGAGAGGCTTTTTTACAGGCTAGAATTGTTGAAAAACCTTCAGCTTCAGGGGGCGCTGCCCCTGACCCCCACAAGGGGCTCTGCCCCTTGACCTGGACCCCCAAACATTTTCAGGGAAAAATGATTTTCCTTCAGTACCATGCCTGGTTACAGGACATCACCATCAAATATCATGACATGTGTTACAGGACATCACCATCAGATATCATGACATGTGTTACAGGACATCACCATCAGATATCATGACATGTGTTACAGGACATCACCATCAAATATCATGACATGTGTTACAGGACATCACCATCAGATATCATGACATGTGTTACAGGACATCACCATCAGATATCATGACATGTGTTACAGGACATCACCATCAAATATCATGACATGTGTTACAGGACATCACCATCAGATATCATGACGTGTTACAGGACATCACCATCAGATATCATGACATGTGTTACAGGACATCACCGTCAAATATCATGACATGTGTTACAGGACATCACCATCAGATATCATGACATGTGTTACAGGACATCACCATCAAATATGACGTGTTACAGGACATCACCATCATAGACCATGACATGTGTTACAGGACATCATCATCAAATACCATGACATGTCTTACAGGACATCACCGTCAGATATCATGACATGTGTTACAGGACATCACCATCATAGACCATGACATGTGTTACAGGACATCACCATCAAATACCATGACATGTCTTACAGGACATCACCGTCAGATATCATGACATGTGTTACAGGACATCACCATCATAGACCATGACATGTGTTACAGGACATCATCATCAAATACCATGACATGTCTTACAGGACATCACCGTCAGATATCATGACATGTGTTACAGGACATCACCATCGTAGACCATGACATGTGTTACAGGACATCATCATCAAATACCATGACATGTCTTACAGGACATCACCGTCAGATATCATGACATGTGTTACAGGACATCACCATCATAGACCATGACATGTGTTACAGGACATCATCATCAAATACCATGACATGTCTTACAGGACATCACCGTCAGATATCATGACATGTGTTACAGGACATCACCATCATAGACCATGACATGTGTTACAGGACATCATCATCAAATACCATGACATGTGTTACAGGACATCACCGTCAGATATCATGACATGTGTTACAGGACATCACCGTCAGATACCATGACATGTGTTACAGGACATCACCGTCAGATACCATGACATGTGTTATAGGACATCACCATCATAGACCATGACATGTGTTACAGGACATCACCGTCAGGTATCATGATGTGTATTATAGGACATCAGCATCCAGTATAATGTGTGTTACAGGACATCACCATCAAATATCATGACAAGTGTGTTATACTTACAGGACATTATCTGAAGTATCAAACCAGATGTGTTACAGGACATGGCATTCCCATTTCCTCTGTTACATGATATGGCGTGCAAGTATTGTGTGATGTGTGTTGCAGGACATTGCCTTCAAGTATTGTGTGATGTGTGTTGCAGGACATTGCCTTCAAGTATTATGTGATGTGTGTTGCAGGACATTGCCTTCAAGTATTGTGTGTTGCAGGACATTGCCTTCAAGTATTGTGTGTTGCAGGACATTGCCTTCAAGTATTGTGTGTTGCAGGACATTGCCTTCAAGCATTGTGTGTTGCAGGACATTGCCTTCAAGTATTGTGTGTTGCAGGACATTGCCTTCAAGCATTGTGTGATGTGTGCTGCAGGACATTGCCTTCAAGCATTGTGTGATGTGTGGTGCAGGACATTGCCTTCAAGCATTGTGTGATGTGTGCTGCAGGACATTGCCTTCAAGCATTGTGTGATGTGTGCTGCAGGACATTGCCTTCAAGCATTGTGTGATGTGTGCTGCAGGACATTGCCTTCAAGCATTGTGTGACTGTGTGTTGCAGGACATTGCCTTCAAGCATTGTGTGACTGTGTGTTGCAGGACATTGCCTTCAAGTATTGTGTGACTGTGTGTTGCAGGACATTGCCTTCAAGCATTGTGTGATGTGTGCTGCAGGACATTGCCTTCAAGCATTGTGTGATGTGTGCTGCAGGACATTACCTTCAAGCATTGTGTGATGTGTGTTGCAGGACATTGCCTTCAAGCATTGTGTGACTGTGTGTTGCAGGACATTGCCTTCAAGATAGTGAACCGGGAGTGGGAGTACTCCTACAAGCGGGGCTTCCGCTGCCAGTTCCAGAACAACATCTTCCAGCTGTGGTTTCATTTCAAGCGCTACCGCTACCGCCGCTGATGTGGGAGTGGCGTGTGACCAGGGAGATGGAGTGGCGTGTGACCAGGGAGATGGCGTGGCATGTGACCAGGGAGAAGGCGTGGCATCAACGGGCTGAGGTTGACTTCCAGGCGTGCTGCCTGTGGTGGGGGGTCTGGGTGGAATGGTGTCACGCCAGAGAAGATGATCCTGATTTTTTTTAAATTTTGGAATTGCAGCTGGTGACGGAAGTGAGAGATGTGATTTGTAGTGTCTTCAGTGTCGTCAGTGCTGGCAGTCACAGGCAGGTGGAGGTCCTGGCTGAAGAACTGTGCTTCCTGAGAGAGACAGATGGTCCAGAGTTCTTCTAATCACTTGAGAGCAGTCACTCATAGGACTTACCAATGGATGTATGTGTGTGTGTGTGTGTGTGTGTGTGTGTGTGTGTGTGTGTGTGTGTGTGTGTGTGTGTGTGTCCTGATGACAAAATTAAGGTGGACTCAATCACCAGGTGATTTCAGTGACTCGGCGTTGGCAAGGTGGGCTACTGACAGCAAAGAAAAATAATGCATTTATTTTGTTTTAACATGTGTTTAAGGTTGTACAAATGAAAAATGAAACAAACAAACAAAAAAATGTGTGTGAAGCATTGTAAAATTATTAAACAGGAATGAGTTTTAATCACATGAATGGGTTGGACCAGGTTTGTTGAGACTGATTCAAAGAGCAAGGGAAGAGAGAATGGTGAGCCCAGCAGAATATTAAGTGAGCAGCATGCTTAGGACAGTCATTGACAATGGTTACATCACTTCAGGTGTGTGGTCTGCCTCTCTGTTCTGCTGCTACACAACTTGCTAGTGTTTATCTCTCCACTCTGTCTTTTTGCCCCATCTTCCCCCACTCTTAGCTCTCCACTCTGTCTTTTTGCCACATCTTCCCCCACTCTTACCTCTCCACTCTGTCTTTTTGCCACATCTTCCCCCACTCTTACCTCTCCACTCATGTCTTTTTGCCCCATCTTCCCCACTCTTACCTCTCCACTCATGTCTTTTTGCCACATCTTCCTCCACTCTTACCTCTCCACTCTGTCTTTTTGCCACATCTTCCCCACTCTTACCTCTCCACTCATGTCTTTTTGCCACATCTTCCCCCACTCTTACCTCTCCACTCATGTCTTTTTGCCACATCTTCCTCCACTCTTACCTCTCCACTCATGTCTTTTTGCCACATCTTCCCCCACTCTTACCTCTCCACTCATGTCTTTTTGCCACATCTTCCCCCACTCTTACCTCTCCACTCTGTCTTTTTGCCACATCTTCCCCACTCTTACCTCTCCACTCATGTCTTTTTGCCACATCTTCCCCCACTCTTACCTCTCCACTCATGTCTTTTTGCCACATCTTCCCCCACTCTTACCTCTCCACTCATGTCTTTTTGCCACATCTTCCCCACTCTTACCTCTCCACTCATGTCTTTTTGCCACATCTTTCCCCACTCTTACCTCTCCACTCATGTCTTTTTGCCACATCTTCCCCCACTCTTACCTCTCCACTCATGTCTTTTTGCCACATCTTCCCCCACTCTTACCTCTCCACTCATGTCTTTTTGCCACATCTTCCCCCACTCTTACCTCTCCACTCTGTCTTTTTGCCACATCTTCCCCCACTCTTACCTCTCCACTCATGTCTTTTTGCCCCATCTTCCCCCACTCTTACCTCTCCACTCATGTCTTTTTGCCACATCTTCCCCACTCTTACCTCTCCACTCTGTCTTTTTGCCACATCTTCCCCCACTCTTACCTCTCCACTCTGTCTTTTTGCCACATCTTTCCCCACTCTTGCCCCATCCTTCCTTTCCCTTTTTTCTGCTGCCATGACGACATCCGTTTCCCTTAAATTACTTAGCTCATTGCTAAGCACCGACATTTTTGTGATCATGTGACCACAGTTCGTTGGGCATGTGACTGACCGGCCAGAGCTGTTCATGACCTTGTTGACCTTGAATTGGGTGCCGATCTTTGCAGGTGGATGTTCGATTCAATCACCACTGACGCCTCAAACAAAAGGTCCAGTTCCGGCAGTGCTCTTCTTTCTCTCACTTAGCAGTGACAACTCACCCGCTTTTTCTCTGCCTGTTTCTCACATACTTCCCACGGAAAAAATATTTGTCATTTCCCCCACTAACTTGAAAAAAACTGAAACTGTTCATCTTCTTCCCATATTATTGAAAAGGAAAAGAATGAAAGACAAAACGAACTTATTCCAAAACTGGCACACTGCCAGCTAGATCAAGCGAGAAACTGAAACACATGTTAGGAACGTCCAGTCAGTTCCTAGATTGATACAACAGTGTGGATGGATGACTGTAAAACGCTTCTTCCAGAGCAGGTCTATTATCACCGTGTGGATGGATGACTGTAAAACGCTTCTTCCAGAGCAGGTCTATTATCACCGTGTGGATGGATGACTGTAAAACGCTTCTTCCAGAGCAGGTCTATTATCACCGTGTGGATGGATGACTGTAAAACACTTCTTCCAGAACAGGTCTATTATCACAGTGTGGATGGATGACTGTAAAACACTTCTTCCAGAGCAGGTCTATTATCACCGTGTGGATGGATGATTGTAAAACGCTTCTTCCAGACCAGGTCTATTATCACCGTGTGGATGGATCATTGTAAAACGCTTCTTCCAGAGCAGGTCTATTATCGAACATGAAGTGGGAAGCGGAAGGACATCTTTGGAATGTCAAATCAATATCTGGATTGACACAGTAGTGTGGTTAATGAAAATTAAAAAACAAAATGGATGTGGCATTGGTGACCTCACGTTTCCTCCCCTCATCTTGTTTTGTAACCTTTTTGACTGTCATTAGCTGGGTTCTCAACCATGCCCTGTGCCTGCTACTGTTTTTTCCCCATTCCAGTTACCAGTTAACAGGTTTATGTGCTCTTGCATCAGATGTTGGCACTGGTTTTAGCATCATCTTTTTTTTTAATCACATTTTACTTTTCATTTCTTTTTAAAATCATTTATTTTGCACAGTGTTGCGTTTGATCTCAGGCATGTTTCATCCTTGCCTGGTCGTTAACTCAGGTCACGCCAGTTGGCGCCACAGTGAAGTGAGTGGAGTCTGTTCAGGGGATTAAACCAAAAAACGGTCTTACACACAAAACTCCGCAGGAGTATTAGCCTGCATACGCAGAAAGAAAGAAAGAAAAGCCTAGATTTGTTTGACAAAGGATTTATCAACACACATGCTGTTTTCACCGGCATGCAGGGATTGGGGGTGTAGAATGGTGTGACATCAGAAGATGTTGGTAACAGAGTATGTGATGTGATGTATTGAAGTGATAAGTGATATGGCATCAAACATCAAACATGGTTTAAAGGGTGATTGCAGTATGATGATTGTAAATTGAAACATTGTAGACCAAAGCGTTCAGTCACTAGAGTGAAATACTATTGTCAAATGTTTGTACATCCTGCGTAACATTAAGAGAGAGAGAGTGTGTGTGGGTGTTGTGTGCGTTGTGTGTGTGTGTGTGTGTGTGTGTGTGTGCGCGTGTGTGTGTGCAAGAATGCATCTGTGTGTATTTTATGTAATTTTTAAAAAAGTTTTTGATGCAGTTCATGTGAGAACAAGACAGACAGGGATGTTGGAATATGCGATTGCTGCTAATGTTTTGAGAGCAAATGAAAACAGATAGTGTTGTACATTCTGCTGAGCACTGATTGTGGAGGGAGTGGGGTGGGGAGCAGAGAAAAGAGATATCGTAGGGGTTTTTCTTGTGTGTTTTCATTGCAGGGCACACACTGTGTTCAGTTAACGTACATACAGTTAGTTCATCAGATTGTCACATTGGTAAAGAGTCAGAATGGAGAAATCTGTGGTTCAAACTGAAGTAGATCAAGACTGTTTGTTTCTGTTGTCATCGTTGCTGCAAGAAGAGAGGTGTGATGAATAACAGTCTGAAATAAATTGTGAATGATTTGACTTTCATCGTGATGTTGTTTACCTTCATGGATGAGTGAATAAACAATGACTACCAAAACACTTTGTACTTCCTCTCACCCTGAGGAGTCTCAACAATGAAAAATAACATGAACATCATGTAAAGATAACGTAATATGGAGACAGAGACAAAGAGGGAGCCAGGTTTGGTGAAGAACAAATCCATGCTAAGTTGAACGGCAACACCTGCATGTCCTACCAATCAGTTTTTTTTTTCTTTCTTTTTCCTTTCTTTTCTTTAACTTGAAAGCTCCCAAGGGTTGTTGTCTTTCTCTTCAATGAAGGCAGCCTCGACGCCATTCCTTCTGTCCCAGCGGTCAAGTTGAAGCATGATGGACGTCCTTCACAAAGTCCAGGCTGCAGCTCGTGGCCTTTTCTTTTAAGGCATCAAAAAAAAGAAGCCATGTTTAATCACCACTGGCGGATATATCCACTGGCTGCAAGTACAGCACAGTACAGTACAGCTCAGCACAGCACAGTACAGCACAGCACAGTACAGCACAGTACAGTACAGCACAGTACAATACAGTACAGCACAGTACAGCACAGCACAGTACAGCACAGCACAGTACAGCACAATACAGCACAGTACAGCACAGTACAGCACAGCACAGTACAGCACAGCACAGTACAGCACAGTGCAGCACAGTACAGCACAGTACAGCACAGCACGGTACAGTACAGCGCAGTGCAGCACAGTACAGTACAACACAGCACAGTACAGTACAGCACAGTACAGTACAGCACAGTACAGTACAGCACAGTACAGCAAGTACAGCACAGCACAGCACAGTACAGTACAGCACAGTACAGCACAGCACAGCACAGCACAGTACAGTACAGCACAGTACAGCACAGCACAGTACAGTGCAGCACAGCACAGCACAGCACAGCACAGTACAGCACAGCACAGTACAGCACAGCACAGCACAGCACAGCACAGCACAGTACAGCACAGTACAGCACAGTACAGCACAATACAGTACAGCACAGCACAGCACAGCACAGCACAGCACAGTACAGCACAGCACAGCACAGCACAGTACAGTACAGCACAGCACAGCACAGCACAGCACAGCACAGTACAGCACAGCACAGTACAGTACAGCACAGCACAGTACAGCACAGTACAGCACAGCACAGCACAGCACAGCACAGTACAGCACAATACAGCACAGCACAGCACAGCACAGCACAGCACAGCACAGCACATTACAGTACAGCACAGCACAGCACAGCACAGCACAGCACAGCACAGCACAGCACAGCACAGCACAGCACAGCACAGCACAGTGCAGAGAAGAAGAAAAGAAGGAGCAGAGAAGAGAATACAGGGGCCAGAGTCCGCCCTACATGTGAGCTGTTAGCTGTGATGAAGCTCCTTTCCTCTTTAAAGTCTAAAAACATATTTATTGATGCAGTTTCTGTCCACTTAAGATTTTTAAAAAACCAACGTATTTATTGATGCAGGTCCTTTCCTCTTAAATTAAAAAAACAACGTATTTATTGATGCAGGTCCTTTCCTCTTAAAATAAAAAACAACAACATATTTATTGATGCAGGTCCTTTCCTCTTAAAATAAAAAAAAACAACCTATTTATTGATGAAGGTTCTTTCCTCTTAAAAAAGAAAAACCCAACATATTTATTGATG
>CM031603.1:2609430-2616930 GCA_018398815.1 Conus ventricosus | reverse complement strand
AAGATTGAATTAACCAGAGAAAAGGTCTCACACAATATTCCTCTTACAATTTCGAAAACAAAAGAAAATTGCGCAAAAGTGAAGACTAAGCGGCTAACAACAACAAATCAAAACAAACAGACACGAAACTGATGCTTACCAGCTACCCGTGGTGACCCCGAAGAGGTGGGTCAAAGGACTCTCTCTACCTCTGTCCAGTCGAGAGGACAGAGGCGAAGATGCGGAAACAGAAGAAGCGATGTCCCTCTCCTACAGGCCGACTGCAGGAATTGAGAGTACGACTGTACTCTCGATGAATGGTAAAGAACCGGGGCTGGAGCAGGCGCCCCCAGAGACATCTTCCGCTCGAGTGAAGAGCTAACCTCCCTCAGCAATGGCGGCCAACATGCCATGCTGCGTCACAGAGTGAGCATACTTAAAACTAAAAAAAACAAGCACGTGCCAGGTAAAAAGACAGGCAAAGGGGCCGATAGACGAAAGTTCGAGAGAAAGGTCCGGCCACCGGAATTGCGGGTGAAAGCAGGGCGGTGGAATTAGAGGAAGAGGGGGAGAAAGAAAACCGAATTGAGCTAAACCACACCAAGGTGCAACTCCCACAGCCCCCCAAAGGGAGGTACACGACACGCAACGCAATAACAAATAAGTAATTCCGCCCCCCTAGGGGGGTCGCGCGTAGGCCTCGCGACAAATCGTGAAAAACCCCCCCTTCTAAAAAGCATCTGTTTCTTGGTTACATGCTCTTTTGAAACCTTGTCGCATGTGAAACTTCACAACAGGGGACCGAACCCAATCTCTGTGATCGAAGGTACGTTTGATCCAATACAAACTTTCCCACGTAGAATCCCGGGGAAATCTAATCCCCTTTTTTATAAAAACAACAAGAAAACCTTCCCAAACCATGAAAGTAAAACCCAAACCATTGGGATTCACTACCTTTAAACCTCACTAAAGTGAAACTGTACTACCCCCTGATACAAACCAAAAGGGGATTAACCCGGGTTAGGGGGGGGTTTGTCCCCTGACGATTTTCCAATATGCAAATTTCGGGCTCGGCTAAGTAGTCGCATCCGTATTAAGGCCCCTTGAAAGACGAAAAGTGAACGCTGACTCTGCATTTCCCACTGTCTAACTCATGATCGATGACTACGGGCCGGGGACCCGGGCCCCAAGCCGGGAGGGATGAGGGTCGTTTCCCCAGCAAACTTCGGCCGTACTTCTTTTTGGGGCACGCCAGTGCGGTCCAAATCTCCCTGAGGATTAGCAACAGTAGGGGCATCGTAGTCCTAAGCGGGACAGTTTGGGGTATCGACTCGCAGATTCTCCCACTACCGAAGTGTAGCGGTGACGCGATCGGATGGAGGATTAATGGGTCCCCCCGGGTTCGCCCCCCAACCTTGCTGAATGCTCCCCCCCGTTTTTACTGACCCTGGGGGAACCGCTTAAAGCGCCCCTTTGGGCTTTGCCCGCTGGCGACATCGCAACTGCGGCAGTACTGCCTAACTGTGAGTTCTCCCGGGCCCAAAAAGAATTTTGTCTTACTGCTCGGAGTCCGTTTTGGACCCCATATACCCCCAGGGGGGAATCGGGGCCCTCCCGAGAAAGACCTTCTGTTTTGGGGGAACAAAAAGCGTTTGGCCCCCACGACTGCCTAGTGGAAACCCAAAAGGGGACCCCCTTGTGGAGCTTAGCTCCCCTTGGGTGTCGGGCAGACTGAGCGGGGCGACCCACAAGTTGTGTGGGCGTTGGAACCCCAAACCCGGGCCCTGAAGACACGATGGAAGCAGGATGGGCCCTTTTGCAAGAACCTGTCAAGATCGGCTGTAGAACGGGGCGAAATTTCCGTTCCGCCTTTTAGCTTTGGGCGTGTGGTGACTCCCACACAGCCTGTAGGGGCAGACCCGTAGACAGGGACGCTGGTCCATCTGCGAAGGTGATGTTTTCCCCTATAAAAGGGAATACAGAGGTCGCTCCACCGCGATGGCCCATACTTCCCACGAATAGGGGGTGGAGATAGAAACGGACTAAAGGGAGGGTGGAGGTAAAACCCCAGCCCCCCAAACCCGAACATCGAACGGCGCCCCGGGGCCTTGGGGGAAATAAATCCTTACCCCAAAAAGAGTGTTGTGCCCCCGAATCCCGATGGTGTCACAAGGAGAACCAAAAACAGAAAGAAAACAGGGCACTTTACCACCAGAAGCTTGGATAGAACCCGAGCCAGGCCGAGGAGCGGGGAAAGGACCCCCCCATGACTACCGCGGTCTAGGCTCTTTCCTTATGTGGCCGGGACGACCACAAAAAAACAAAATCGGGGTGCTGGGCCCCCCATGAACTGCCTGTTGTTCACCCCACTACATTGTGGGCCCCTTTTTGCTACTAAATCCTGGGAGGGCTTCCTCTCCGATCTGGGCGTGCCAAAGCCCTGGGGAGTTTCAGAAAAACACCTCAGCTGTGTGAACGCGGGCCGCGAAATCCTGAGGTGCTGTCTCGCCTACCCGGGATCCTCAACTTTGGGGACACGTGTTGGTGGCTGTTCAATGAGGATCAGACCCCCGCTCCAACTTAGCAAAATGAGCAGTCCCCTTTGGTCTTGCGCAGCCTATCACAAACTGCACGAAGGTTCATATTATTCTTTTCAGGGGACCAAATTTCCCTCCTGTAGGTCGGGGTAAGGGGAAACGTTACGCGACCCAAACGCAGTCGCATAAACCGCCTTTTTTTTAAGTGAAAAACACCCCTTTGCAGCACCAGATAACCCAGAAAAAGGTCATAGCTTTTGTTCCCAGACAATTGTATGAACAAGCAAACCTTGTCAAAATGTCTGCTGTTGTCCCCCTAGGTCTGAATCGGGAAAGCTTTAATTTTGGGCCTTAATCTACACTGCCGGGTGATTCCCCCCTGGTTTACAAAAAGCGGGGGGCCCGCAAAAGAAGTTGTTCCTCTTTTCCCCTCGTAGAGCCTCCTTTTGGCAGCCTCCTCTCTACGTTGATCCAATCTTCCCGACGGGGGCACCCTCCTCCCACGCTGACCCTCCTGTCTAGCAGCCTCCCCCCTACGCAAAATACCCTTTTCCCTTACGCAGAATCTCCTTTGTCTGTCGTTCCTCTTGCGCAGAGACCCTCCTCTCTGGCTTTCCCTGGAGAGCTTCCTGCCTCGGCCTCCTCTCGTTTTTCCCTACGCAAGTTTCCTCCCTAGAACCTTTTCTTGCGTTTCCCTACGCGGGCTTCCTCCCTGCACTCTTCATACGCTGCCGCCCCCAGAAACATAAGGCGAGGTGTATCCTGAGGGGGTTTCCCCCCACCCCGCACGGGGGGATGCCCCGACTGCCCCGTCCCTTGGGCCTCGACTTTACCAGGGGAAATCTGGGGGCATGCTCCTTACGGGGGAAGCCGGAAAGGAGGGGTTTCGGTCTCTGCGACTAAACAAAACCCCACAGTTGCTTCGCTTACTCTGCGTTTCCCCGAGGGAAGTGCCAGGGGGTCTCGACAGGGAGACCCCCAGCGAAGAGGTAGTAAAAGTACTCACGGGGGGGGATCCCTGCTAAGCATGGAATGGGTAGAAGTTACGTAGTCGAAGTACGGGTAAAATAGTGGGGATACAGAACATTTTAAATACCCTTCTTTCGAGCCCGCGTCGCCCCAAACCCCCAGGCCGGACGTCGCCGACAACAAAATCCTACAGCTTTCCCAAAAACAGGGGAAAAAAAAAATCCACTAGAAAAAAAAAAAATATTTTAGGGGGTGTGGTTTTGTGTGTATGTGTGTGGGGGGTGTGTGGGGGGCAAGTTCCGGGTGCTCCCATCTGGCAACACCGCGCTCTACGCACGGCAAAAAGTGCGGGGGGCCCCCGAAAAAAAAAAAAAAACAAAAACTATGTCGGCTGCCCCCATCTGGAACACCGGCCCCTATAGCACGAGCAACAGTGCGGGGGGGCTGGGCCCAAAAAAAAAACAAAAAAAATAGAGCCGGGAAACCCGGGGAGAGGAAAAAAAAGGCACGGTCCGTAAACCCCCCCGTACCAAAAAACCGTAGAGAAAAAAAAAAAAAGAATGGCTAAATACAAAACAGGAATGGGAAACTGAGCGGGAAAAGAAGGGGAAGACTTTTGGGGACCTGGTGAGGTACGGGGGAAAGGGGGTCTGGACCGGTCGACTCCCCCCGGGCTCACCCACCCCGAGTCACGCCGGATGTTCCCTCAGGCCACCCAAAAAGACTCCCTTCACTCTAGATCACCAGCCAAAAACCCCCCCAAAAAAAACCGACCGCTAAACATATACAAAACGACAACACTAAAAGGATTGCGAAACGAGAGAGAGGGCAGCCAGAGCCCTTACTCCCGGGCGAGCCCCCCCAATTGCACACCTCCCCCCGGGGGTCTGCCCGAAGGATCGGTTGGTGGGGTTTTAGGGAGTGAGACCCCACCCTCGCAAGAGAAAACCCAAAAAAGATTTCGATAAAACACCCATTTTTTCACACCAGCAAAATAAACTTCCCAAAACCCCCACCATGCACGATCACAATAAAGCACTAAGCCACAAACTGCACAATCACGTCAAGCACCAACCAAAAAACAGCAAATCACGATCCCAAACCTCCAACGACACAACATGCACATCACAATCAAGCACTCCCCCACCCACAACATGCCGATTTTTAATAAGTATTTTCGCCTCGACGCACATGACACCCTTACAGATTCAGCACTATGGCAAATAAAATTTAAGAAATATTTCCAGCTTTTACCTTTTTAAAACCATGGATGCTGCACACCCCTGCCCTGTCGAGTTCTGGGAGAAAACCCGTCGCAAGGTGCTCCGAGCCGGGGTTTGGGTTTGCAGGGGGTCGTCAAAACCGCACCCCCATTCCCAAACGGGGAGTGAAGAGCGTTTTTCCCGGGGGGGGGGGGACGTACTGTTTCTGGGGTCCTGGGCGGGGGTCCCCGGGCCGGCCTCAAAAACGGCGGGGTCTCACCAGCCCAAGGGCCCCACCAAGGGGTGGCCTCACCAGCCGTGGCACCCCCTCCCTGGTCTCAAAACCCAAAAGTGGGTCGACAGTACGTGGCACCCCGATCGTGTCCAGGGGAAACCCCCGGAGGGGGGGGAACGTAGCTGGGAGGAGAGCGAAAAGGGGGAAAAAAAGAAGGAAGGGGGAAGGAAGAAGGGTACTGGAACCTGCCCTCAGTACCCTCTGCCATTGCTGTCAATCTTAGCCCTCGCATGATGGGCGAGGGGAAATGTATCAACGCACCAGTAAACCTTGGAATTTTAAATTTCTCCACGATGCAGGAAAAGACTGCATTAACAACAGATTATAAACAAATATGAATTATCTCCACCCCTTTTCCACTCAGCTTAACGTTTTCCTTCCCTTTGGAAAAAAATCAAACCAGCGACCATCGCTTAAAAACTGCCACCACATTTGAAATAATAATTCGATGGCACAACTGTCACATTTTTTAAAAACATTTCAAAAAACACAAATTTTTAACCCGCATCCGAACGACAAAAAGCGTACGCACGCTCGGGCATAAAATCGTTTTCCTTGCACACACAAACAGACGGTGGGCCCAAGGTAAAAAACCCGGGGAATGTGAAGGGGCGGACGGCGAGACCAAGCAAGTTCCAAACCCGAAATCACCAGGTTTTTCTCCCTTCCCCACCGACTACCGCATCACCAGATACATAAACAGGAGAAAGAAATTTTTTAAAAAATTTAAAGGGCCCGGTTTTAAAAATTGAAATTTAAACCCAAAAAAAGGTCTCACACAATTTCCTCTTACAATTTTGAAAAAAAAAAAAAATTTCGCAAAAGTGAAGACTAAGCCCGGTAACAACAACAAATCAAAACAAAAACCCCGAAAAATGTGTTTCCAGTTCCGTGGGGGGCCCCCAAAAGGTGGGTCAAAGGCTCTCTCTACCCCCTGTCCCGTGAGAGGACAGAGGCGAAAAATGCGGAAAAAGAAGAAAGCGATTCCCTCTCCTACAGGCCGATGCGGAATTGGAGTCTGCTGAAACCCCGATGCATGGTAAAGAACCGGGAGGAGCAGGCCCCAGGAAAACTTCCGCCGAGTGAAAGCTAACCTCCTCAGCAAAGGGGGCCAACTGCCATGCTGCGTCACAGAGGAGCATCTTCAAAATAAAGAAAAGAACACGGGCGACGGGAAAAAAACAGGGGAGAGGGCCCATTTTGACAAAAAGTTCGGGAAAAAACCCGGGCCCCCCGGAAATTGCAGGATGAATAGCCGGGGGGTGGAATTAGAGAGAGAGAGAGAAAGCAAACCCAAGTTGGCTGAACCACACCAAAGGTGCAACTGCACCACAAGCCACCCTAAGGGACGGATACACGACAACAGCAACGACAATAAACAAATAAGTAATTCCGCCACCCTAGGTGGGTCGAACGTCGTAGGCCTCGCGACAAACTCGTGACAATAGGTATTATGGTTCATTTGGTTATTTATTTGTTTATATAGGTATTATGGTTCATTTGGTTATTTATTTGTTTATCAGGTAAAGGTATAATGGTTCATTTGGTTATTTATTTGTTTAACAGGTAAAGATATCATGTTTTTTTTGGTTATTTGTTTAACAGGTACAGGTATTATGGTTCATTTGATTATTTGTTTGTTTAACAGGTAAAAGTATTACGGTTCATTTGGTCATTTATTTGTTTAACAGGTAAAGTTATCATGGTTCATTTGGTTATTTGTTTGTTTAACAGGTAAAGTTATCATAGTTCATTTGGTTATTTGTTTAACAGGTAAAGTTATCATGGTTCATTTGGTTATTTATTTGTTTGTTTAACAGGTAAGGTTATTATGGTTCATTTGGTTATTTATTTGTTTAACAGGTAAAGTTATCATGGTTCATTTGGTTATTTGTTTAACAGGTAAAGTTATCATGGTTCATTTGGTTATTTATTTATTTGTTTAACAGGTAAAGTTATCATGGTTCATTTGGTTATTTATTTCTTTAACAGGTAAAATTATTATGGTTCATTTGGTTATTTATTTGTTTATTAGGTAAAATTATTATGGTTCATTTGGTTATTTGTTTGTTAAACAGGTAAAATTATTATGGTTCATTTGGTTATTTATTTGTTTATTAGGTAAAATTATTATGGTTCATTTGGTTATTTGTTTGTTAAACAGGTAAAATTATTATGGTTCATTTGGTTATTTGTTTGTTTAACAGGTATAGTTATTATAGTTCATTTGGTTATTTGTTTGTTTAACAGGTAAAGTTTTTAGTCATCCATATGTTCACTTACAAATGCTTTTTTTCCAATCATTGATCGTGACTGAGAATGAGTTTAGTTCAATCCTCTGTGGATGACTGGAACTGTTTTTTTTTTTTAATGTGTGTCCCAGCAAAAGTCAAGTCAGGAGATATTTTCGTACCTGAGGAGCCCAGCTGTACATTCCATTTATTACAGCTGATTGTGCGGTGTGTGTGTGTGTGTGTGTGTGTGTGTGTGTGTGTGTGTGTGTGTGTGTGTGTGTGTG
>CM031603.1:2591930-2606930 GCA_018398815.1 Conus ventricosus | reverse complement strand
CATGAAAATGTGGATGGTTGTTCCTCCATTAACGTTGACGCATGATGAATATAAAGTAATATAATATAAAAAATTTAACAACAAATAAAAAATAAAGAAATTAATAACCCAAAAAAGAACACCTCCGCACACAGACGGACATAAGAAAGTGACTATTAGTTTCAAAGGAACGGGGAGAGAAGAGAGAGAGAGAGAGAAAAGAGAGAGAGAAGAGAGAGAGGAGAGAGAGGGGAGATTCCTTTTTTAAAATATTAACATACTACATACTACTAACGATATGTCAAGTAGACTACCCACAATGCAACAATAATACCAACATGTTACATACATTTTCATGATTGTGGTTACAATACAAGAATTCAACCAATACTAGAATCTATTTTGATAGCGACATGCATCACCCCATCAAGATCATAACCTTATTCAACATGATATTGTGTTTTGTGTATTGGTGTGTTGTGTGTGTGTGTGTGTGGGTGTGTGTGTGTGTGTGTGTGTGCGTGCGTGGTGTGTGTGTGTGTGTGTGTGTGTGGTGTGTGTGGGTGTGTTTTGTGTGTGTGTGTGTGTGTGTGTGCGCGCGCGTGTGGTTTGAAGAGAGAGAGAGAGAGAGAGAGAGGGGAGAGAGAGGAGAGAGAGAGAGAGAGAGAGAGGAGGGAGAGAGGGGAGAGAGAGAGGGTTTTGTTTATTTTCTTAGAGAGAAAAGAGGAGAGAGAGAGAGGAGAGAGAGAGAGAGGAGAGAAAAGAGGGGAGACAATACAATGACAATGACAATGACAAAAAGTTTAATGAGCCGGCCTTCTGCCCATGTCAAGTGGAGGGGGTACAAAGGGAAATCATGTCAGGATACTACATTGCAAATGAAAAATGATTAACATCCATACTAACCTGGAGACGAAATAGCAAGATTACGGATTTTAAATGCATCAGTTTGATATGCAGCCATCTGCACATACAAATTTAGTGTCGCACATCAGTAACGATAACCTGAAAGAAGAAGGGTAATTGTAATACTTACAGGGGATGTATTTTTCTCTAACATTTGAGTATTTGGGACAGACGCATATAAAATGAAGTTCACTTTCTGGGACACTCTCACAAAATGGACAGTTAGGGGAGACATTATTAGAGTATCGGTACCGATGCGTTCGTAATGCTGAAACACCTAATCTAAATCTGATTAAGGTCTTTTTCAGTACACACTGTTTTAGGTCGAATAAGTATTGAGATGTACCAAACGATAGTTTGAAAGATGCATAAAATGTATACCGACTTTTATCTCTCATCTGAGCCTCCCATCCTTGAATGAAACAATCGATTAGTCTTTGCTTGAATTCTCTGAGAAAAAGATGAATATTTTGAACACCTTGGTGTTCCCATACATGTCCGAATCCATATTTGTATAAAGTAAAGCTTACGGCAGAAACCCAATTGTTCTGATTGTTATAGTGAAGAGCTAACAGCATTTTATAAGATTTTAAAGGCAGACGCTCATCAGACATTCTCAAAAGTTTCAACCAATATTTAACACATCTTGTATATGTATGAACATAAAGAGGATATCTACCACATTCACCATAGACCAGGACATTAGGTGTCTTAACGCTAACATTTAACAATCTTTTCAACGCAAAGAGGTGTACTTTTTCAATCAAATTCTGATTTGCAATCAATCCCCAAACTTCAGAGCCGTAAGTTAGCATTGGTAGGATTTGACAATCAAATAATTTAAAGAACACTTTTGGATGCTTTTCACCGAGGGACCACAACAGTTTTAAGATACATACAACTCCTCTCTTTGCTTTCGCAGCTCTATCTTCCATAGCGTAGGAGAAAGAGAGGGAAGGAGAAAAAATGATACCAAGGTATTTATACTGATTGACCACTTCTAGCTTATTGCTACCAAATAACCATTTTTCTCTCGCTGCAATGTAACCGCCTTTGCGAAAGACGATCACTTTAGTTTTATCTAAATTAACTGATAAATTCATTCTATGCGAGGCATCCCTCAAAATATTCAGCTGTCGTTGCAGACCAATAACCGAGAAAGATAGTAACAGAACATCATCAGCAAAAAGAAGTATCAAAATTTCCATTAAATCTGGGGATAGCTTTACACCGTGTTTACCATTACGGGTTACATCAATTGCAAGTTCATTAATAAATAGCGAGAATAAAACTGGACTGCAGTTGTCTCCTTGTCTCAGGCCACGGGGACAGAAGAATGGTTCAGTGCACTGGTTGTTCACTTTACACTAGCTTTGACAGTTTCATACATGGCTTTGACAGCTTTGTACATTTTACCTCTACAAAAGAGAGAGAGAGAGAGAGAGAGAGAGAGAGAGAGAGGGAGAGAGAGAGAGTTTTTTTCGTTGATTTTCTATGTTCCCTTTGTCGAAGTAATGAAGCATTGACCGATCATATTTATTTTCAGATAGTGGATGTATTAAGCCAAGAATCAATGATCTTTATTTTCCCGTCGTGGACATATTGACAAATTGATTTATGATTACCTTTCTTCTTCTTCTTCTTCTTCTTCTTCTTCTTCTTCTTCTTCTTCTTCTGCTTCTAAGAAACAACAACAGCAATGAACAACATAAAACAGCAATAATAATAATAATTATAATGATAATAACAACAACAACAACAACAACAACAACAACAACAACAACAACAATAATAATAATAATAATAATAATAATAATATAATAATAATAATATAATAATAATAATAATAATAATAATAATAATAATAATAATAATAATAATAATAATAAATGATGATGACGACGACGACGACGGCGACGACGACAACGACAACAACAAGGTCACAGAGCAGGGAATTCCATGTGGATGGTGCACAGAGCAGGGAATTCCATGTGGATGGTGCACAGGGCAGGGAATTCCATGTGGATGGTGCACAGGGCAGGGAATTCCATGTGGATGGTGCACAGAGCAGGGAATTCCATGTGGATGGTGCACAGGGCAGGGAATTCCATACGGATGGTGCACAGGGCAGGGAATTCCATGTGGATGGTGCACAGAGCAGGGAATTCCATGTGGATGGTGCACAGGGCAGGGAATTCCATACGGATGGTGCACAGGGCAGGGAATTCCATGTGGATGGTGCACAGAGCAGGGAATTCCATGTGGATGGTGCACAGGGCAGGGAATTCCATACGGATGGTGCACAGGGCAGGGAATTCCATGTGGATGGTGCACAGGGCAGGGAATTCCATGTGGATGGTGCACAGAGCAGGGAATTCCATGTGGATGGTGCACAGGGCAGGGAATTCCATGTGGATGGTGCACAGGGCAGGGAATTCCATGTGGATGGTGCACAGAGCAGGGAATTCCATGTGGATGGTGCACAGGGCAGGGAATTCCATGTGGATGGTGCACAGGGCAGGGAATTCCATACGGATGATGCACAGAGCAGGGAATTCCATGTGGATGGTGCACAGGGCAGGGAATTCCATGTGGATGGTGCACAGGGCAGGAATTTCCATACGGATGATGCACAGAGCAGGGAATTCCATGTGGATGGTGCACAGAGCAGGGAATTCCATGTGGATGGTGCACAGGGCAGGGAATTCCATACGGATGGTGCACAGGCAGGGAATTCCATACGGATGGTGCACAGGCAGGGAATTCCATGTGGATGGTGCACAGAGCAGGGAATTCCATACGGATGGTGCACAGAGCAGGGAATTCCATGTGGATGGTGCACAGGGCAGGGAATTCCATGTGGATGGTGCACAGGCAGGGAATTCCATGTGGATGGTGCACAGGCAGGGAATTCCATACGGATGGTGCACAGAGCAGGGAATTCCATGTGGATGGTGCACAGAGCAGGGAATTCCATGTGGATGGTGCACAGAGCAGGGAATTCCATGTGGATGGTGCACAGGGCAGGGAATTCCATACGGATGGTGCACAGAGCAGGGAATTCCATGTGGATGGTGCACAGGGCAGGGAATTCCATGTGGATGGTGCACAGGCAGGGAATTCCATGTGGATGGTGCACAGGCAGGGAATTCCATACGGATGGTACACAGAGCAAGGAATTCCATACGGATGGTGCACAGAGCAGGGAATTCCATACGGATGGTGCATATTCCGAAAACGAGCGGGACCTGCCTCCTTGGTTCAGCAGTTTATGTCGCGGATTGTGCGCTGGGAGCTCGTGGGTTCGATTCTCTCTGAAGCCATTTATTTGTGGGATTGTTATTCCCACCCCGACCGGTGCCTGTCTCAGAGGTGAGTGTGGTCCGGGCTCATTCGGGAAGATTGAAACTCCACAGTCGACGTTTATCCAGCGAGTGGGTTGGTCTCTGAAAGGGTCGATCAAGTTTCCTGACCAGCACTGCAGGTGTCTGTATCTCTCAGTCTGGTTGACGCCGGGAAGTGATGTGAAAGGAAGGGTACAGTACAGCCCTGTCATACAGTTTCAGGCCAGAATGGCATCATCTTCATCATCCTCATCCTCCTATCATCGATCAGCTTAGAGAAAAGAAAATGACTCAAATTCTGTGACCCTCCATGCCCAGCTCTCCTGGTGACCTCATTTCTGACCTCTCTTCGTCCTTGCCTTGGTGGCCTCACTTCTGACCTCTCCTCGTCCTTGCCCTTCGTGACCTCACTTCTGACCTCTCTTCGTCCTTGCCCTTGGTGGCCTCACTTCTGACCTCTCCTCGTCCTTGCCCTTGGTGGCCTCACTTCTGACCTCTCCTCGTCCTTGCCCTTCGTGACCTCACTTCTGACCTTCTCTCCTCCTTCTTGCACTTGGTGACCTCACTTTTGACCTTCTCTCCTCGTCCTTGTCCTTGAAGACCTCACTTTTGACCTTTTCTCCTCGTCCTTGCACTTGGTGACCTCACATCTGACCTTCTATCCTCGTCCTCACCCTTGGTGAGTTCGTGTCAGGGTCGTCAATATCGGCAAGTTCATGAGGACTGTCAATATCGGGAAGTTCATGAGGACTGTCAATATCGGGAAGTTCATGAGGACTGTCAAGTTCATGAGGACTGTCAAGTTCATGAGGACTGTCAAGTTAATGACGACTGTCATTATCGGCAAGTTCATGAGGACTGTCAAGTTCATGAGGACTGTCAAGTTCATGATGACTGTCAAGTTCATGACGACTGTCAATATCGGCAAGTTCATGAGGACTGTCAAGTTCATGGGGACTGTCAAGTTCATGAGGACTGTCAAGTTCATGACGACTGTCAAGTTCAGGGGGACTGTCAAGTTCATGGGGACTGTCAAGTTCATGAGGACTGTCAAGTTCATGGGGACTGTCAAGTTCATGGGGACTGTCAAGTTAATGGGGACTGTCAATGTCGGAAAGTTCATGAGGACTGTCAAGTTCATAGGGACTGTCAATATCGGCAAGTTCATGAGGACTGTCAAGTTCATGGGGACTGTCAAGTTCATGGGGACTGTCAAGTTCATGGGGACTGTGAAGTTCATGGGGACTGTCAAGTTCATGGGGACTGTCAATATCGGCAAGTTCATGAGGACTGTCAAGTTCATGGGGACTGTCAAGTTCATGAGGACTGTCAAGTTCATGGGGACTGTCAAGTTCATGAGGACTGTCAAGTTCATGGGGACTGTCAAGTTAATGGGGACTGTCAATGTCGGAAAGTTCATGAGGACTGTCAAGTTCATAGGGACTGTCAATATCGGCAAGTTCATGAGGACTGTCAAGTTCATGGGGACTGTCAAGTTCATGGGGACTGTCAAGTTCATGGGGACTGTGAAGTTCATGGGGACTGTCAAGTTCATGGGGACTGTCAATATCGGCAAGTTCATGAGGACTGTCAAGTTCATGGGGACTGTCAAGTTCATGAGGACTGTCAAGTTCATGGGGACTGTCAAGTTCATGAGGACTGTCAAGTTCATGGGGACTGTCAAGTTCATAGGGACTGTCAATATCGGCAAGTTCATGAGGACTGTCAAGTTCATGAGGACTGTCAAGTTCATAGGGACTGTCAATATCGGCAAGTTTATGAGGACTGTCAAGTTCATGGGGACTGTCAGTATCGGCAAGTTCATGGGGACTGTCAAGTTCATGGGGACTGTCAAGTTCATGGGGACAGTCCAAAGTTCATGGGGACAGTCCAAAGTTCATGATGACTGTCAAGTTCATGGGGACTGTCAAGTTCATGGGGACTGTCAAGTTCATGAGGACTGTCAAGTTCATGGAGACTGTCAAGTTCATGGGGACTGTCAAGTTCATGAGGACTGTCAAGTTCATGAGGACTCTCAAGTTCATGGGACCTGTCAAGTTCATGGGGACTGTCAATATCGGCAAGTTCATGGTCATGGGGACAGTCCAAAGTTCATGGGGACAGTCCAAAGTTCATGGGGACAGTCCAAAGTTCATGAGGACTGTCAAGTTCATGGGGACTGTCAAGTTCATGGGGACTGTCGCGGGACGGACGTGGTGCCGCCCTCCGGAGTGGAAGCTCTCTCACGCTGGCTCCGCGACTAAACAACTGCTATCGTCGGTAGAAGGCATAGGAGGAATGTTCCTGAATAGTTTGGATCAAACCAGACACCACTGAACACCACCGAAGTGACTCGGCAGCAGTGCAGTGACAGCACTGAACACCACCGAAGTGACTCGGCAGCAGTGCGGCGTGTCCCCTGGCGGGTTGCCTCATGTGGACTTGACCTGGACGGCTCCCTGTGGATGGACAGTGCTGGGACTGCAGCGGGGTATGACTGGGTGTGGCTGAGAGGGATTGAGCGGCGTGAGGACAATGGCACTGCACTGGCACTGAAGAGGAGACAGAAGGCAGCAAAAACCGTGGAAGTCAAAAGGGTTGGTGCTGTGCCAGGCATAGCCAGCCTGTGTGTCTGCGAATCATTAGAGCTGGCTGGCTGGTGTACAGAAAGACAGGGAAAAGCGAAAGAAAATGTGTTTTTTTTATAGTGGAGATATTGATCCACTGACCGATAATCTTTCATTATTTATTTATATTTTTGGGAGGCGACGGGGAGGGGGAGGGGGGGGGGGGGCATACTGCCGAATTGACCAATACATCACCCAGGACAGACCGAAAAGGAAAAAAAAAATCCCAGCCTCAAACACAATGACCTTCTGTCCCCATGCTGCAATGTGATGATCGATGTTTGTTTAATGTGCAATGCTGGCACCCCTCCCCAGTGCTAACCCTAACACAAACCCGCGCAGGGAATGTCCGCCCACTGGACTGATAATTCACTGCACATTGAATTTGTCGTTCACAGTAGATGAGGAAGTTGTTTGATGTTCGTTGGCCCTTGACGTCACATTTTGTACGTGCTTTGAAAAAGTCATGGCAAGCATGGCGTTGAAGTGACTTGGAGTTGGTAGACTCGAACCTCGGAGCCTGTAGAGATGGGAGTCCTGCTGAACCACGCCTTTCAATGCCAGCGTTGAGATGCACCAGGTGAAAGGGTCTGCTAGTTCTGACCAATCGCTGGACTGCTGGCAGACTTTGCTTACTCTACTTTCTTTCCTTAAAGTGACCATCATCACCGTAGATTATTTTGTCACCGTAGAGAAATGGAAGAAGCTGGTTGCAAAGTCTTCTGTGGCGCCCCACCGGTCTTGAAGACTCAGGGATAGGTGATGCGTGATAGGTGAAGGAGAAATTTACGTCATTTGAACCCTAACGTAAAGAAAAGGAAAACAGTGGAAAACAGACAAAACATAAAACAAAACAAACACAAAGAAACTAAGAAGCAAACCAAACCAACACACACACACACACACACACACACACACACACACACACACACACACACCACACACACACACACACACACACACACACACACACACACACATCACACACACACACACACACACACACACACACACACACACAACACACACACACACACACTCACACACACACACACACACACACACACACACACACACACACATCACACACACACACACACACACACACACACACACACACACACACACACACACACATACACACACACACACACACACACACACACACTCACACACACACACACACAACACACACACACACACACACACACAACACACACACCACACACACACACACACACACACCACACACACACACACACACACACCACACACACACATACACTACACACACACACACACACAACACACACACACACACACACACACACACATCAAACAACCAACTCTTTATAACGGATTTTATTACAGAGCTTGGCAGACGGTTTACACCAAACTTGTCGTCGATGGCTCTGACCTTCAGAGCTTGCTGGGTCAGAGGTCAATCTTTGTCTGGGGTATGGTGAGGTCAGTCCCACGCTGCCCCATATCGATTGATGCCCTGTTCAAAACTCCTGTTCTATATCCCCTTTCCCTGCTCAATACCTCCCTGCACAACACTCCTCCTGTTCGATACCCCTTTTCCTTGCTCAATACTTCCCCTGTTCTATAACCCTTTTCCTTGCTCAATACTTCCCCTGTTCTATACCCCTTTTCCTTGCTCAATACTTCCCCTGTTCTATACCCCTTTTCCTTGCTCAATACTTCCCCTGTTCTATAACCCTTTTTCCTTGCTCAATACTTCCCCTGTTCTATACCCCTTTTCCTTGCTCAATACTTCCCCTGTTCTATACCCCTTTCCTTGCTCAATACTTCCCCTGTTCTATACCCCTTTTCCTTGCTCAATACTCCCCCTGTTCTATACCTCCTTCCCTGCTCAATACTCCCCCTGTTCTATACCCCCTTTCCTTGCTCAATACTCCCCCTGTTCTATACCCCCTTCCCTTGCTCAATACTCCCCCTGTTCTATACCCCCTTCCCTGCTCAATACTCCCCCTGTTCTATACCCCCTTCCCTGCTCAACACTCCCCCTGTTCTATACCCCCTTCCCTGCTCAATACTCCCCCTGTTCTATATCCCCTTCCCTTGCTCAATACTCCCCCTGTTCTATACCCCCTTCCCTGCTCAATACTCCCCCCTGATCGATTCCCCCTTCCCTGCTCAGTACTCCCCCTGTTCGATACCCCCGTTCCCTGCTCAATACTCCCCCTGTTCTATACCCCCTTCCCTGCTCAGTACTCCCCCTGTTCGATACCCCCGTTCCCTGCTCAATACTCCCCATGTTCTATACCCCCTTCCCTGCTCAATATCTCCCCCTGATCGATTACTCCTTCCTTGCTCAACACTCCCCTGTTCTATACCCCCTTCCCTGCTCAATACTCCCCCTGTTCGATA
Organism: Conus ventricosus; assembly: GCA_018398815.1. Lineage (NCBI taxonomy): Eukaryota > Metazoa > Mollusca > Gastropoda > Neogastropoda > Conidae > Conus > Conus ventricosus. Next base: position 2,597,680 of record CM031603.1, on the reverse strand, counting down.
CCCCCTTCCCTGCTCAATACTCCCCCTGTTGATCCCCCTTCCCTGCTCAATAATCCCCCTGTTGATCCCCCTTCCCTGCTCAATACTCCCCCTGTTCTATACCCCCTTCCCGCTCAATACTCCCCCTGTTGATTCCCCCTTCCCTGCTCAATACTCCCCCTGTTCTATACCCCCTTCCGTGCTCAATACTCCCCTGTTCTATACCCCCTTCCCTGCTCAGTACTCCCCCTGTTCTATACCCCCTTCCCTGCTCAATACTCCCCCTGTTCTATTTCCCCCTTCCCTGCTCAATACTCCCCCCTGTTCTATACCCCCTTCCCTGCTCAATACTCCCCCTGTTCTATACCCCCTTCCCTGCTCAATACGCCCCCCTGTTCTATACCCCCTTCCCTGCTCAATACTCCCCCTGTTGATTCCCCCTTCCCTGCTCAATACTCCCCATGTTCTATACCCCCTTCCCTGCTCAATACTCCCCCTGGTGATTCCCCCTTCCCTGCTCAATACTCCCCATGTTCTATACCCCTTTTCCTTGCTCAATACTCCCCTGTTCTATTCCACCTTCCCTGCTCAATACTCCCCATGTTCTATACCCCCTTCCCTGCTCAATACTCCCCCTGTTCTATACCCCCTTCCCTGCTCAATACTCCCCCGGCCCCCTGTTCTCTTTTCCCCTTCCCCGCTCAATACTCCCCCGGCCTCCTGTTCTCTTTTCCCCTTCCCTGCTCAATACTCCCCCGGCCCCCTGTTCTCTTTTCCCCTTCCCTACTCAATACTCCCCCGGCCCCCTGTTCTCTTTTCCCCTTCCCTGCTCAATACTCCCCTGTTCGATTCCCTCTTCCCTGCTCAATACTCCCCCTGTTCTATTTCCCCCTTCCCTGCTCAATACTCCCCCTGTTCGATGCCCCCTTCCCTGCTCAACACTCCCCCTGTTCTATACCCCCTTCCCTGCTCAATACTCCCCCTGTTCGATACCCCCTTCCCTGCTCAATACTCCCCCTGTTCGACACCCCCTTCCCTGCTCAATACTCCCCCTGTTGATTCCCCTTCCCTGCTCAATACTCCCCCTGTTCGATACCCCCTTCCCTGCTCAATACTCCCCCTGTTCTATTTCCCCCTTCCCTGCTCAACACTCCCCCTGTTCTATTTCCCCCTTCCCTGCTCAATACTCCCCTGTTCGATACCCCTTCCCTGCTCAATACTCCCCATGTTCTCTACCCCCTTCCCTGCTCAATACTCCCCCTGTTCGATACCCCCTTCCCTGCTCAATACTCCCCATGTTCTATACCCCCTTCCCTGCTCAATACTCCCCATGTTCTATATCCCCTTCCCTGCTCAATACTCCCCCTGTTCTATACCCCCTTCCCTGCTCAATACTCCCCCTGTTCCATACCCCCTTCCCTGCTCAATACTCCCCATGTTCTATACCCCCTTCCCTGCTCAACACTCTCCCTGCTATATATATCCCCTTCCCTGCTCAATACTCCTCCTGTTCTATACCCCCTTCCCTGCTCAATACTGCCCCTGTTCTATACCCCCTTCCCTGCTCAATACTCCCCCTGTTGATACCCCCCTCCCCCTGTTGATACCCCCTTCCCCCCTGTTGATACCCCCTTCCCTGTATACTCCCCCTGTTGATCCCCCTTCCCTGCTCAATACTCCCCCTGTTCAATACCCCCTTCCCTGCTCAATACTCCCCCTGTTCTATACCCCCTTCCCTGCTCAATACTTCCCCTGTTCTATATCCCCTTCCCTGCTCAATACTCCCCCTGTTCTATATCCCCTTCCCTGCTAAATACTCCCCCTGTTCTATATCCCCTTCCCTGCTCAATACTCCCCCTGTTCTATACCCCTTCCCTGCTCAATACTCCCCTGTTCTATATCCCCTTCCCTGCTCAATACCCCCCCTGATCGATTCCCCCTCTCCTGCTCCTCGATACTCTCCCTGTTCAATGCTCCTGTGGCTTAATACTCGCTCAGCTTGTCAGAGCTTCTCTCTCTCTCTCTCTCTCTCTCTCTCTCTCTCTCTCTCTCTCTCTCTCTCTCTCTCTCTCTCTCTCTCTCCGTGTGTGTGTGTGTGTGTGTGCGTGCGTGCGTGCGTGCGTGCGTGCGCGCGCGCGTGCGCGCGCGCGCGTGTGTGTGTGTGTGTGTGTGTGTGGTCTTGTCATAAATTGTAGTACGGGAAAGACTTCCTTTTATACCCCCTAACCCAGAACATGAGCTTATTTTCGTAATGGGCAGAGAAATGTCGAGCAGGCGGAATACTGAGCAGGGGAAATATTGAGCAGAATATCAAGCAGAATACCGAGAGAGGGAATATTGAGCAGGGGGAATATCGAGCAGAGGGTATATCGAGAGGGGGAATATTGAACAGAGGGAATATCGAGCGGGCGGGAGGGGGGAGAGGGGGGGGGAGGGGGGAATATCAAGAAGGGGGAATATTGAACAGAGGGAATATCGAGCGGGCGGGGAGGGGGGGAGGGGGAATGTCAAGCAGGGGGAATATTGAACAGAGGGAATATTGAGCAGGAGGAACATCAAGCATGGGAATATAGAGCAGGGGGAATATTGAGCATGGGGAATATCGAGCAGGGGGAATATTGAGGATGGTGTATATCGAGAGGGGGAATATTGAGGATGGTGTATATCGAGAGAGGGAATATTGAGGATGGTGTATATCGAGAGAGGGAATATTGAGGATGGTGTATATTGAGAGGGGGAATATTGAGGATGGTGTATATTGAGAGGGGGAATATTGAGGATGGTGTATATCGAGAGGGGAATATTGAGGATGGTGTATATCGAGAGAGGGAATATTGAGGATGGTGTATATCGAGAGGGGGAATATTGAGGATGGTGTATATTGAGAGGGGGAATATTGAGGATGGTGTTTATCGAGCAGGGAGAATATTGAGGAGGGCGAACACTTAGAAGGGGAGTATTGAGCAGAGGAATATTGAGGATGGGGACTATCGACCAGGGGAACATTGAGGAGGGGGAGTATTGAGCAGGGGAACCTTGAGGATGGGGAGTATAGACCAGGGGAATATCTAGGAGGGGGAGAATTGAGAAGGGGAATATTGAAGAGTGGGAGTATCGACCAGGGGAATATTGAGGAGTGGGAGTATTGAGCAGGGGATATTGAGGATAGGAATTATCGACCAGGGGAATATTGAGGATGTGGAGTACTGAGCAGGGGATATTGAGGATCGGAATTATCGACCAGGGGAATATTGAGGATGTGGAGTACTGAGCAGGGGATATTGAGGATAGGAATTATCGACCAGGGGAATATTGAGGATGTGGAGTACTGGGCAGGGGATATTGAGGAGGAGAGTATCAAGCAGGGGGAACACTGAGAAGGGAGTATTGAGGAGGGGGAGCATTGGGCAGGGGGAACACTGAGAAGGGGAGTATTGAGGAGGGGGTGTATTGGGCAGGGGGAACACTGAGAAGGGGAGTATTGAGGAGGGGGTGTATTGGGCAGGGGAACACTGAGAAGGGGAGTATTGAGGAGGGAGTGTATTGGGCAGGGGGAACATTGAGAAGGGGAGTATTGAGGAGAGGGAGTATTGGGCAGGGAGATTTTGAGGAGGAGGAGTATTGATCAGGGACATATTGAGGAGTAGGAGTATTGAGGAGTGAGAATATTGAGTAGGGGGTACTGAGCAGGGGAATATTGAGGAGGGGTTATTGAGCAGGGGAATATTGAGGAGGGAGGCATTGAGCAGGGGAATATTGAAAATGGGGAGTATTGAGCAGGGGGAATATTGAGGAGGGGGAGCATCGAGCAGGGGGAATATTGAAGAAGGGGAGTATTGAACAGGGGGAATATTGAGGAGGGAGAGCATTGTGCAGGGGGAATATTGAGGAAGGGGAGTATTGAGCAAGGGGGGGGGGGGAGGTATCGATACACTCCCGGCATGGCAAGACGCTGCCTGACCGTGCTGTGTGCAGCAAAAGATCCTGGCCGACCGACGGGGACCAGAGCGATGCTGTTGTGGTGGCGCTGGGTGGAGGGTGTCTTGCAGGCACCGCAGGCTGCATCAATGCATCAATGCATCAATACATCAATACATAAACAAGCAGAGACAGAGAAGCAAACCTGACAACTGCATCAACACACACATACAACAGAGACAGAGAAGAGAAAGAGACAACTGCATCAACACACACATACAACAGAGACAGAGAAGAGAAAGAGACAACTGCATCAACACACACATACAACAGAGACAGAGAAGAAAAACAACCGTGTAAACATACACATACAACAGAGACAGAGAAGAGAAAGAGACAACTGCATCAACACACACATACAACAGAGACAGAGAAGAGAAAGAGACAACTGCATCAACACACACATACAACAGAGACAGAGAAGAAAAACAACCGTGTAAACATACACATACAACAGAGACAGAGAAGAGAAAGAGACAACTGCATCAACACACATATACAACAGAGACAGAGAAGAGAAAGAGACAACTGCATCAACACACACATACAACAGAGACAGAGAAGAGAAAGAGACAACTGCATCAACACACACATACAACAGAGACAGAGAAGAAAAACAACCGTGTAAACATACACATACAACAGAGACAGAGAAGAGAAAGAGACAACTGCATCAACACACACATACAACAGAGACAGAGAAGAGAAAGAGACAACTGCATCAACACACACATACAACAGAGACAGAGAAGAAAAACAACCGTGTAAACATACACATACAACAGAGACAGAGAAGAGAAAGAGACAACTGCATCACACACACATACAACAGAGACAGAGAAGAGAAAGAGACAACTGCATCAACACACACATACAACAGAGACAAAGAAGAGAAAGAGACAACTATATCAACACACACATACAACAGAGACAGAGAAGAGAAAGAGACAACTGCATCAACACACACATACAACAGAGACAGAGAAGAGAAAGAGACAACTATATCAACACACACATACAACAGAGACAGAGAAGAGAAAGAGACAACTGCATCAACACACACATACAACAGAGACAGAGAAGAGAAAGAGACAACTATATCAACACACACATACAACAGAGACAGAGAAGAGAAAGAGACAACTGCATCAACACACACATACAACAGAGACAGAGAAGAGAAAGAGACAACTATATCAACACACATATACAACAGAGACAGAGAAGAGAAAGAGACAACTGCATCAACACACACATACAACAGAGACAGAGAAGAGAAAGAGACAACTATATCAACACACATATACAACAGAGACAGAGAAGAGAAAGAGACAACTGCATCAACACACACATACAACAGAGACAGAGAAGAGAAAGAGACAACTATATCAACACACATATACAACAGAGACAGAGAAGAGAAAGAGACAACTGCATCAACACACACATACAACAGAGACAGAGAAGAGAAAGAGACAACTATATCAACACACATATACAACAGAGACAGAGAAGAAAAACAACCGTGTAAACATACACATACAACAGAGACAGAGAAGAGAAAGAGACAACTGCATCAACACACACATACAACAGAGACAGAGAAGAAAACAACCATGTAAACATACACATACAAAAGAGACAGAGAAGAGAAAGAGACAACTGCATCAACACACACATACAACAGAGACAGAGAAGAAAGAGACAACTGCATCAACACACACATACAACAGAGACAGAGAAGAAAAACAACGTGTAAACATACACATACAACAGAGACAGAGAAGAGAAAG
>CM031603.1:2584430-2586930 GCA_018398815.1 Conus ventricosus | reverse complement strand
GTAAACTTAAACATCAGGCATCATCCGTGACCCATAATGAACATATCTACAAATTTTCAGAAATATCGGCCACGTACTTTCTGAGATTATTCCATAAAGAAGAAAAACCGTTACAGGCCGTTACAGCCGTTAGTAACGGCTATAACGGTAATCTAAAACATCGGGCATCATCCGTAACCCATGATGAAGATACCTGCTAATTTTCACAATGATCGGCCAAGTACTTTCTGAGATATTCCATAAAGAAGAAAAGCGTTACGGGCCGTTACAGCCGATACTAACGTCTATAACGGTAAACAAAAACATCGGGCATCATCCGTAACCCATAGTGAACATACCTGCTAATGTTCACAAAGATCGGCCAAGTACTTTCTGAAATTTCCATAAAGAAAAAAACAACGTTACAGGCCGTTACAGCGTTAGTAATGCTATAACGGTAAACTAAAACATCGGGCATCATCCGAGACCCATAATGAACATACCTGCTAATTTTCACAAGGATCGGCCAAGTACTTTCTGAGATAATCCATGAAGAAAAACAACCGTTACAGGCCGTTACAGCCGTTAGTAACGGCTATGACGGGAAACTAAAACATCGGGCATTATTCGTGACCCATAATGAACATACCTGCTAATGTTCACAAACATCGGCAAAGTACTTTATGAGATATTCCATGAAGAAGAAAAGGCGTTGCAGACCGTTACAGCCGTTAGTAACAGTATAACGGTAAAGTAAAACATCGGACAATATTTGTGACCCATAATGAACATACCTACAAATTTTCAGAAAGATCGGCCAAGTGCTTTCTGAGATATTCTATAAAGAAGAGAAACTGTTACAGGCCGTTACAGCCGTTAGTAACGGCTATAACGGTGTAAACTAAAACATCGGGCATCATTCGTGACCCATAATGAACATACCTGCTAATTTTCACAAAGATCAGCCAAGTACTTTCTGAGATATTCAATAAAGATGAAAAAGCGTTACAGGCCGTTAAAACGAAGGAAGATCACAATGATCGCACCGTCCTGGCGCTGACCTACCACCCTCACAACCTGGAAGTGAAGAAAATTCTCTTCAGGAACTTTCCCATCCTGCAGACTGACCCTAGAGTTGGAAAGACCTTCCAGAAAGTCCCCCGGATGGCCTTCAAACGAGATCGAAACCTTGGCGACCTTCTAGTTAGGTCATCCTTCAAACCTACAGCCTCTCAGGACCGTCACCCCCTTGGCAACAGCTGCTGTGATAAACCGAAGTGCAAGTGTTGCCCCTTTCTCAATACGAAGACACTCACCTTCAAGGGGCCCTCAGGACGCCAGTTCGCCATGAAGAGCAGCTTCACCTGCCAGACCAGTGACTTGGTCTACATAGTCCACTGTAGCCTATGCGGCCGTCTCTATGTAGGTGAGACCTACCGCACACTGGAGGAGCGCTGCAAGGAGCACAGGGACAGCATCCTCCAGAGAAAACAAACCCTGTGGCAGCCCACTTCAACACCGACCTCCACAACATCAGCCACTTCTCCATTGCAGTGGTTTGGCGCAACAGCATGGGAGACTTCTTAAAAGAGAAAAAACATGGAGAAAAAGATCATCCACCATCTGGGTACCACAGCGCCAGATGGCCTCAACATTAAAGACTAGATCAAATCACAGCTACCCCTACCCCCCCCTCCCCATTTTTCCTATTTGCTCCCCCTCCCCCCCCCCTCCCTCATCTTCACCATCCCCCTTCCCCTCACTATCTAGATTCTTTCTCACCTCTTTTTCCAACTACCACCCCCCCCCACCACCACCCCTGCAGTATATCCATACGTCATAATGTATTTCGTCACTGAGATATTCCATCGACGTCATAATTTTTTTCCTGCAGTGACAGTGACTTCTGTTTAAGCTGCACCCGCTCTCTTTAGCTGCTTTGAAGGTTCTACGAACCGAAGTACCCAGTTCTTCTCCTCCCAAGTGGGTTCAAGTGTTTTTTCTACTTTTTTATATCATTTGTGAAAGAACCCAGGCAGTCAAAACTTTTTATACCCTAGACAGCAGATGATTATCCTTCACGACACTGTAGGGATAGCCCTATGTGCAGAAGTAAGAGGAGCAGAAGAACCAGCCGCCGTGGCGAAGTGGTTAGCGTCGCGGACTCCCGGCTGGGAGGTCGTGGGTTCGAATCCCATCAGAAGTCATGTGGGTTTTTCTGCTCCGACCGGCTCCTACCCAGAGTTGAGTTTGCTGCGGACTCAGTTGGAAAGACTGGGACCACACAGTCGAGTTTCATCCACTTCTTCTTCCTCGTTCGCTTCCCATTAGATTCATCCCGATGCGTTTCTGAGAGTGTTGCTCGGATTTCCTGCAGGTGCCTGTGTCTCTCGGGTCTGGTTGACGCCGGGATATATTATGAAAGGAAGCGTGGAGTACAGCCCTGTCATGTGGTCTCAGACCGAAATGGAAATCCGTAGCATCATCTAAATCATCCTCATTGTCATCGATCAGCATAAAA
>CM031603.1:2566930-2579430 GCA_018398815.1 Conus ventricosus | reverse complement strand
CAGCTAAACAGTAATGATTATGGGTGTGTGATGCAAGTGGTGTAATACAACGCTAAATGTTCCAAGGCAGCAATGTCTATGAAGAATGTAACAAGGCAGCAATCTGGTTGAAAAATGTAATAGGTGTTACAACACAACAACAGAACAACTGTTACATTTTTGGTTCAGACTGCTGCATTGCTACGTTCAGGTGGACATTAACACATTGTGACATTTTGCGTTATAGTGACTCGTGGGTTTTGATTGTTAACACTCTTGTTGATAGTTTGTGACATTTTGCTTCGTTTCAGAAGTGATTGCCGAGTCATGGTTTTTCACACTCCTGTTGACAGTTTGTGACATTTTGCGTTGTTTGAGAGGTGATTGTCGAGTCATAGTTTTTCACACTTCTGTTGACAGTTTGTGACATTTTGCGTTGTTTGAGAGGTGATTGTCGAGTCATGGTTTTTCACACTCCTGTTGACAGTTTGTGACATTTGCGTTGTGTTAGTGTTGATTGCCGAGTCATGGTTTTTCACACTCCTGTTGACAGTTTGTGACATTTTGCGTTGTGTTAGTGTTGATTGCCGAGTCATGGTTTTTCACACTCCTGTTGACAGTTTGTGACATTTTGCGTTGTGTTAGTGTTGATTGCCGAGACACGGTTTTTCACACTCCTGTTGACAGTTTGTGACATTTTGGGTTGTGTTAGTGTTGATTGCGGAGACTTGGTTTCTCACACTCCTGTTGACAGTTTGTGACATTTTGCGTTGTGTTAGTGTTGATTGCCGAGTCATGGTTTTTGACACTCCTGTTGACAGTTTGTGACATTTTGCGTTGTGTGAGAGGTGATTGTCGAGTCATAGTTTTTCACACTTCTGTTGACAATTTGTGACATTTTGCGTTGTTTGAGAGGTGATTGTCGAGTCCTGGTTTTTCACACTCCTGTTGACAGTTTGTGACATTTTGCGTTGTGTTAGTGTTGATTGCCGAGACACGGTTTTTCAACTCTGTTGACAGTTTGTGACATTTAGCATTGTGTTAGCGTTGATTGCGGAGACTTGGTTTCTCACACTCCTGTTGACAGTTTGTGACATTTTGCGTTGTGTTAGTGTTGATTGCCGAGTCATGGTTTTTCACACTCCTGTTGACAGTTTGTGACATTTTGCGTTGTGTTAGTGTTGATTGCCGAGTCATGGTTTTTCACACTCCTGTTGACAGTTTGTGACATTTTGCGTTGTGTTAGTGTTGATTGCCCAGTCATGGTTTTTCACACTCCTGTTGACAGTTTGTGACATTTTGCGTTGTGTTAGTGTTGATTGCCAAGTCATGGATTTTCGCACTCCTGTTGACAATTTGTGACATTTTGCGTTGTGTTAGTGTTGATTGCCGAGACACGGTTTTTCACACTCCTGTTGACAGTTTGTGACATTTTGCGTAGTGTTAGTGTTGAATGTGGAGACTTGGTTTTTCACACTCCTGTTGACAGTTTGTGACATTTTGCGTTGTGTTAGTGTTGATTGCCGAGTCATGGCTTTTCACACTCCTGTTGACAGTTTGTGACATTTTGCGTTGTGTTAGTGTTGGTTACCGAGTCATGGTTTTTCACACTCCTGTTGACAGTTTGTGACATTTTGCGTTGTGTTAGTGTTGATTGCTGAGTCATGGTTTTTCACACTCGTGCACTCTGTTCCAGGCAGCGGCCTCTGTGCTGACGGCAGGAACATGTAGACTGTGAAGACACCATTCCGGAAGTCATTCTGAACGGAAAGAAGACAGAGAAAGAACACTCCAGGAGGTCACGGCCACCGCAACGGATGTGTGGTGCTCCTGAGGGTGACTGTTACAACAGATGTGTGGTGCTCCTGAGGGTGACTGTTATAACGGATGTTTGATGCTCCTGAGGGTGACTGTTATAACGGATGTTTGATGCTCCTGAGGGTGACTGTGTTACAACGGATGTTTGGTGCTCCTGAGGGTGACTGTGTTACAACGGATGTTTGGTGCTCCTGAGGGTGACTGTGTTACAACGGATGTTTGGTGCTCCTGAGGGTGACTGTGTTACAACAGATGTATGGTGCTCCTGAGGGTGACTGTTCTACAGACTTTGTAGAAGTGTAGATGTGCACTGTGTATAACTTCAGGTGGAATGCACTGGTTCAAGAGACAGCGAGTATTCCACACTGAAGAAAACGTACAAATTGCCGATCATTCCAAATCAACACAACAAAGCTATGGCCAGCTAACACGCAGTGAATGACTGAGTTGCTCACTGAAGAAAGAGAGATGTCGACGGATGGCCAAGAAAAGCCTGTGTCTACAGCGGGCGGCAACCACGAGCTGAGGTCAGTGATGGAAGAGTTGAACAGTGCAGAACAGAGACTGAAAAGTATTGTGGGCGGCCTTCAGGGTCAGCTGGAAGCCAGCGGCTCAGACCTGTCTGTCAGCATTTCTGTGATATTTGAAAAGCTTCGCTGTGGGGTCCTGGCAGTCCAAAAGGAGAACGATTGTCTGAAAGGGAAACTCCGAGCCAGAGAGAACGATCTGGATGACCTAGAAGACGAAGTAGACGATCTGAAGAAGGCGTTGGCCAGTGAACGAGAGTCGAGGAACGACCTGGAGCAAAACGAAATGAAAGAGACCGTGCGTTTCTTGGGCGTGGAATCCGATAACGAAGAGTCCGCGGGAGAGTGCGTAAAGAAAGTCCTGACCGTCATACGACACAAGCTCCAGCTGCCGAACTTCCGGTCCACACACATCAGCACAGCGCATCGACTGGGTGCCAGGGGAGACGAACCACGACCCATTCTGGTCAAGTTCACCGCGCGGAGGACGAGGACCAAAGTGATGATGAAGCGAAGGCTCCTCAAAGGAACGGGCATGGGCGTGGTGGAGGACCTCACGCCCTTAAACATGAGTCGTCTGAACCAGATTCGGAGTCACCCCAACGTCAAGACCTGCTGGACCAAGAACGGTGACATTCTGGCACTGCTGAAGACGGAGAGGACAGTAGTGGTGAGGAACGGCGACCTCAGTGTCCTCAGTGACAGAGAAACATCAGACACTGAGAGGTCATCACGGCCCTCCTCCTCCTCCTCCTCCTCCTCCTCCTCCTCCTCCTCAGACAGTGGCTCAGACTCTGAGAGGTCGTGGGCCCCACAGTCTGCACGAAGCAGGGCTGGTGACTCAACAATCTTCTCCCAGATCGGAAAGAACAGGACCGACAAAACCACGACATTCTCCAGTTCAACAGTGAACCGGTCTCTGCCCGATCAGTCCCCAATCTTCAACACCCCGCGGGGGAAGCCCCGCCCCGCGTCCTGGCTGAGTCCCTACTCCACAAACAGGACAGCCTACAGACACGTGTGGCGACCTCTAAGGACAGGTCAACCACCCGCCCCCTTCAAACGACATGGACTCCAGGAGGGCCGGTATTGCCATGGAAACAGACAGCGACCCTCTTACTACCGGACGCAGCCTGTGAGCAGGAGATGGTATGATGACAGTAAAGGTCAGAGGTCAAGGGTCAGAGACAGGTCAAAAGGATCTGCCCCCATCCGAACAGACCGTCGTTGAAGTAGTTTAAGGAAGGCAGGAATAAACACTGATTCACTGAGGAAGAGTGGTGTATAGACTGATTCACTGAGGAAGAGTGGGGTATAGACTGATTCACTGAGGAAGAGTGGTGTATAGGCTGATTCACTGAGGAAGAGTGGTGTATAGACTGATGTACTGAGGAAGAGTGGGGTATAGACTGATTCACTGAGGAAGAGTGGGGTATAGACTGATTCACTGAGGAAGAGTGGTGTATAGACTGATTCACTGAGGAAGAGTGGTGTATAGACTGATTCACTGAGGAAGAGTGGGGTATAGGCTGATTCACTGAGGAAGAGTGGGGTATAGGCTGATTCACTGAGGAAGAGTGGGTATAGACTGATTCACTGAGGAAGATGAATAAACTGATTCACGAGGCAGTCTGATCAAGACTTATTCCGTAAGGAAGACGGGGTGAAGTCTGATTTACTTAGGAAGATGATCATCGAGGAAGACTGATTGATTAAGGAAGATAGGATAAGATTGATTAAAGAAGCTTGGGTAAATGATTGATAAGGAAGACTGGGTAAGATCAATTGATTAAGGAAGACTAGAGGTAAGTAATGGATTGATTCAGAGTGAAGGGTAAAGCTGATTATTAGAGAAGTGTAAGCTGATGACTGAGAAAGTGAAGACTGATTGATTAAGAAGACGTGAAACAATGGATTAGAAGACTGACAATTAACTATTAAGGAAGTCAGGGTAAAACTGATTGATTAGGAAGACTAGTTGAAAGACTGATTGAGTTAAGGAAGACTGAGGTAAAGACTATTGATTAAGAAGAAGTTAGCGTAAATGATTGATTAAGGAAGACTAGGGAAGATCTTGATTAAGGAAGATAGGGTGAAGATTATTAGGAGACTGGGTAAAGACTAATTGGTTGAGGAAGACTGAGTAAAGACTGATTCACAGGAAGACTAGGGTAAGACTGATTAACTTAGGAAGACTGGGGTAAAGACTGTTGTTTTAGGGAAGATGGAGTGAAGACGGTTCCTAGTGGAAGACTGGGGTAAAGACTGGTTCATTAGGGAAGATGGAGTTCAAGATCGGTTCATAGTGGAAGACTGGGGTAAAAAGCTGGTTCTTTAGGGAAGATGGAAGTCAAGATCGGTTCCTGGGAAGACTGGGTAAAGGCTGGTTCTTTAGGGAAGATGGAGTAAGATCGGTTCTAGTGGAAGACTGGGGTAAAGGCTGGTTCTTTAGGGAAGATGGAGTCAAGATCGGTTCTAGTGGAAGACTGGGGTAAAGGCTGGTTCTTTACGGAAGATGGAGTCAAGATCGGTTCCATAGTGGAAGACTGGGGTAAAGGCTGGTTCTTTAGGGAAGATGGAGTCAAGATCGGTTCCTTGTGGAAGACTGGAGTAAAGGCTGGTTTTTAGGGAAGATGGAGTAAGATCGGTTCCTGTGGAAGACTAGGAGTAAAGCGGTTTCTCTAGGATAGTTGCAGTCAAACGGTTCATTTGGAAACTAGGTAAACACTGTTTCCTGAAGAAGATTAGGAAACTAGGGTAAACACTGTTTTCTGAAGAAGATTAGGAAACTAGGTAAACCTGTTTCCCTGAAGAAGATTAGGAAAACTAGGTAAACACTGTGTTTCCCTGAAGAAGATTAGGAAACTAGGTAAACACTGTTTCCCTGAAGAAGATTAGGAAAACTAGGTAAACACTGTTTCCCTGAAGAAGATTAGGAAAACTAGGTAAACACTGTTTCCCTGAAGAAGATTAGGAAAACTAGGTAAACACTGTTTCCCTGAAGAAGATTAGGAAAACTAGGTAAACACTGTTTCCCTGAAGAAGATTAGGAAAACTAGGTAAACACTGTTTCCCTGAAGAAGATTAGGAAAACTAGGTAAACACTGTTTCCCTGAAGAAGATTAGGAAAACTAGGTAAACACTGTTTCCCTGAAGAAGATTAGGAAAACTAGGTAAACACTGTTTCCCTGAAGAAGATTAGGAAAACTAGGTAAACACTGTTTCCCTGAAGAAGATTAGGAAAACTAGGTAAACACTGTTTCCCTGAAGAAGATTAGGAAAACTAGGTAAACACTGTTTCCCTGAAGAAGATTAGGAAAACTAGGTAAACACTGTTTCCCTGAAGAAGATTAGGAAAACTAGGTAAACACTGTTTCCCTGAAGAAGATTAGGAAAACTAGGTAAACACTGTTTCCCTGAAGAAGATTAGGAAAACTAGGTAAACACTGTTTCCCTGAAGAAGATTAGGAAAACTAGGTAAACACTGTTTCCCTGAAGAAGATTAGGAAAACTAGGTAAACACTGTTTCCCTGAAGAAGATTAGGAAAACTAGGTAAACACTGTTTCCCTGAAGAAGATTAGGAAAACTAGGTAAACACTGTTTCCCTGAAGAAGATTAGGAAAACTAGGTAAACACTGTTTCCCTGAAGAAGATTAGGAAAACTAGGTAAACATGTTTCCCTGAAGAAGATTAGGAAAACTAGGTAAACACTGTTTCCCTGAAGAAGATTAGGAAAACTAGGTAAAACACTGTTTCCCTGAAGAAGATTAGGAAAACTAGGTAAACACTGTTTCCCTGAAGAAGATTAGGAAAACTAGGTAAACACTGTTTCCCTGAAGAAGATTAGGAAAACTAGGTAAACACTGTTTCCCTGAAGAAGATTAGGAAAACTAGGTAAACACTGTTTCCCTGAAGAAGATTAGGAAAACTAGGTAAACACTGTTTCCCTGAAGAAGATTAGGAAAACTAGGTAAACACTGTTTCCCTGAAGAAGATTAGGAAAACTAGGTAAACACTGTTTCCCTGAAGAAGATTAGGAAAACTAGGTAAACACTGTTTCCCTGAAGAAGATTAGGAAAACTAGGTAAACACTGTTTCCCTGAAGAAGATTAGGAAAACTAGGTAAACACTGTTTCCCTGAAGAAGATTAGGAAAACTAGGTAAACACTGTTTCCCTGAAGAAGATTAGGAAAACTAGGTAAACACTGTTTCCCTGAAGAAGATTAGGAAAACTAGGTAAACACTGTTTCCCTGAAGAAGATTAGGAAAACTAGGTAAACACTGTTTCCCTGAAGAAGATTAGGAAAACTAGGTAAACAACTGTTTCCCTGAAGAAGATTAGGAAAACTAGGTAAACACTGTTTCCCTGAAGAAGATTAGGAAAACTAGGTAAACACTGTTTCCCTGAAGAAGATTAGGAAAACTAGGTAAACACTGTTTCCCTGAAGAAGATTAGGAAAACTAGGTAAACACTGTTTCCCTGAAGAAGATTAGGAAAACTAGTAAACACTGTTTCCCTGAAGAAGATTAGGAAAACTAGGTAAACACTGTTTCCCTGAAGAAGATTAGGAAAACTAGGTAAACAATGTTTCCCTGAAGAAGATTAGGAAAACTAGGTAAACACTGTTTCCCTGAAGAAGATTAGGAAAACTAGGTAAACACTGTTTCCCTGAAGAAGATTAGGAAAACTAGGTAAACACTGTTTCCCTGAAGAAGATTAGGAAAACTAGGTAAACAATGTTTCCCTGAAGAAGATTAGGAAAACTAGGTAAACACTGTTTCCCTGAAGAAGATTAGGAAAACTAGGTAAACACTGTTTCCCTGAAGAAGATTAGGAAAACTAGGTAAACACTGTTTCCCTGAAGAAGATTAGGAAAACTAGGTAAAACACTGTTTCCCTGAAGAAGATTAGGAAAACTAGGTAAACACTGTTTCCCTGAAGAAGATTAGGAAAACTAGGTAAACACTGTTTCCCTGAAGAAGATTAGGAAAACTAGGTAAACACTGTTTCCCTGAAGAAGATTAGGAAAACTAGGTAAACACTGTTTCCCTGAAGAAGATTAGGAAAACTAGGTAAACACTGTTTCCCTGAAGAAGATTAGGAAAACTAGGTAAACACTGTTTCCCTGAAGAAGATTAGGAAAACTAGGTAAACACTGTTTCCCTGAAGAAGATTAGGAAAACTAGGTAAACACTGTTTCCCTGAAGAAGATTAGGAAAACTAGGTAAACACTGTTTCCCTGAAGAAGATTAGGAAAACTAGGTAAACACTGTTTCCCTGAAGAAGATTAGGAAAACTAGGTAAACACTGTTTCCCTGAAGAAGATTAGGAAAACTAGGTAAACACTGTTTCCCTGAAGAAGATTAGGAAAACTAGGTAAACACTGTTTCCCTGAAGAAGATTAGGAAAACTAGGTAAACACTGTTTCCCTGAAGAAGATTAGGAAAACTAGGTAAACACTGTTTCCCTGAAGAAGATTAGGAAAACTAGGTAAACACTGTTTCCCTGAAGAAGATTAGGAAAACTAGGTAAACACTGTTTCCCTGAAGAAGATTAGGAAAACTAGGTAAACACTGTTTCCCTGAAGAAGATTAGGAAAACTAGGTAAACACTATGTTTCCCTGAAGAAGATTAGGAAAACTAGGTAAACACTGTTTCCCTGAAGAAGATTAGGAAAACTAGGTAAACACTGTTTCCCTGAAGAAGATTAGGAAAACTAGGTAAACACTGTTTCCTGAAGAAGATTAGGAAAACTAGGTAAACACTTTTCCCTGAAGAAGATTAGGAAAACTAGGTAAACACTGTTTCCCTGAAGAAGATTAGGAAAACTAGGTAAACACTGTTTCCCTGAAGAAGATTAAGGTAAACACTGTCTAGATAGAAAACAGGTAAACACTGTTTCCCTGAAGAAGATTAGGAAAACTAGGTAAACACTGTTTCCCTGAAGAAGATTAGGAAAACTAGGTAAACACTGTTTCCCTGAAGAAGATTAGGAAAACTAGGTAAACACTGTTTCCCTGAAGAAGATTAGGAAAACTAGGTAAACACTGTTTCCCTGAAGAAGATTAGGAAAACTAGGTAAACACTGTTTCCCTGAAGAAGATTAGGAAAACTAGGTAAACACTGTTTTCCTGAAGAAGATTAGGAAAACTAGGTAAACACTGTTTCCCTGAAGAAGATTAGGAAAACTAGGTAAACACTGTTTCCCTGAAGAAGATTAGGAAAACTAGGTAAACACTGTTTTCCCTGAAGACAGATTAGGAAAACTAGGTAAACACTGTTTCCCTGAAGAAGATTAGGAAAACTAGGTAAACACTGTTTCCCTGAAGAAGATTAGGAAAAAACCTGATGGTAAAACTGTTACCCTTGAAGAAGATTAGGAAAACTAGGTAAACACTGTTTCCCTGAAGAAGATTAGGAAAACTAGGTAAACACTGTTTCCCTGAAGAAGATTAGGAAAACTAGGTAAACACTGTTTCCCTGAAGAAGATTAGGAAAACTAGGTAAACACTGTTTCCCTGAAGAAGATTAGGAAAACTAGGTAAACACTGTTTCCCTGAAGAAGATTAGGAAAACTAGGTAAACACTGTTTCCCTGAAGAAGATTAGGAAAACTAGGTAAACACTGTTTCCCTGAAGAAGATTAGGAAAACTAGGTAAACACTGTTTCCCTGAAGAAGATTAGGAAAACTAGGTAAACACTGTTTCCCTGAAGAAGATTAGGAAAACTAGGTAAACACTGTTTCCCTGAAGAAAGATTAGGAAAACTAGGTCAAACACTGTTTCCCTGAAGAAGATTAGGAAAACTAGGTAAACACTGTTTCCCTGAAGAAGATTAGGAAAACTAGGTAAACACTGTTTCCCTGAAGAAGATTAGGAAAACTAGGTAAACACTGTTTCCCTGAAGAAGATTAGGAAAACTAGGTAAACACTGTTTCCCTGAAGAAGATTAGGAAAACTAGGTAAACACTGTTTCCCTGAAGAAGATTAGGAAAACTAGGTAAACACTGTTTCCCTGAAGAAGATTAGGAAAACTAGGTAAAACACTGTTTCCCTGAAGAAGATTAGGAAAACTAGGTAAACACTGTTTCCCTGAAGAAGATTATGGTAAAACTAAGAGATTAGAAACTATAAACGTTTCCCTGAAGAAGATTAGGAAAACTAGGTAAACACTGTTTCCCTGAAGAAGATTAGGAAAAACTAGGTAAACACTGTTTCCATGAAGAAGATTAGGAAAACTAGGTAAACACTGTTTCCCTGACGAAGATTAGGAAAACTAGGTAAACACTGTTTCCCTGAAGAAGATTAGGAAAACTAGGTAAACACTGTTTCCCTGAAGAAGATTAGGAAAACTAGGTAAACACTGTTTCCCTGAAGAAGATTAGGAAAACTAGGTAAACACTGTTTCCCTGAAGAAGATTAGGAAAACTAGGTAAACACTGTTTCCCTGAAGGAGATTAGGAAAACTAGGTAAACACTGTTTCCCTGAAGGAGATTAGGAAAACTAGGTAAACACTGTTTCCCTGAAGGAGATTAGGAAAACTAGGTAAACACTGTTTCCCTGAAGGAGATTAGGAAAACTAGGTAAACACTGTTTCCCTGAAGGAGATTAGGAAAACTAGGTAAACACTGTTTCCCTGAAGAAGATTAGGAAAACTAGGTAAACACTGTTTCCCTGAAGAAGATTAGGAAAACTAGGTAAACACTGTTTCCCTGAAGAAGATTAGGAAAACTAGGTAAACACTGTTTCCCTGAAGAAGATTAGGAAAACTAGGTAAACACTGTTTCCCTGAAGAAGATTAGGAAAACTAGGTAAACACTGTTTCCCTGAAGAAGATTAGGAAAACTAGGTAAACACTGTTTCCCTGAAGGAGATTAGGAAAACTAGGTAAACACTGTTTCCCTGAAGAAGATTAGGAAAACTAGGTAAACACTGTTTCCCTGAAGAAGATTAGGAAAACTAGGTAAACACTGTTTCCCTGAAGAAGATTAGGAAAACTAGGTAAACACTGTTTCCCTGAAGAAGATTAGGAAAACTAGGTAAACACTGTTTCCCTGAAGAAGATTAGGAAAACTAGGTAAACACTGTTTCCCTGAAGAAGATTAGGAAAACTAGGTAAACACTGTTTCCCTGAAGAAGATTAGGAAAACTAGGTAAACACTGTTTCCCTGAAGAAGATTAGGAAAACTAGGTAAACACTGTTTCCCTGAAGAAGATTAGGAAAACTAGGTAAACACTGTTTCCCTGAAGAAGATTAGGAAAACTAGGTAAACACTGTTTCCCTGAAGAAGATTAGGAAAACTAGGTAAACACTGTTTCCCTGAAGAAGATTAGGAAAAACTAGGTAAACACTGTTTCCCTGAAGAAGATTAGGAAAACTAGGTAAACACTGTTTCCCTGAAGAAGATTAGGAAAACTAGGTAAACACTGTTTCCCTGAAGAAGATTAGGAAAACTAGGTAAACACTGTTTCCCTGAAGAAGATTAGGAAAACTAGGTAAACACTGTTTCCCTGAAGAAGATTAGGAAAACTAGGTAAACACTGTTTCCCTGAAGAAGATTAGGAAAACTAGGTAAACACTGTTTCCCTGAAGAAGATTAGGAAAACTAGGTAAACACTGTTTCCCTGAAGAAGATTAGGAAAACTAGGTAAACACTGTTTCCCTGAAGAAGATTAGGAAAACTAGGTAAACACTGTTTCCCTGAAGAAGATTAGGAAAACTAGGTAAACACTGTTTCCCTGAAGAAGATTAGGAAAACTAGGTAAACACTGTTTCCCTGAAGAAGATTAGGAAAACTAGGTAAACACTGTTTCCCTGAAGAAGATTAGGAAAACTAGGTAAACACTGTTTCCCTGAAGAAGATTAGGAAAACTAGGTAAACACTGTTTCCCTGAAGAAGATTAGGAAAACTAGGTAAACACTGTTTCCCTGAAGAAGATTAGGAAAACTAGGTAAACACTGTTTCCCTGAAGAAGATTAGGAAAACTAGGTAAACACTGTTTCCCTGAAGAAGATTAGGAAAACTAGGTAAACACTGTTTCCCTGAAGAAGATTAGGATGAAGATCGATTCATTGAAGAAGTGAGAGGCTGGAATAAAACTGATTCCTTGAGGAAGATGGGTTAAAACTGATTAAAGGAGGAAGACTGAGGCAGAGACGGATTCACTGAGTAAGACTAAGGTGAAGACTGATTGCAAAAGTTGGACTTGGGCTAAAACAGATTCTTCGAGGAAGTCTGGGGCATGCAGGGCGTGATTGACAGGGGGAAACTGGAAGATAGACTGATTCCTTAAGGAAGAGTAGGGTAAATACTGATTCACTGAGGAAGACGTGGGCGTTAAACTGGTGTAAAGACTGATTCCTTAAGGAAGAGTAGGGTAAATACTGATTCACTGAGGAAGACGTGGGCGTTAAACTGGTGTAAACACTGAAATACTGATTCACTGAGGAAGACGTGGGCGTTAAACTGGTGTAAAGACTGATTCCTTAAGGAAGAGTAGGGTAAATACTGATTCACTGAGGAAGACGTGGGCGTTAAACTGGTGTAAAGACTGATTCCTTGAGATACTGGTGTAAAGACTAATTTCTTGAGATACTGGTGTAAAGACTGATTCCTTGAGATACTGGTGTAAAGACTGATTCCTTGAGATACTGTGTAAAGACTGATTTCGTGCAGAAAACTGAGATACAGGTAAATTCATTGATGATGATTAATGAAAGCACTTTTAAAGAATGAAGTTGCCAGATAGCAGAGACATTAATAATTTGTAAAGGCCATTTACCTATACCCCACCCCCACGCCCACCTCGGATTGCCCTCGTTGTAAAAGGATGAGGAAGGAAATACAGAGAAAATGTTACACAGAAATTCGTGAGGAGTTCTCTGCTTCTTCCTTTCCTTCTTCTTCTTCTTCTTCTTCTTCTTCTTCTTCTTCTTCTCTTTACATTGATTTAATTAGCCTGCCTGTAGGCAACCTTCCATGTGACATATTTTTTCTTTTGGTCATTATCGGCGGGTTTGTCTGTCATTCTCTTCGCTGGCTAAGGCACACATAATAGGATGTAAGGCTTCAGGGAACAGAGCAAGGCATGTTAGTAACATCGGCGTGTGCAAGTGGTTCAAGTGTTATTTATAACAAAGGTGACAAACACACACACACACACACACACAAAC
>CM031603.1:2551930-2556930 GCA_018398815.1 Conus ventricosus | reverse complement strand
CTCCGAACACAGTGGCACGCTGGGGCTTGACGATGTGAATGATGGCTGACATATCCAGCACAACCACAGAGGCTTCTTTGGCTGCAGGGGAACGTCCAGGATCAGGCATACCAGGAAGACAGCCAAGAAGAGCTGATCTGGTACCTGTCATCAGTTTTCCCTGTCACTCAAGGAAGGAGGCTCACGCTGATTCTCATGCCTGAAAAAGTCATCTGGTCGTCTTTAGAGGTACAGACGCAACCTTGTGATGAGTGCTGCATTTGCCTTTGCTGATCCCAACTTGTCAGCTCCCTTCCTCACGTCCACAGGTGGCAGATTGCTGAAGGTGTACACATTGGCCCTTGGGATAACATCAGACAAGGGTTTGGAACAGGTTTCAATTCTGTCCTGCACAAACTCTTCAAACATGGCCTTGCCTATGTTGGGAGCTTCCTTCAAGTTGTTGGCAGTCATCGGGTCCATGACTTCACCCGTGTCCAGTGTGAAGCTCTGGGCCTGTCTCTTTGAATGGGTTGACAACAGTTCCCTCTTTGACAAGATAGAATAGAGCCTTGAGATCTTTCAAAAATTTGTTCTGCTCAGCAGCAGAAGACTCTGGATGTTCCCAGCTGATATCCTTGTTTGAAGCAGAGAGACTGACGTTCTCAAATTCATCAATGACCCTTAGCACCCGAGGTTTTGAAAGCTCAATGATTTCCTTTTCCTCTGGCTGTCCATTGAGTCCTTTTGCTCCGCTGTCCATTGAGTCCTTTTGCTCCGCTGTCCATTGAGTCCTTTTCCTCTGGCTGTCCATTGAGTCCTTTTGCTCCGCCGTCCTCTTTGAGGAGGTTGGTGCTGTGCTCCTGGCTCTGGTCAAGTGCCGTCAGAGAGAACTTCTTTTCACTGCGTTGCACAACAAACTTTCCTTCCATGAAGGCTTCATGGACACTTGGGTGGGTCTCTGGCAGACATGCCATGTCTTTCAAGAAGACAAGCATTCAGCGGGCATAGTTTGTATGTCCAAAAGCAAAGAACCACGGACACGGGTCTTCACAGGCACTCAGAGTCAGTGGCCAATCACCCATTCGCTGACCTCGAAGAAAGCGGCAACAGATCAGGAGAAATACTTGGACAGTTGACCAGTAGCAGACAGTTGGAGCATTTGCAGCGAGCCTCTTCTAGTCTCTTCTCTCACATCTCCATGGTATCGTAAGGCCCATAGCCCGTCTGGCAGTACTCATTGTACACTTGAACCTTCAGAGCATGGAGCCAGGCCAGAGTCAGCTGGTATGAATACCGTGTGCGTTTGACATAACTTTCCTAGAAGAGATGCTGCAACACCAGGGGTGAACACTTTTGCCAAGGAGAACATCCGCTCCCAGCCAGATCCAGCCAGCAGCTTTCCTTCACGTTGTTGGGATGCCATCTCAGAGTGGAGGAATCCCATGAAGCACACCATCTCGAAATTACTTTGAAAATAAAATTCGACCTTCAAAATGACCTCAAAACACTAAGTCAATGTCAAATATGGATTCCTTATCCCCAAAACAATATAAATAATGGTATTTCATAAGGTTCTAGTAGTAACGAAAGCTACAATTTGACAGTCACTTTTCTGCGAGACGGCCATATTGGATTTTGTGCAAACAGGCCAAAGTAGGTCGAGCTCATTTTGTTTGCGGTGGTTTCTGAAATCCTCACACCCGTATCTAACACCATGCCAAATTTCAAAAACTTGTCACCAAGTGCACGATCATCTGAAATTCCCTCCATGCTAGAAAGAAAAGTTGGGCGTCTGACATTCGAGATTTTTTGTATCAAAATGGGTTCGGGTTCGTCCGGGTCAATCAAGGTGTGGAAAATGTTGATATCTTTTTTTTAAAGAACTACGTCGAAGGTTGATTGATAACCGGTGGCCAAAATGGGAGGAACACGTTCAAAACAGTGACAGGTACGCTTTTATAGAACATTTGAATCATCTAGAAATTGTGAAGCATATCTTTTGCTTGACATTGATAGACATTTGAAAAACTATACGGCAAGAATGAGATTTGGAGTAGCCGATATATTGGCACAGAAGACTTGGTATACAAATGTTGAAGAAGATGCTATTATATGTCCATTATGTAAGAATGCCAAAGAGGATGAACAACATTTTTTGCTGTGCTGCCCTGTCTTCCAAGATCTACGAAATGATTTTATTCCCCCTAAATATCTGAAAAGCCCATGCCTGTTTAAAGTTGTATTGCTCATGGCAAATCAGAACGAAATTATATTGAAGAATGTTTGCATATATTTGTATAAAGCATTTAAAAGACGTACTGTACTACTCAGTTACAGTATTCTACCAGTCAGGATGGATTAATGCTCAACTGTCATGTCATGTTATATAATTGTCTAATTATTGACTGTTTATGCAAAAGTGTATTGTCCATGTATTGTACCCTCTTCAGAAGGGGCCATGGCCTATACTGAATAAACTTCGGCTTCGGCTTCCGCTTCCACAATCATCACCCCCAGTACGTCCCTCCTCCACCCCGTCCCTCCCCCTTCCTCATTAAAAAAACAAAAACAAAACAAAAATAAACCTTAGTCGTCCAACGAAAGGCATACTCATTCATGTGTTATTTGCACCTCACCTCAACTTATTTTTCCTCATACATTTCAGTCTACCCCCCACCCCCACCCCCCTCCCTAAACGCACATAACTTATCTCGTTCGCCGCATCGCAGCTCAGGAGACGACAGGCTGGTTGTCGTTCTCCCCCCCCCCCCCCCCTTTTTGGGTTTTTTTTAGAGTTGTCTTTTCTTTCTCTTATTTTTCTTCCCAAGTGTATGAAAGAACAGTGATAGTTCTGAAGTCAGTTTCCCACTGGTGTTACCAAGGCGACGCATGATGGATGAAAACACACAAATGAATGAAAAACACAGAGAAGGTTGCATTTCTAAGAAACCAATATGTACAGCAATTCGATGCATTCTAAGAAACAGATATAGACTTGCAGAGCTACACTGAGTAACTGAATTTGTTGATTCATGTATAAAAATGTGTACAGTATTACAAACACAATAATCAAACGACTATCATATACTTAAAAAGCAACGGTGTTAGTTCCGCCACAGATACAGACAAATAGATTGCAGGAGAAAACACAATGCATTTCGTCCTCTTGGGTCTTCTTCAGGCAGAAACAAACAATATTTAGGACAATGAAAACGAAGAACGAGAAACCACTTATCTTCTCATCTCCGGCGCTTAATGGCTGTTGGATGAAAATGGCACTATGAAATCGTATACTTAGAAACTGACTATCATATACTTAGAAACTGACTATCATATACTTAGAAACTGACTATCATATACTTAGAAACTGACTATCATATACTTAGAAACTGACTATCATATTACTTAAAAATGACTACCATATACTTAGAAAATGACTATCATATACTTAGAAAACGACTATCATATACTTTAGCAGTCAGGAGGACAGACAGGCAGACAGAAAGACAGACAGACAGACAGATACACGCACACACACACACACACACACACACACACACACACACACACACACACACACACACACACACACACACACACACACACACACACACACACACACATACACACACACACACACACATGTACACACTTGCGCGCGCGCACCCACACACCTACACACTCATTCTCTTTCTGTCTGTCTGTCTGTCCGTCTGTCTGTCTATCTGTCTGTCTGTCTTTCTTTCCATCCCTCCCGCCCCTCTCTGTCTCTCTCTTATTCTCCCTTCTCTCTCTCTCTGCCTCCCTCCCTCCCCCTTCTGTCTGTCTGTCTGTCTGTCTGTCTGTCTGTCTGTCTCTCTCTCTCTCTCTCTCTCTCTCTCTCTCTCCTCTCTCTCTCTCTCTCTCTCTCACCAGTTCCTGTGGACGCATACGCCTGCAAGCCCAAATTGTAGAGAACAACGTTCTCTTTGTTTTTAACCCCATCAAAGTCATCGCACTCCGCCACATAGTGCAGATCTCTCACATATATCAGGTAACTTTTATTTTTACTCTCCAAACCAACCCAAACAACAACACCGGCAGATAGTGCACTTCTTCTTCTTCTTCTTCTTCTTCTTCTTCTTCTTCTTCTTCTTCTTCTTCTTCTTCTCTTCTTCTTCTTCTTCTTCTCTTCTTCTTCTTCCCTTTCCTCTTTTTCTTTGGCGAAGAACATCTACGCCAATAGCAGCGGTGATTCTATTTCTATTTTTTCTTTTCAATTTCATATTCTTGCCTTTTCTTCCGCCTCTTTAAAAAGTCGTATTTGAAATGGAATTTTGGAATTTTTTCTTTGCGTGTTTATGTTAGCAGTTTGATGAAGACCCTCATTCAAGATGTCGAAACTTCGTCATAATCTCTGACATACTTCCCAACTTTGTGTGTCTGTAGTTTTTGTTTTGGAATTAGTTCACAGGGCTTTTTTTGGTCGCTGTTGTAAACTCTGACTAGTAATTTTATTACCTTTCTAATGGAAAACTTAATTCAAGATAAAGTTGGTGCTCATTGTGTAAATACTCATTAGTATACAAGTCGACTTAAGAACAGTAAAAGCAAATAAACATAATCCATCGTACGAACAAAAGACACATTTTACGTTTGTTTTAAACCCGAGGCAGGAAATAAGACAATGAAATGATTTTTTGTTGTTGTTTTAGTGTTTTATTTCAAACTTATTCTATTTCTTTCTTCTTTCTTTCTTCTTATTTTCTTTTTTCTTTCTTCTTTCTTTCTTTCTTTATTTCTTTATTTCTTTCTTCCTTTCTTTCTTTTCTTTCTTTCTTTTTATTTCCTTTCTTTTTTCATCTTTCTTTCTTTCTTTCTTTATTTCTTCCTTTCTTTCTTTTCTTTCTTTCTTTTTATTTCCTTTCTTTTTTCATCTTTCTTTCTTTCTTTCTTTCTTTTCTTTCTTTTCTTTTCTTTCTTTCTTTCTTTTCTTTCTTTCTCTCTTCCTTTCTTTATTTCTTTCTTTCTTTCTTCTT
>CM031603.1:2532845-2544330 GCA_018398815.1 Conus ventricosus | reverse complement strand
TGCGACTTCAACAATCCTGCTGTCTCTGGCTGTCTCTCTTTCAAATGTATGGTTAACTCGGGCCGCAACTGACAAAATCTGTTCCTTCATTAACTAGCTCTTTCAACTCAGCGAACTCCTTCTTCGTACCGCTCAACTCTAACCATTTCTCAAAATAGTGATCTAAACGTGCACCAAACTGAGTGTACGTCTCACCTGCTTGTAATTTAGCTGAACGAAATTTTTTCCCTGAACCCCTCCTCTGTGAGGTCAAATCCTTTCATCAACGATTCCTTCACAGCGCCGAAATCAGACTGTTGTTCTGCTCGTAACGCAGTGAAAATCTGTAATGCCTTACCCGTCAGTAACGCTGACAAAATGACTGCCCACTTTTTCTGAAGGCCATCCTTGACTGGTCCCCAACGTTTCGAAACGACTGATGTATGCATCAATCGAATCGGTTCCTTCGGAGAATTTGGGTAACTTTGGTCGAGGGGCGTAACTGCGCACAGAGTCACTGGAAACTGAACTCCCATCCTCGGTGGTCTCCCTTTGTATTCTCACTTTCTCTAACTCTAATTGAACCTTTAATCTTTCCGTTTCCCTGCTTCATTCTTTCTGTTTCCTGCGTTTCCCTATGTCTTTCTTTTTCCCTGCGTTGCGCTAGCTTTAGTCCTTTCCTGCTCTGCAAATTTGCTATTTCTACCGCGACGCGTCGTCTTTCCGCGCGTTCATCTCTTTCCATCTTTTGTTGGTTTTCGACGAATGCACGCAACTCATCTCCTGAGTAACCTAAATCACGAGCGACGCTCACAAGTTGTTCAATAGGGGTGTTCTTTTCTTCCGCCATCATATCTCTTTCTTTTTTTTTTTTTTTTTTTTTTTTGAACAAGATTTATAACTACGACAGCCAACTGGTGGTTACCGACACGAGTGACGTAATAGCACAATCCTATGAATGATAATATTAGCTTGGGAAAACGTAATTAGTTTTTACAAGACGCCCAGCGCCTGACCCAACTATGAGAGCGAATTATGGGCAATCTGTGCGAATAAGTACTCTGGGGGCTGAAATGCAAGCCTAGTATTAACTATCTTGGAAGCAATGCCAAGCCTAGTATTTAACTATCTTGGGAACATACAGTAAGACAACCCTTGTCTTAGGATCACAATACTTGAATCCCACCCAGTTTCCTCTCTGAGAAGTTGAACAATTATAATAAATGGGCCAGAATATCCTGGCAGGCTCGCCAATAAATTGTCAACCTCGGGTGATGTTGATGGAGGAGGACTAGCGCACAGCCCAAACACACTCACAGCTTGCTTACAATCTCATTCATATATCATGCATTCGTCACATCAAACCACTAGTAAAGTCTATAACTTTACTACACATGATCATAGAACGAAACATCAATGCATATGGAATCAAACAAATAAAACATTTCTCTTTTCCTGAACTTCCAAAATCATTTATCTAAAATCATTAACTAACCGGGTATAAACAGATTTCTACTTTACCTGGCAGGTGATCTTAACTATTCACGAATCATGTCTTTCTTTTCCATTTTTTCTTTTCTTTTCACTGTCACTTTCACAAGCACGACACAACTGCTGGCACTGGTCTTGGTCTGCTGGCGCTGGTCAGGTTAGACTGTTGGCACTGGCGTTGGTCTGTGGTTCTGCTTGACGAAGTGACGCCGCCAGGTATGAGGTCGAACCCCGGTTAAGGTGGAACAGTGACTATCAACATCAATCTGTTTCCTTTCTTCCTTCCTGCATTAACGCATGCACTCTCTCTCTCTTCCAGTCTGCCCTATCAAATGGACATGGTTGCTTTTCTTTTCTTTTTTTTTTTTTCTTTTTTTCCTCTTCATTAGTTAGCAACTCTCTCTCCACATCTCCCTAGTCCTTCCTCTGCAGACTATCTCATGCTAATCTCTCAACTTGGTTCTCTTCTCTCCTCCCCTCATCTCTCTGCTTCTCTCTCGTCAGAGCTTACACAGAGCCTCTTCCTCTGTCTCTCTCTCTCCTCGTTCCTCTCTCGTTCTCCCTTCACTCCCGCATCTCTATCTTATCTTGAAACTCATCTGTCCAAGGGCGAGTACCATTGGTCAGTATTTTTACCGCCTCGTACCGAAGTTATCTCCTCTAATTCCATTGGCTATTCAATCATGACAGTCACGCCTACACGCCTTACTCTCTGTGGTGGTCAATTGGTCATTTAATTGATTAGCTTGATTTCACCCACCACACACTACCTTCCCCCTTTCCTACTTAACTGGCGCCGTGTGGCTTAAACTTGTGGGCACTGGTCACTGTAAATTGGCTGTATGAGTCTGGGTAGGCGCCAAGACGTCTGACCAGACCTATCGAGACTGTCGGTCCAGCCACTCAGACTGTCTGCTGTCTCTCGCTGTGTTTAATTGGCTGGATGAGTTTGAGCCGGGCGTCGAGACTCGTTTTGACCAGACATCGAGGCGTCGGTCAGCCACTTAGTCTGTCTGGGTGGACAGACCGTCTCCGTGGAGGATTAGGATTTTGGTTGTGTTTATTTTTGACCGTGACAAAATCTCCTTGCATAATTTAGCTTAGCAAGGACAGGTTGGAAGATAGGGTCTGTCTTGAATCTTAATCTGAGTTCTGAGCGATCTGTCTGTCTGTCTGTCTGTCTGTCTGTCTGTCTGTCTCTCTCTCTCTCTCTCTCTCTCTCTCTCTCTCTCTCTCTCTCTCTCTCTCTCTCTCTCTCTGTCACTGCCGTCTGTGTCAGAATGGTGCCACGTCCTCCACTCTTCTTTCACTGTCTGCTAGCTGTGATCTCAGAAGTATTGTTTGGGGTATTTCTTTTCCAGGTCAGTTGTTCGAAACTTTTGAAGAAGACACTAGTGTTGACATTTCACTTCTCTGTTTCATGTTGTGTTGAAAAGCAAAAATACAATTCATTGTAAATCCAACAGACAACAGGAACAAGCAATTTGCAAGACAAAATACAACGCGTTTCGACCTCTTACGTCTTTTCAGGCATAAGAAACAACATTCAGGACAATGAAAAACGAAGAACTAGCAATCACTTATCTTCTCGAATTCGGTGCAGATGGGCGTTGGATGAAAACGAGGTCGTTAGGAACGAGACAATGCGAGTTAAAATAATAATGATGATGATAGAATTATAGCAATGATGATGATGATGATAATAATATAATAATAATAGCAATAACAATAATAATGATAATGATGATGATAAATATATTTAATAATTTAATCATGAAGGGAGGATTACTACCACTTTTAGTGATGATGGAACGGTAGTGGTTGCAGCATTGATAGTAGCTATACACACAGAATGGGGGAAAGGAGAAGGGTTAGAGGATTGTCGACCAGCATGGTTGTAGTGCCTGAAGAAGACCTAAGATGTCGAAACGCGTCGTGTTTTGTCTTGAAATGAATGTTGTGTTTGTTCCTGTTGTTTGGCGGAGTCGCTGTGAATCTTTTTTAGAACTTGTTTCAATTTCCGCCTGCTGTTGCCTCGCTTTGAAACAAGTAAAAATAGACTTCCTGGGGCGCCACACGAAGATTACAAAACAGACACCGCCAGTTTCGACCTATTAGGTCTTCGGTAGGCAGGACAGACACTATTCAAAACCATGGAAACAGACGACGAACAAACAGTCACTTATCTGCATTCATTACTACTTTGAAACCAACTTATGTGATCGATAGGTGCGTCACCCGGCCTCTTGTTTGGCGTGTTTATTTGCATTTTCTGTCGTTTCCAGCACTGAGTGGTCACTGGCCCCGGTTAAGTGAATCCCCAGCTTCCTGGCAGACGGATTGATCGATGGACTTGCCGGTGGTGGACCTCCCCGAACAGCGGTTGTTTCTCACAGTTTGGGTCTGCAGAATGACGTCTGTCAAAGCTCAGAGTGCTTTGAATGACGTGTGTCAAAACTCAGAGTGCTTTGAATGACGTGTGTCAGAACTCTGAGTGATTTGAATGACGTGCGTCTTCAAACATCTGTAAAGCGGCCGTGAGCTGATCAGTGCTGTTACGTCATGAAAGTTTGTTCTCCCTCATCCCACCCCTCACCCCACCTCCTCTGTCGGTGATTTTTTTTCTTTTTTTTGGTCCTTTCCTGTCAGACGAAAAGAGTGACACCTGTCCGTCATCTCCTGAGCAATGAAGAGAGCAAGAGAACTTCGGGGAGTTGGCATTCGTCGACATACAAGTGAACGAACTGTTTCTTTGCTTGTGTGTGTGTGTGTGTGTGTGTGTGTGTGTGTGTGTGTGTGTGTGTGTGTGTGTGTGTGGCTGGCTAGACTGGCCTGTTTCTCAGTCTTGCTCCATCCTGCTTTCTCACGGCACAGTGAGTTCAACCAGAATCGAATGTTTAGATGAACCTTTTTTTTTTTTTTGCTGTCCCAACCTCTTCGCCACCTCAGAGGCAGTGCACCCACGCCGCTCATTCCGACATCCTGTCCACAGCCACAGCCAGGTCGGCCCCGCCGCAGCCCCGGCACCAGCAATCCACAGGGAGCAGTCAATGTCAAGTCGTCAAGAGGCAACCCCACCGGAGGAGACACTGCACTGCTGCCGAGTCGCTTCAGTGATGTTCAGTGGCGCCTGTTCTGATCTAACATACGCAGGACACCACCTACTAAGCCCCCTACTGACGACAATAATTGCTTAGTCGCGGAGCCGGCGTGAGTGAGCTCTCCCTCCGGAGGGCGCCACCACGTCCGTCCAACGACAGCCCCCATGGACTCGCCGATACCGGTGACCCCGACGGAACCAAACCAAGGCCACAGACGTGGAGAGGACATCGAAATTGAGGTCACCATGAGAGCAGGGCATGAAGGGCCACAGAATCTGAGACATTTTTTTATGCTGATCGATGAGAATGGAGATGATTAAGATGAAGCTACGGAATTCCATTTCGGTCTGAGACTACATGACAGGGCTGTACTCTACGCTTCCTTTCATAATATATCCCGGCGTCAACCAGGCCCGAGAGATACAGGCACCTGCAGTGTTGGTCAGGAAATTTGAGCAACACTCTCAGAAACGCATCCATTAAGTGGATGAAACTCGACTGTGTGGTCCCAGTCTTTCCAACTGAGTCCGCAGCAAACTCAACTCTGGGTAGGAGCCGGTCGGGGCAGAAAAACCCACATGACTCTGATGGGATTCGAACCACGACCTCCCAGCCGGGAGTCCGCGACGCTAACCATTCGCCACGGCGGCTGGTATGTTTAGATGAACCTGGTATGAGTGGAATACTATGTGCGGTCTTCCGCCAGTCTTCCTGGGGTTTTTTTTTTTTTGTTTTTTTTTTTTTTTTTTTTTTTGTTTTTGCTGTCCCAACCTCTGCGCTACCTCAGAGGCAGTGCACCCACGCCGCTCATTCCGACACCCCGTCCACAGCCACAGCCCGGTCGGTCCCGCCGCAGCCCCGGCACCGGCAATCCACAGGGAGCAGTCATGTCAAGTCGTCAAGAGGCAACCCACAGAGGGAGACACTGCACTGCTGCCGACTCACTTCGGTGGTGTTCAGTGGCGCCTGTTCTAATCTAACTACGCAGGACACCACTACTAAGCCCCCTACTGACGACAATAATTGCTTAGTCGCGGAGCCGGCGTGAGTGAGCTCTCCCCCGGAGGGCGCCACCACGTCCGTTCCAACGACAGCCCCCATGGACTCGCCGACACCGGTGACCCCGACGGAACCAAACCAAGGCCACAGACGTGGAGAAGACATCGAAATTGAGGTCACCATGAGAGCAGGGCATGAAGGGCCACAGAATTTGAGACATCTTTTTTTTCATGCTGATCGATGAGAATTTTTTTCCATGCTGATCGATGAGAATGAGGATGATTAGAATGATGCTACGGATTTCCATTTTGGTCTGAGACTACATGACAGGGCTGTACTCTACGCTTTCCCTTTTATAATATATCCCAGCGTCAAGCAGGCCCGAGATATACAGGCACCTGCAGTGTTGGCTATGAAATTTGAGCAACACTCTCAGAAACGCATCCATTAAGTGGGTGAAAACTCGACTGTGTAGTCCAGTCTTCCCAACTGAGTCCGCAGCAAACTCAACTCTGGGTAAGAGCCGGTCGGGAAGGTCTTCCTAATTCTTTCTGGCAGGTTCTCACGTTCTGAAGGTGTGATGTGCTCTCCCTCCCAGTTATCCTTCCATGAAATCAAACCCTGCTTCCAAAGCCTGGGAACGTCACAGCAATTCAGACCATGATTTGTGGCCTGCCGTGTAGATAGATTGTCGATGCTGGGGTCCTCTGGTGGTGCAGTTTGTTTTTTGTTTTTCTTTTCACGATACTAATCTCAGTCGGCACTTGATCTCCATGTGTACCCTGCCTGGGTGAGCGGTGCTTTGCGTGAGTTCAGGACATGTTTCTTTGCTTGTTGGCCCTCACAGAGCGGACAAGAACGGTCGTCTGGTTTCTTCCATTTCACCAGGCTTGAAGTGGAGGCAGCAGGTCACATGCAGATTGAAGATAAAGGTGCCATGTGTCGTGTATCATTCCAGGAAAGACTTCTTTAAAGCCTCCTTTCCCATGTAGTCCACTGTCCTTGTTGACCTTGCTGGACTGTAGTCCACTGTCCTTGTTGGCTTTGCTGGACTGTAGTCCGCTGTCCTTGTTGGCCTTGCTGGACTGTAGTCCACTGTCCTTGTTGGCCTAGCTGGACTGTAGTCCATCTGTCCTTGATGGCCTTGCTGGACTGTAGTCCACTGTCCTTGATGGCCTTGACGGACTGTAGTCCACTGTCCTTGATGGCCTTGCTGGACTGTAGTCCACTGTCCTTGATGGCCTTGCTGGGACTGTAGTCGACTGTCCTTGATGGCCTTACTGGACTGTGTCCACTGTCCTTGATGCCTTTCTGGACTGTAGTCCACTGTCCTTGAAGGCCTTGGTGGACTGTAGTCCACTGTTCTTGATGGCCTTGCTGGACTGTAGTCCATATGTCCTTGTTGGCCTTACTGGACTGTAGTCCACTGTCCTTGTTTGGCCTTGCTGGACTGTAGTCCACTGTCCTTGTTGGCCTTGCTGGACTGTAGTCCACTGTCCTTGTTGGCCTTGTTGGACTGTAGTCCACTGTCCTTGATGGCCTGCTGGACTGTAGTCCACTGTCTTTGATGGCCTTGTTGGACTGTAGTCCACTGTCCTTAATGGTCTTACTGGACTGTAGTCCACTGTCCTTGTTGGCCATTGCTGACTGTAGTCCACTGTCCTTGATGGCCTTGTTGGACTGTATCCACTGTCCTTAATGGTCTTGCTGGACTGTAGTCCACTGTCCTTGTTGGCCTTGCTGGACTGTAGTCCACTCTCCTTGATGGCCTTGCTGGACTGTAGTCCACTGTCCTTGTTGCCTTGCTGGACTGTAGTCCACTGTCCTTGTTGGCCTTGCTGGACTGTAGTCCACTGTCCTTGTTGGACTGCAGTCCACTGTCATTGTTGGCCTTGCTGAAAGGTAGTCCACTGTCCTTGTTTGGACTGTTGTCCACTGTCCTTGTTGGCCTTGCTGGACTGTAGTCCACTGTCCTTGATGGCCTTGCTGGACTGTAGTCCACTGTCCTTGATGGCCTTGCTGGACTGTAGTCCACTGTCCTTGATGTCCTTGCTGGACTGTAGTCCACTGTCCTTGATGGCCTTAATGGACTGTAGTCCACTGTCCTTGCTGGAATGTACTCCTCTGCCCTTGCTGGACTGTAATCCACTGTCCTTGCTGGACTGTAGTCCACTGTCCTTGCTGGACTGTAGTCCACTGTCCTTGCTGGAATGTAGTCCACTGTCCTTGATTGGCCTTGCTGGACTGTAATCCACTGTCCTTGTTGTCCTTGCTGGACTGTAGTCCACTGTCCTTGTTGGCCTTGCTGGACTGTAGTCCACTGTCCTTGATGGCCTTGCTGGATTGTAGTCCATTGTCCTTGATGGCATTGTTGGGCTGTAGTCCACTGTCCTTGATGGCCTTGCTGGACTGTAGTCCACTGTCCTTGATGGCCTTGCTGGACTGTAGTCCGATGTCCTTGTTGGCGTTGCTGGACTGTAGTCCACTGTCCTTGTTGGCCTTGCTGGACAGTAGTCCACTGTCATTGATGGCCTTGTTTGACTGTAGTCCACTGTCCTTGATGGCCTTACTGGACTGTAGTCCACTGTCCTTGTTGGCCTTGCTGGAATGTAGTCCACTGTTCTTGATGGCCTTGTTTGACTGTAGTCCACTGTCCTTGATGGCCTTACTGGACTGTAGTCCACTGTCCTTATTGGCCTTGCTGGACTGCAGTCCACTGTCTCTGATGGCCTTGCTGGACTGTAGTCCACTGTTCTTGATGGCCTTGCTGGATTGTAGTTCACTGTCCTTGATGCCCTTGGTGGACTGTAGTCCACTGTCCTTGATGGCCTTGCTGGACGTAGTCCTTGTCCTTGTTGGCCTTGCCTGGACTCTAGTCCACTGTCCTTGTTGACTGTAGTCCACTGTCCTTGTTGGCCTGTAGTCCACTGTCCTTGTTGGCCTTGCTGGACTGTAGTCCACTGTCCTTGTTGGCCTTGCTGGACTGTAGTCCACTGTCCTTGATGGCCTTACTACACTGTAGTCCACTGTCCTTGTTGGCCTTGCAGGATTTAGTCCACTGTCCTTGATGGCCTTGGTGGACTGTAGTCCACTGTTCTTGATGGCATTACTGGACTGTAGTCCATTGTCCTTGATGGCCTTGCTGGACTGTAGTCCACTGTTCTTGATGGCCTTGTTGGACTGTAGTCCATTGTACTTGATGGCCTTACTGGACTGTAGTCCATTGTCCTTGATGGCCTTGCTGGACTGTAGTCCACTGTTCTTGATGGCCTTGCTGGACTGTAGTCCATGTCCTTGTTGGCCTTACTGGACTGTAGTCCACTGGCCTTGTTGGCCTTGCTGGACTGTAGTCCACTGTCCTTGTTGGCCTTGCTGGACTGTAGTCCACTGTCCTTGTTGGCCTTCTTGGACTGTAGTCCACTGTCCTTAATGGTCTTGCTGGACTGTAGTCCACTGTCCTTGATGGCCTTGCTGGACTGTAGTCCACTGCCCTTGATGGCTTTGTTGGACTGTAGTCCACTGTCCTTAATGGTCTTGCTGGACTGTAGTCCACTGTCCTTGTTGGACTGCAGTCCACTGTCCTTGTTGGCCTGCAGGACTGTAGTCCACTGTCCTTGTTGGACTTTAGTGCACTGTCCTTGTTGGCCTTGCTGGAATGTAGTCCACTGTCCTTGATGGCCTTGCTGGACTGTAGTCCACTGTCCTTGATGGCCTTGCTGGACTGTAGTCCACTGTCCTTGATGGCCTTGCTGGACTGTAGTCCAATGTCCTTGCTTGACTGTAGTCCCACTGTCCTTGTTGGACTGTAGTCCACTGTCCTTGCTGGACTGTAGTCCACTGTCCTTGCTGGACTGTTGTCCACTGTCCTTGCTGGACTGTAGTCCACTGTCCTTGCTGGACTGTAGTCCAACTGTCCTTGTTGGCCTTGCTGGACTGTAGTCCACTGTCCTGTTGTCTTGCTGGACTGTAGTCCACTGTCCTTGTTGTCCTTGCTGGACTGTAGTCCACTGTCCTTGATGGCCTTGCTGGACTGTAGTCCATTGTCCTTGATGGCATTGCTGGACATTAGTGCACTGTCTTTGTGGCCTTGCTGGACTGTAGTCCATTGTCATTGTTGGCCTGTTGGACTGTAGTCCACTTTCGCTGTTGGCCTTGTTTTACTGTAGTCCACTGTAATGATGGCCTTGTTGGACTGTAGTCCACTGTCCTTGATGGCCTTGCTGGACTGTAGTCCACTGTCCTTGATGGCCTTGCTGGACTGTAGTCCACTGTTCTTGATGGCCTAACTGGACTGCAGTCCACTGTCCTTGGTGGCCTTGGAGGACTGTAGTCCACTGTCCATTGATGGCCTTGCTGGACTGTAGTCCATTGTCCATTGTTGGCCTTGCTGGACTGTAGTCCACTGTCCTTGTTGGCCTTGCTGGACTGTAGTCCATTGTCCTTGTTGGCTTTGATGGACTGTAGTCCACTGTCCTTACTGGACTGTAGTCCACTGTCCTTGATGGCCTTGTTGGCCTGTAGTCACTGTCCTTGTTGTACCTTGCTGGACTGTAGTCCACTGTCCTTGTTGGCCTTGCTGGACTGTAGTCCACTGTCCTTGTTGGACTGTATTCCACTGTCCTTGATGGCCTTGCTGGACTGTTAGTCCACTGTCCTTGCTGGACTGTAGTCCACTGACCTTGTTGGCCTTGTTGGATTGTAGTCCACCGTCCTTGATGGCCTTGCTGGACTGTAGTCCACTGTCCTAATTGGCCTTGCTGGACTGTAGTCCACTGTACTTGTTGGCCTTGCTGGACTGTAGTCCACTGTCCTTGATGGCCTTGCTGGACTGTAGTTCACTGTCCTAATTGGCCTTGTTGGACTGTAGTCCACTGTCCTGCTGGTCTTGCTGGACTGTAGTCCACTGTCCTTGTTGGACTGTAGTCCACTGTCCTTAATGATCTGCTGGACTGTAGTCCACTGTTCTTGCTTGACTGTAGTCCACTGTCCTTGCTGAACTGTAGTCCATTGTCCTTGATGGCCTTGCTGGACTGTAGTCCATTGTCTTGCAGGACTGTAGTCCGCTGTCCTTGATGGCCTTTCTGGGACTGTAGTCCACTGTTCTTGATGGCCGTGCTGGACTGTAGTCCACTGTCCTTGATGGCTTTGCTGGACTGTAGTCCGATGTCCTTGTTGGCGTTGCTGGACTGTAGTCCACTGTCCTTGTTGGCTTTTGTGGACTGTAGTCCACTGTCCTTGATGGCCTTGTTTGACTGTAGTCCACTGTCATTGATGGCCTTGCTGGACTGTAGTCCACTGTTCTTGATGGCCTTGCTGGACTTTAGTCCACTGTCCTTGATGGCCTTGTTGGACTGTAGTCCATTGTCCATGGGGCCTTCTTGGACTGTAGTCCACTGTTCTTGATGGCCTTGCTGGACTGTAGTCCACTGCCCTTGATGGCCTTGTTGGACTGTAGTCCACTGTCCTTGTTGGCCTTGTTGGACTGTAGTCCCACTGTCCTTGTTGGCCTTGTTGGACTGTAGTCCACTGTCCTTGATGGCCTTGCTGGACTGTAGTCCACTGTCCTTGATGGCCTTGCTGGACTGTAGTCCAATGTCCTTGCTTGATTGTAGTCCACTGTCCTTGTTGGACTGTAGTCCACTGTCCTTGCTGGACTGTAGTCCACAGTCCTTGCTGGACTGTTGTCCACTGTCCTTGCTGGACTGTAGTCCACTGTCCTTGCTGGCTGTAGTCCACTGTCCTTGTTGGCCTTGCTGGACTGTAGTCCACTGTCCTTGTTGTCCTTGCTGGACTGTAGTCCACTGTCCTTGTTGGCCTTGCTGGACTGTAGTCCACTGTCCTTGTTGGACTGTTGTCTTACTGTCCTTGTTGGCCTTGCTGGACTGTAGTCCACTGTCCTTGATGGCCTTGCTGGA
>CM031603.1:2461904-2524006 GCA_018398815.1 Conus ventricosus | reverse complement strand
GATCATCTGATTCCCCTCATTTCAAAAAACTGAACTCGAGGGCAGTAGGTCATAAACATGTGAGGATGAAGCTTATCCTAAAAGGGCTTGTTGGCCTTGTTGGACTATAGTCCACTGTCCTTGTTGGCCTTGCTGGACTGTAGTCCACTGTCCTTGCTGGACTGCCTTCTGGGTTCTCTTGGCGTCCTCTTCTTTCCTCAGCTTCTCTATTACCATGTCTCTCTTTGCTTTCCCTTTTGCTTTTGACCACCATTTCGTTTCTGTTGATCCCATCCCCCTGTCTGCTGGCCTGTCTGGCCCGTTTTTTTTTTTTTTTTGTTTTTTTTCACTGAATTTGAGGTTTTCCTTTGCACCGTCCACTGCCTCCCGAACTTTCCATTTCCTGGCACTCTTTAACTCGGGCTGAGCTGATGTCACAACGTTGACTTCGGAGTCAAGCATGGTTAGTGACCTTGCATTAACCACTATGGTTAGTGACCTTGCATTAACCACTATGGTTAGTGACCTTGCATTAACCACTATGGTTAGTGACCTTGCTTTAACCACTATGGTTAGTGACCTTGCTTTAACCACTATGGTTAGTGACCTTGCATTAACCACTATGGTTAGTGACCTTGCATTAACCACTATGGTTAGTGACCTTGCATTAACCACTATGGTTAGTGACCTTGCATTAACCACTATGGTTAGTGACCTTGCATTAACCACTATGGTTAGTGACCTTGCATTAACCACTATGGTTAGTGACCTTGCTTTAACCACTATGTATTCCTCCAGGACGGATTTTACAGGCAGCTTCAGCTTTGCTTGGCGGCAACAGAACGCAACGTCGGCGAGACCTGGCGGCACACCAAGCTATTCCCTTGTGTATTTGTTGGTTTAGGCCATTACTGATTCCACTGGGCTAGCGGTGATACACCAGGCGGTAGCTGATACGGTATATCAGTAGAAGCCAGAGAAGCTTCGGGATCAGCATGAACTGCAGACCTTGTGCTTGCCAAGGAGCCCACACTGGGCTGTTCTCTGCAGGCTTTCTTCTGCAGACCTGTTTACCCTGAATAGTTTGCCGTCATTTTTACTGGGGAAAAAATCGAAATTACGGTCCCCCGAAAAAAAAAAAATTACAGGAAAAAAATCAAAGAAAGAAAATTGTTAAACGCTAAGTTTCGTCTGCTACCGTTTCGGTCAAAGGCAGTAAGAAGACATTTCCCAGCGTGCCTTGCGTCTTTTACCTTGTCAAAAATGGCGACGAAGCGGTCTTACGCGCCAACGGCCGGCTCTTCCAAATCTTCAAAAGTTGCTAAAGTATTGTGATTATGAAGATTACGGGGTTTTGTTTTGTTTTGTTTTTTTTTTTTTTTTTTTGGGGGGGGGGGGGGTATTTTTTTTTTTTTTTGGTTCGTTTGTTTTTTTTCAAATTACAGGTTTTTGTCCGAGATATTACAGATGCAGGAATTTGGGGTGAACTGGTCTGCTTCTGCCCTTTGCTTGCTTCTGCCCTTTGCTTGCTTCTGCCCTTTGCTTGGTTTCCTCTCCTCTCTTTTTGTGTTTCAAGGAGTCATCGTACCACCTCCCAAGGCTCTTGACTGGTTCTTCTGTTACAGTTGGGATGACTTGGTTGGCCACAGCGATCGTGCTTGTTTTGGCTGTTTGACCTTTCCACAGGGATGGGCTTCGTGATTTCTTCGGCTTGAAATTCATCCTGGATGAAGCAACTAACTTGTTTAACCGCTTCAGTATTTTATGGTTCTAAATTTACAACTGTCCTTTCGACCGCAAACCGAAAGTTAGCTCAGATACAAATTGGAACAGACCAGAGACCCAAATGACTGTCTTTTCTACCCAGCAGGTGTGAACTGTTGACCCAAATGACTGTCTTTTCTACCCAGCAGGTGTGAACTGTTGACCCAAATGACTGTCTTTTCTACCCAGCAGGTGTGAACTGCTGACAGATGTATCTCTTTCAGACGTGACAAATTACATTAAAAAAAGATGCACAAAACAATACTCGCCCAGACACCTTAGCTTCGGGACATACCCCCCCACCCACCCACCCCACCCCCACCCCACTCCCCCCAATCCTCCAAGAGAAACGGTTACCTCAGTCCCAGGCGATCGGCCAAGGTGCGGTCATCGCCGTTGCAGAAGGAGATGTCGTTCTTGCAGCAGACAAAGATGAGTCCGATGATGATGACCACGGCCGCCACAGTGCCCCACAGCTGGGCCTGCTCCCGCCTGCCGGACACACACACACACACACACACACACACACACACACACACACACACACACACGCACACACACACACAACACGAGTTATGTATTTGTATGATATAAATTGTGTGGTTTTAAAAATGTTGTTTGAGCTTGTGGTTATATGTTGTATTGGTTTGTTTCTTGTTTATGAGGGCAGGATGTAAAAAAAAGAGCTCGAAAGCTTATTCCTTAACCTTCAACTAAATTTTCACACACACACACACACACACACACACACACACGCGCGCGCGCGCGTGCGCGCGCGCACCCCCCCCCCCCCCCCCCCCGCAAATACACACACACACACACATATCACATGCACGCACACACACACGCACACACACACACACACACACACACACACACACACACACACACACATCACATACACGCACGCACGCAGCAGTATGGAGCAGAGTTAAAGGCTATACCCAGAGAAAAGATAGACTCTCCAAGAATATGTATATTGAATCTCGTGGTTTGGACAACACATTATATTTGAATCATACTCATGTAATCAAATTCAGACAGATTAGTTCGCTATCTTACAGGATAAAACTTAATGCGTTCATCACAAAATACAGCAAAAATGTTAGATGTTTATGTGGTGAACAAATTTCTAGCAAACACATCATTTTTGAATGTCAGAGGTTAAGACCTATCTTACCAGTGATTTCTGAAAATTGTATTGAAGGCGTTTTCAAAAATGCTTCTAGTTTGTTTAATATTGCGAAATGTTTACTTCATAGTCCTGTAGGACATTTGTTATAGACTAGTTGACTGTTATTGTTGTTAATGCTCTTTCATTTTTCCTTAGCCAAGATACATAAATACATACACACACAATATGGTCCCTCTCCCCTCCTCCTCCTCCCGATCCCCTCCCTCCCCCCTCCCCTCCCCCGTCTAATATCACTATGTGGATAGACGTTAAATTGAAGACAACAACAACACACACACACACACACACACACACACACACACACACACACACACACACACACACACACAACATACATCACATACACACACACCCGCTAGCTATAGCCTTGGCTGTCGACATGTCCTATGGAACGCAAATCTCGCGCGCTTATTTTCTTGGTGGGTATGAAAATTGCGTCCCCCGTCTCGATCACCATTTAGGAGTGTCTGTTTACTGATATACCCTTCATCTGTCGGCTGTTCGTCTGACTTACCTACCTATCTACATGTCTACCGACTTATCTATCAACCAATCTATCTACCTACCTATCTATCAATGAATCTATTTGTCTATTGACCCATCCATCTATATACTGGTATCTATCTATCTATCTATCTATAGTG
Organism: Conus ventricosus; assembly: GCA_018398815.1. Taxonomy (NCBI): domain Eukaryota; kingdom Metazoa; phylum Mollusca; class Gastropoda; order Neogastropoda; family Conidae; genus Conus; species Conus ventricosus. Next base: position 2,520,424 of record CM031603.1, on the reverse strand, counting down.
TGAGCAACTGGACAGTAGATGAAAATGACTGTGGGTAAATTTGAATATACATTTGCGGCAAAAAACAAACAAAAAACCGAAGAAAACACACCAAAAACCAGCAAAAGTGCCACAGTTCTCCGCATGTCTGTAGTTGTCTTGTTTGTTCATGAAACGGACCGAGGGGTTACTGAAGAAGGGCCAAAAGACAAATCGACGCACAAAATCGAGCGCAAAGAAACGCATGCTTAATACACCATACAACACAGACGAGTGAATTTTCGAAAACCGTCTTTTTCAGATGTAACCGAGGCACACGCTCTCTCTCTCTCTCTCTCTCTCGCACACAAGAAAAGGTCCGTTCCTAAAGGCTGCAAATATTGCAGCGTAAGCGAACGCACACACTGCATTACTTCTGTTTGAACAAAAATGTCAAAGGTCAAACTGTGGTACGTGTGAGGCAGCGAACCAGGTAGGAGGGACAGCCAGCTGCAGCCAGCACACTTCACTGGGCCTTCTGTGAACTTGCGGACAGAGCTGTTTCAACAGACGTCGGGGCAATGTACTTCCGGTCACAAAAGGTCGCAGCACTGGAGTCTATAAATCGTCCAGCAGACGCGAGTCGAATATTTTGCCAATCAAAAGAAAAAGAAAAGAAAGAAAAAGGAAAAAAAGAAAAAAAACAAAAACAAAAAAAAAGATGCGAAGCATATAAATGTACTCCCAGTTTTCCAAACCGCTTATAAATCGGCCAAGTGCTTTGTGAGATCAGAAATAAAGGCAAAATAACGGTTTTAACGGTTAATTAACCGATGTACCCTTTTGAAACTGGTATTTTAGTCCTCACTGGGCTAAAGCATGTGTACATACCAAATTTCATCCAAATCGGACAATATGTCAAGAATAACGGTTTTAAACGGTCAGATTTTGAAACACTGCATGGAAGTGCCATTTGTGTGTGATGACCTTTCTATATGCAAAATTGCATTAAAATCCACCAATATATAAAAAAAAATAACGACAAAGTAACGGTTTATCGGTTATATAACCGATATACACTTTTGAAACCGGTATTTTAGTCCTCACTGGGCTAAAGCCTGTGTACATACCAAATTTCATCCAAATCGGACAATATGTCAAGAATAACGGTTTTTAACGGCCAGATTTTGAAACACTACATGGAAGTGCCATTTGTGTGCGATTTCCTTTCTATATACAAAATTTCATTAAAACCCACCAATATATACAAAATAACGGTTTAAACGGTTATATAACCGATATGCACTTTTGAAACCGGTATTTTAGTCCTCACTGGGCTAAAGCCTGTGTACATATTAAATTTAATCCAAATCGGACAATATGTCAAGAATAACGGTTTTTAAGGGTCAAATTTTGAAACACTATATAGAAGTGCCATTTGTGTGTGATAACCTTTCTATATACCAAATTTCATTAAAATCCACCTATATATAAGAAATAACGGCAGAATAACGGTTTTTAACGGTTGTTTAATCTATTTTCAGCATTACATCACTTACATATGGACAGAGGCTCCGATTTGTCATAAGACCATCCAAACCGCTTATAAATTAGCCAAGTACTTTCCGAGATATTCCATAAAGAAGAAAAACCGTTAGTAACGGCTATAACGGGGCAAACTAAAACATCAGGCATCATCCGTGACCCATAATGAACATACCTGCTAATTTTCATAAAGGTCGACCAAGTACTTTCGTCAGATATTCCATAAAGAAGAAAAACCGTTAGTAACGGCTATAACGGGGCAAACTAAAACATCAGGCATCATCCGTGACCCATAATGAACATACCTGCTAATTTTCATAAAGGTCGGCCAAGTACTTTCGTGAGATATTCCATAAAGAAGAAAAACCGTTACAGCTGTTAGTAACGGTTATAACGGTAAACTAAAACATCGGCATTATTCGTGACCCATAATGAACATACCTACAAATTTTCAGAAAGATCGGTCAAGTACTTTCTTAGATATTCCATAAACAAGAAAAAGCGTTACAGACCGTTACAGCCGTTAGTAACGGCTGTAACAGTAAACTAAAACGTCGGGCATCATCCTTGACCCATAATGAACATACCTACAAATTTTCAGAAAGATCGACCCAGTAGTTTTGTCTGGAGCGAGTGGAACACATTTTGACCACGGACACACACACACACACACACACACACACACACACACACACACACACACACACAGCATTTCTTCGTTCCCATTCTAAAGTACTCCCTGTTCTTTAAGAACTGAGAGTACAAAAACGGGGGGGGGGGGGCGGGGTGTTTTCAAAGTAAGTCTTGTGGTAAAACGTCAGGTGTTATCCGTCCTAATGTTCTCTTTTATTTACTTTTTTTTTTTTTTTAATGGTAAATGAAATCATTGTTAGATGACTGAAACGATTCACAAAACACACTATCTGAAAGAGTATTTTGAAACATGAATGAGTGAACTTGTGCAAACAAACTGTTGTTCTGCCTATAAGTAAAACTATGAGTAGATGGTATATATCCTAATGTTCTTTTTTTTCCGGTGGTAAGTTAAGTCATACCAAGACGACTCGGACAACTCGCAAGAACACTGTTTGAAAGAGTATTTTGAAACATGAATAATACAATGATGCGAACAAATTATTGCTCTGCTAAGGTTGTCGGATGTTTGATCTGTACAGACTGGCTCACTGTGGTTTCATGAAGCCTGCACGGAACGTATGACGAACGTAATTTAGCAGACGTCGAAGGAGCATCCCGCATCTGTTCGAATCTGCGTTCCGATTGGTCAGGATAAAGAGTTTGCTCTGATAGGCTGATAATCTTCACTCTTGAACGATTGAGGATTCTTATGCAGACGTCCACATTTCTTTTCAGATCTCTCGAACCAGCGCGTCTGTCCAGTCATTGTTCATTCCTTTGTTTGCTAATCTACGAAGGGACAGGTCTTTGTCGCCTTCCGAGTCATGCAGCCAAGAATGGCATTGTAGGACCCCATCCCACCTATCTCCCCACCCAATTCTTCCCCTTCCGAGGCATGTTGAAAATAAGCACGAGCAATTTCGATTTCACTTGGGAAACAAAAAGAACCAAAAAAAAAAAAAAGAAAAAAAAAGTGACGTTTTAAGAACCGGCAGAAAATTTTCCCTTTCGCAAAATAATCCACGGATGTCCTGACTACATTGAATACGCATTGGAGTATGCACCCCCCCCCCCCCCCCCCCCCCCCCCCCCCTCCCCTCACGACTGTCCTTGATTTTAGCTTCAGAGTTCTTGCTCTCAAGAGAACAGGGAAAGGCGGCTTCTAACTCACTTGCTCCTCCACCAAGTTTTCGGGCGAAAGTGACCTAAAAGCCGCCTTTCCCTGTTCTCTGACAAGTAAGACTTCAATAACCAAAAAATAACGATTATCTACAAACAGACATACTGTGTAGGGTTATCCGTTTCAATACTAATTTACAAAACTTTTCAGATTTTAATTTTTGTTTAATCCTATGTTTTTCTTGATCGTTTTCAATAACATCATTTTCACGCAAACATTCATCAAATGAGTCTCTGTCTTTCATGTGAAATAAAACTACAGTCTTTAACTGTTCTCTAAAGTCTTTTAAAACCGAGTTATATTTCTGGCATAAAATCCACACACTTATCCCATCATGTCTTCCGCTGAAAGCCAGCTTTGACAAAGTGTTTCTCTTTTTAACTATATCTTTTTCTGCCGAACAGTCATCTATAATAAAGAGTGTCTGCGTTCCTTCAAACACTTTATAAAAGTATTCTAAACACTCACTTAGTTTAGTGCTAGGATTAACTAAATATACGTCATTGTCTGTCCATATAAACCTTCTATCATGATATGCTTTGTTTCTTTTAAGTGTTGGACAGAAAATCACAATATGATCAAAATTATAGCGATAAACTGTTTGTAATAAGTCTAGGACAAATATTGTTTTTCCACAACCAGTCTGCCCACAAATCATTGAACAATGAGGGATTTTATCATAAAGTTTAACTGCTCCATAGTTTTATAACAGAATTTAATCTAATCCCGTTATTATTTTTATCATACTCTCCGTCAAAAACTTGTTCAGTATAATAAAACCCTATGAGGCCTAAATGTGTAAGATTAATCCAATTCAGTTCTGTAAGATGTGTTTCTATTTAAGTCAACATTGATTTGTTGCTTGTTGTTATGATCTTAATATCCTCACCATTGTGAAGAACGACGATGTAACGTTAAGGCGTTTAACGTCTAAGTTTTGCCAGCTAATATTAATTCCTTTTATAAAAGGACGTCACAAAACCCCCCAAAACCCCCATCCCTCTCTCATTTTTAAAAAGACAGAAATTTAAAATATAAATTTGAACGGTTTTCTAAAAATTTTTCTGCTTGGAAAGAACTGCAATTTTTTTTGGAAAGCTTTTTTACAACTGTTTCTTTTCTGGGAGGATGTACTTTTTTTTTCCCAAAAGGGCGTTATTTAAAATTTTCTTTCCGACAAATTGTCGCCGGCATAAGATTACATGAAAGGGCCAGATTTAAATTTGCTTTTCTGAAACTTTTTTTGACGCTAAAATATGAAAAAGGGCTTAGGAATTAAATTTTTAATGACCCTTCAAAATTTAGGGTTAAAAAAGGTGCCTTTTTAGGTCATTTTTCGAACTATTTTATTTTCATACGGGGGGCCCCAACATTTTTTTCCCTCTAATTCCCGGTTGGGTTCTAGTTTTGGGGAACTTTTTGCTGCCCGGCAACCTCTTTACGTTTAAAAACCCCCATCTTTAGTGTACCAAAACCAACAAAGCGCCCATCTCACCTTTCTGTTAAAGGGTCGAAAACGTCGCAAGGCCCTTTTAATTCAAATTTTTTATACACCTTAAAGCGCTAAGGGGTAACTCCTGTTTCTTCGGGCCCCAAACCGACTTTATTTTTTAGTAACGTTTATTTTTTTTCCAAAAACCAATTTTCGGGTTTTTCACATTTCAAAACTTTTCCCGTTTTGCCCCTTTGTTTTTTAAATATTAAATGATCCAAACCCTCCCACAAACTAATCTTTTAAAACTGTAAATTGGGAATTGAAATAATTTATAATGCAATATGCAGTTTTCCCCCCTGAGGGAAAGGTTTTAAAAACAGTTGGGGGCCTTCCTTTATATAATTTTTTCATCAGGGCTTGCTCACCCAAAATTTAAAAAAATAATAAAATGTAATGCAAGATCGGGGCGGTTTTTTCTCCCTCATAATTTAGTTTTTGTTTGCTGCAACTCAAAACTATAAAACGGGCCGTTTGGGCAGTTTTAAACCCTAACTTTTTAGCTACTCTTTATCAAAATAGTCCCCCACTTCTTTTTTCTTCAGGTTTAAAGGGCCAACATTTTTTTTTAAGATTTGCATTGTTAATTTTTAGATTTAATGTCAAAGTTACTCATTGCTTCTTTTAGTGAGAAAAACCCGTAAAAACCATCGGGGAGGGTTAACGGGCCCTAACAAATTGGCCCTTTTATTAATTTTTTTAATCTTTTTATTCCCCTTTGGGCTTTGCTTATATTAAACCATACGACTTTGTAAATTTTTCCCAGGGAGCGCGACCTTTTTCCGGGTTCCCCGCTTTCCCCGTTTTTAAAATAGAAATGTTCTAAAACGAAGGACGGTCTTGATTTTTTTAATTTTTTACAAACTTTTTTTAAAGAAAAAAAAATGACGCTTCAAAAATACTAAAGAGGGCAAAATATTCTTTTGGGGGGCCGCACAAAAATCTTAAAAATATACCCAACTGACCCCCCTCGACATTTTTCGTGACTCGTCTGAGCCTTTCATAAAAAGGTAAAGAAATTCCAAAACCCGATACCCTTAACCCCCCTGTTAAAAAAAATTTAATCGCAAAAGGTGGTTAAATCTTTCCGATGCAGTTTATCAAAACCATTTTAAACTTTGCTGTTTTTTTTGTGAAACCAACGGGGTGTGGAGTGTCTATGCTGATCATTTTAAATCTTTCCTAACCCCTTTTGGTTATTTTCATTTGTATAGATTTAAATTACTATTACATTTTTCAGACGTTTTTTGACTGAACTGCAACCCCTTTTTTCCCAAAATGACAAAACCTTTTAAAATCCCTTTTTAGAAAACCAAATAGACATAAAGGGTTTTTTTAAAAGGATCTTAACAAATTTTTAATATTAACATCAAGACACCCCTTTAGACAAAATTTGGGGACCTTAATCAGGGCTTAGGCACCCCTTATTTTTGGGGGCGTGCCCCAGAAAGTATAATATAAACGGAAACCCCTCCTTAACATCTTTCTCTTCAGGCCCCACCCTGTTCACCCGGGGTCCATAGGCAAGAGCAAAAAACCCGCATGGACAACATTTATTTTAGACGTTTTAAAAAGGGCCTAACAAAAGCGGGAATAGAACGAAAAACGTCGCCCGTATTTTACTTTTGGTTTTTTGGCTAGGTTGGGAAAGCACAAACGAGATCGAGCATAACTGACCCTTTCCTACGGGCTTTAAATGCACAAAAACAATACTTTTAAAACAAAAATTTTGACGATGCCATTAATTCCCACAGTTTATTTACCTTCAAATATAAAAAATTTCCCCAAATGTTTTTTCAAAACGCAAGAACAAAAGTAGAAATTTGCTGTTGGGACCGGTTTATACAACACCTACTTACCTTTTGACTTTCCCGGTAAAAAATAATAAATTAAATACAACAATGGGAAAATTTTTGTTGCAGGAATGAACAGAAGGTTTGGGCAAAACAACAAAATTCTGAGCCAGTAATAATTTCAAGCAGTAAAAAAACCCCGAAGACCCCCAAGAAAAAATTTATCCCAAACCCCGTGCCCAAAGCCCGAAGACCGTTTTAAGACCCCGACTCGTTCGCGATGACCATGAATTAAAGAAAAGACGCGGGTGTTCTTGGATTTAAATGGGCCTAGGGTTAAATTGGCGTTATCTTACCCAAAAATTAACCCAACTATTAAGGAACTAAAGTCCCCTAAGTCTCCCCCTAAAGCCCCAAATACTTTGCTCCAGTAAAAAAAGCCAGCAACAATAAACCCCCAAAAAAACCCCCAAAAACGTTTTTAGCTTTACCAGCAATTTTTTTTAAAAATCCCAAAATGGTCAAGCTTTTTTTTTAAAACCCCTTTTTTATCAGGGTTTGGGGGCATGGTGGTGGAGGCACGGGCTTTTTACCACCGCCGCCTGTAATAAACCAAAAAGCCAGTTTACTTTTTGCAAACCAAAGGCCTTATAAAAAGCTTTCAATGTGACTCCTTGCCACCCAAACCCGTGTTCGGATTTGTTCTGCAAACGTTGGGGTTTTTTCATTTTAAAAATTTTTTTTGGGTGGTTTTCTCTATTCTGCTCACTTGAGGTTTTGCAATTTTTCCCGGGGTTTGTAACAACACTTCTGCTTCTGATCTCTCTTTTTTCCCAAAATCTTTTTTGTCTTTGGGTTATTCTTTCTTTTAATATCAACCCTAAAATTGGCGTCCCCCTTCCCCCCCCAACGAGTTTTTCTTTTTTTCTTTTTTTTATGCCAAACCCATTTCCCCCCAGTTTTGGGTAAATTGTTTTTTAACGCCTCTAAAAGGGTTTTTTAAAGGGATGATCAAGGGGCCCCTAATTTTTCGCATGGGAAACGGGGAGTCCCTGGGATAGTCTTTAATGTGTTTCCCTTTTGAAAAACTGGGGTTTTTCCACTATTTCTTTAATTTTAAATTTGTCTGCCGAATTTATTTTTAAATTTTTTTTTAAAAATCCCTGTTTTTCATTTGGGTTTTCTTTTCGGGATTTCCCCAGTTGGTTTTTAAAGGTTTTAGCAACTGCAAACCTTAACTAATTTTTGGGTTTTTGTAATGCCCCAAAGGGGATTTTTGATCGCTCACACTGGGCCTTTTTCTAATTTTACTCTTTTTTTAAAAAATTTATTTAGTCTGGTTTAAGTAACTGAAAAAGGGGGGGGGTTTTCCTTGGTCGCTCCTCACAAAAAAATTTGGGCATCTTTTAAATTCCCAAAAACATTAGGGGCTATAAATTCGGGGGTTCTTGGGCCCAAACTTTTGGGATAATGATCTGACCTTAACTTTCAGTTAATTCACGGGCCCCAAAAGGGGCCCCGGCCCATGTTGTACCAAAGAATCATTTCACTCTGTCGTCTCCAGGGTCAAAAACAACAAACTTCAACTCAATCCCGCCTTTTTTCTTTAAAAAATTAACTTTTTTATTTTTTTTTATAAAAAAAATGGTTCACAAAACATATGGCTCGTTCTTTACCCCCCATAGAAGGCTGAAAGAGGGCCCCTTTTGGGGGAAAAGGGAAAAAAACGGGAAAATTTTCTGTTCCAAAAAATCCACTACTATTGATGCAGATCAAATTCTTTCTGTCAAATTTCCAGACCCAGGACGGAAAAAGTGATTGTGCCAGGGTCTGCCCCGTCCCAAATTTCAAAATAGTACTCGCTTCAACAACAGACACAAACAGGGCAATTTTCCCCGAAACTGGGCGGGGCCCAAACGGTTTAAAAAAATTTCTATAAAACTTGAGGGGAAAAATATTTTTTTTACACAATGCAGACTTTTTTTTAACCTATCTGATCTATGGCTAACCCGGGGAAAGAAAGGGGTGTCTTGCGTTTTTAAGGGAAACGAAAATGAAGAAAACACTAAAACTAGAATGGCCTGAAGATCTTAAAACGGCAAAAGGCCTTAAGCTGTAAATTTTGCGTAAGGGAAAACGCTTTTTTCCCTCCCCTTAGATTTTGAGTTTTTTTAAAAACGCAGCACCGTCCCTTTCCCAAGGGGCTTAAAAAACAGATTGCATAGGGAAAAAACTTTTAAAAGAATAAAAAAACCCGTTAACAAAACATCAGACAAACCCAAGCAAAAATACAGCATTTCTGACATCTCAATAGAATTTGACGTTTTAGCAACCCTAATTTAGCAAGGCTGATTGAGCGACAATATCAGTCAAAATTAGCAATATATTACGAAAGAGTGATTCATCATACACATATCCCAGAAGCAGGGCAGACACTATATGGAATTTTTAGTTTTAGTGTCGCAGCAAGATCGCTTAAAGGTATTTTATTGCTGTATGAAGATGGAAGAACCGTTCAAAAGAGGAAGTGAAAAGTTTTTTAATCCAAAAATAACGAAAGTACAATGTTCGATTGAGGGTAGTCCTAACCAAATTTACGCTAGCGGGCTTAAACCTTATCAGCATTTTGATGAAATAAGAAAACTGTTTGGAGGCGGGAGGTGTAGAAATCCAATAGTTGACCTTGTGTCTAAAGATTACATCTTCACAATGTTAGGCTTGATGATTATTTAACAACGAAATTTCGGTTTATGGATTGACCTAAGGTCAACAGAGGATAATCAGTTGCATGGAAGCGGGAGAACTGTGAAGACGTAATAAACATTCAAATTGATAAAGAAGAAGAAGCCGATAAACCGCTTAATGTACATTTGTTTTTAATATATGATGCGCAGCTGAATATTGAAGATAACAGATTAAAAGATATACAATACTAAATTATTTTTATTTTTAAAAAAAGCATGTCTGTTCAGGTTTATCCAAATGTGCCTACAGCGCCGCCAAAAGAAGGGATAGTAGAAAGCCCTAGCATAAAAACCTTCAGATTAACCAATATTACACAAATGCAACAAAAACTAAAAAAAAACCTTTTTTCAAAAAAACAGCAAAACCAACGAATTTTCCCCCTCCCTCCCTTTTAATGCTTTTACCTATTTTAAAACGGAGCATCGACTATAAGGCGCATGGGCAGAACAAGTGTAGGCCTCTTAAAAGGGGCTTTGGGCGCACCCGCATTTTAACCTCTAGTGGGTTTGTTTTTTAGCTTTTCGGTCCGGTTCATTAGCGTAAGTGGGGCTGGAAAAAAAATTAAAAAACTAAACCCCAAAAACAACACACAAGGGTTTCAACTAAAAACGGCAAAACTTATTCTTTAAACTGACAAAAAATAAACGCTTGTTACCAAACATAAAGGATGAAAAATTTTTAATCGTTTACGGGCCGTTTTTGATGACTACAAAAGAAAAAATTTGATCTTCAAAAAAAGGGGAGGACAATTTTTCCCTAAACAGCCAACCCCCAGCAAAAAAAAAAGGAAAAGCTTAAAAAAAAAAAACGAGCCTTTAAAACTCTGTTCAAACAGCTCACATAAAAACCCTCAAAGGGGTGTTTATACTTTAGTTTAGGGAGCCCAAAGCCCCAAAAAACCTTTGATTTTGATTCTTTTAATTTTTTTTTTTAATTTTTAAATAAATTTTTTGATTAAAAAGAAACTCACTTTGGATAAAATTAGGGAAGGCCCGGGAAAATTTGTTTGAAGGAATGCTTGAGAGAGAGCGTTTATCAAGAGCACGAATAAAATTGATCTAGAAGTAAATGATCAACAAATTTAAAAGGCAAGCTTGTTCATCCCTTTTCTAAAAAATTTCCAATTATACAAACAATAACCCCCCTTTTTTTAAAGTAATGTTAGCTTTTTTAAATTGACAATTAAAAAATAAATAAAAAATCTAGAAGTCTGGGTCCTCGACTAAACAAAAATATTTTTCTTTCTCGTAATGACTTAAAAAACCCCCCCTTTTGGGCAAAACAAACGCTTGCACATTTTTAAACCTCCCCGCTGAAGAACCAAAATGAAGGCTCTTTGGCCCAAGGGCAAAGTCTTAGGAAAATTTAAAAACAGTCTAAGTTTTGGGGCCGATTTTTTGGTAAGGCTACATTCCACAACCCTCCAGCTTTAGTTGAAAAAAAAAAAGCATTTTCAAAACATAAAGTTTTTCAAAACACAAATTTTTTATGGGGGTGTTTTTTTCCGCAAGGCTGCATTATATCCCAAAAACGCAAAAGAGTTTCCTAACTTTTTGGGATTACATCAATACTTAATTTTTGGAATATCCTTTCCTTTAGCGGGGTTTTCTATTGATCAGTTTGAAGAACAAAAAAAACCCAATAACTGTTAATGAATACACAGGGGATGAGGAAACAAATCTACTGCAATTAAAGTGCCCCAAGAACACCCAAACGATTCGACCGAAAAAAAACCCAATTTTGACTTACTACTATTTTTTCACCCAGGGGGGTTTGCCGCTTTACCCATTGATCAAACAATGAGTAGTTTAAAGCGGCAAAACTTCAAAGCATAAAAATAAACAAAAATTTTGCAAAAAGTTTAACAAGAATGCCATCTTTAAAAAGCCCAAGCGAACATAAGAAAATTTGAAATTGGGCCCCTTTAACTGTAATACAGAACTAATTAAAAGCCCCCCCCCGGGGATCAAAATATTTTTAAAAAGAACGGGAAAAGGGAAATAAAAATTTCCCCAAATATGTTGTTTACGCAGACTTTGAATAAACCCCTTTTTCCCTTTATAAAAGGGCCAGCGCCACAAAAACTTCAAAAAAACATCTTAATGATTAACCCTCGGGAATTTTTTTTCTTTTTTGCCTTCATTATGCCCGGTTTCGGAGGGCGTTAATTCAAAACCAAAATTTAAAAGGGGCCCCCAGATCGCAAATATTTTCTTAGAACCATGAAAGCAAGTGTAATGACTGTTCCAAAAACTAAATTTTTATCTAAAATTTCATGATCCCGCCTAAAACCCCAAAAACAGTATACGCACCCCCTCACTTTTGGGATTTTGGTTTATCTCCACAACCAGAGAACCCAAACATAAAGCCCCTTTGACACATTAGGGGAAATTTTCAGAGGGGGAAACCACAGAAAATGAATCTTAAACAAATTTTTTGATCCTAAAAAAGGGGAAGCGGGCCCATCTTTTTTTCAAAAACTTGCGGGTTTTAAGACTCTCATTTTAAAAATTAAAGCAGTGGACAAACCCCCTTTCAGGGGTCATGAAATTGCACAGCCCCTAAAGAAAAGAACTTTGGCTTTAATCAAAAAAACATGCTTTTTATACTCTATCCCAACACTTTAAAGGGTTTCATTAAAAGCACTGGCTATTTTCCTTTAAAAGTCCTCCCCCAAATTTAACGGAAAAATTTAATTTTAAACCCCAACACTTTTTAAAAGGGAAATTTCCCCTTTGAGTCCCTAAAACATTTGGGAAAGGTTTTGACGGATACACTTCCCCCCCAAAAAAGGCGGGGCCCTTTTCTATCTAAAGGGGAAAGGGAACATCATTGATTCTAAATTACCAGCTCTCAAGTTTCCTGGCAGAATTTAAAAATTGTAAAACGATGGAGACTATAAAGACTCCTACTTGAGGGCCGATTATGTTTGTTGGCAAACTTTTTGAAAACTAAAAAAGACCTAAAGAAACTTATAGCCTGGATCCCCCATTACTTTCTGCCCCCGGGGAGGGTTTGGGGAAACGGTTTTTTAAAAAGGTTTACAGGAAAAACAATTAATTTATTTCTGCCCCTACCAATAAACAGATGTTTAAAAAAGGGAAATTCGTGGGGGAATTAGTATGGCGTCGCATCATTACTGAAAAGGGCAAACAACAAATACTTGGACGACTATACCCAAAAGAAAAAGGGCCTAAAAACTAAATTTTTTTAAAAGCAAACAATCTGTATGGAGGGAAAATGGCCCCAATCATTTTCCAAAAACGTAACTTTAAAAGTACACAGCGCAACCAATAATTTCAAAAGGCAAAAAAGGGGTTTGGGGCATTTTAAACCCCCCTTGATAAAACACGTGGTTTTTTTTCAAGAAGTTACTTAAAAAATCCTAAAGGAACCCCCATGACCTGAAATAATGACAAACCCCAATTAGCACAGAAATCAAAAGATGGTTTCCAAGAAAACCCACCTAAACTTTGCCAAATCTTCGGGCAAAAAAAAAATGTCTGCCCTTTTACAGATTTTCAACAAATTTTTTTTTAAAGACAAGGGTTTAAAAGGTTGACAGCATTAATCGCAAAATTTGCTTTTGATAAAGAACTTTTCATAAACCATACAAAAATAAGAACACTTCTCAGAACAAAATCTGCAATGTTTCCAAAAAAGACTTTTTCAAGCTGATGAACAACAGTTTTTTTCCGAAAGACTATAGAATCCGCACAACCGAAAAAGAGTAAATTTAAATCCCCCAAAGAGAACGAACCCTTTTAAACTACTTAAAAAACCAAATTTATCGGGACTTCAAAAAATTTTCATGACAGTTTTTTTGAAATAATGAAAAAAAAAGAAAGCAATTGGACAACCCCCTTTTTTTTTGGGTTTACTTTTTTAAAAAATTACCCAAAGCTTTTGATTTTTAGAATTTTTTATGACTACTTTAAGCCCTCGTATCCTGAGCCCCAGAAATTTTTACACAATACAAAGTTTGGGGGTTATAATATTCCAAATAAAAGATTTTTTATAAAGAAAAAGGAATAGAAAAACAAAAGGAGCGGGGGATGGAATGACACGTCCGTTTAATCCTAAAGTTTTCCCTTTACATTAAATTTAAACTAAAAAAAAGGTTTTAGGAAAGAGGGAAGGGAAAAAATTATCTAAAAGGGTGATAAAAGGAGTAGGGGGGTTAAGGTAAAAAATGAAACAGTATTTCGAGCCAGAAAAAATCATTAAGAAAAAAAAGGGGAATATTTTTCGCAGCTTTTGTGCAGTCAAAAAAATCCATGCCCAACTACAAAGAACATTGTTTGGCATAAGACTTTTCATCATCCAACGAAAAAACTACGATCAAATCTACATGAGATAAACTAAACCCGGTTTGTAACAAAAAATTTCGTTAGATAGAACAAACAAAAAAACTTTGTGTTTTTTAAAACCAGAGTTTTCATATGCAATGGGGAAACAAAAGGACCGCAAAAAAGGGGGTTATTTTTTTTCATCAATTTTATTAAAAATAAATCATAGCTTCATCCAATTCATTTAAATCTTTTCTCTTTTCTTGACGCTTTTTTCCCCGAATTTTTTTTATTATTTAAATATTCTTTTTTTCCCAATTTTGGGGGGTTTGAGTTGTGGGGACGTGATTTAAAATCATTGTTTAAATTCCTCAAAAATTTTTCCCTTTTAATAGAAATTACCCCGCATGAAATGTTTCCCGTATCTTTTTCCAAGGGCCCCTCTTCCTTTACCATTCTTGTTCGTTCTCCCTTTTCCTTCTAATTCCATTTAAAACCCCAAATATTTTTACGAAAATTAAATTTAAAGCGGAACTGGGGCCCCTGGGGGAAATTATCTGCATTCTTCCTTCGAAAAAGACCCTTTGGGGAAAACCCGGTTTTTTTTGGGTTGTTCAGTTTCCCCGTAAAAATACACGGGTGGATTCATTTTTACAATTTTTTTTTATTTCATAGGGATTAACACTAAAAACGGACCCTGTTGCCCACAGTGCCCCCTTTCTGCTTCCCCCCGGAAAATAAAGGTACCTATTTTTAAAAAACCAAAAGGGAAATTTATTTTGCTAGGTTACGGGATTTTTTTCACAACACCCTTTATTTTTTTTGGGGATTGCTGTACGGGTTTTTAGCCCTTTAAATTCTTCTTTAAATTCTTGCGCCAAAACTGGGGGAAACCCTTAAACCCCCATTCTTGTTGCGAAAATTTTGTCAATCAGCTCCTGTTTTACGGGGTAGGAGAAAAGTCTTGGGCTAACTTTTTTTTAAAAGTTTTAAACTAAACCCTTTTATCGGTAACTCCGGGAATGCCTCTTTTAATGGAAACCCCTATGTTTCAACAAAAATTTGGGATTCATTTGCCCCCTTTAAAAAACTTTTCCATAAACATTTGGAATCATCGAGGAAAAGGGTTAAAGGGCCTGTTGATATATAAATTGTATGGAAACACAACACAAACACTCTTTTTTTTAAGGGTTTTTCCCAAACTTTTATTTTAACTATTCAATGACTGTAAGGCTTACTTAAAATCTTTTTCGTCTAATCGTATCAGGGGGTTAAATATAAAAGGGTCCAATTTGATGGTGTCTTTTGGGATTTTAAATTGACAAATGTGGTCTGTTTTTCGTCTAGGCGCTGGAAAATAAATTTCCCAAAAACGTTTTTTAAAGATAACCATTTTTGGGCTGTTTTTCACTAAATCCACTGCGGGGTTTTAGCTTTTTAATTGCTGTTTTTTTCCCTTCCCAATTTTTTTTGGCGAATAATAATTTTTTTTTCTTTTTTTTACTCAGCCAATATTATTGCAACAAAAACAAAACGGCTTTCCCAAAAGACAAAAAACCCCAAATTTTTTCATCTTTTTTTTTCTGAGGGTTATAAAAGTCACTGAATTTTGGGGGGGGCAATTTCTCGATTGGGGCCTTTTAAAAATTTAATTTGGGGGTTTATTGTTTGATAAACATTTTTAAAATTTGAAAGCTCATGCCCCCTTTTTTTTCAGTGGTTATTATTAAAATCTAACTGCTCAATTCTCTGTTTTTCATATTGATTTGCGCTAAAGCTATTTTGCTCCACAGCTTTGTTATGTTTTTTTCCCTCTCCCCCTTTAAACCTCGCATTTTTTTACTAAATGCGTAATTACTTTTTCCCCAAAAACGAGCGCATTAACCACAGCGCCGCCTATCACATTACGAGTGAAGCCATTTTTTTTTAAATTATTTTTTATTTACATATTTAAAAACTGTCTTTGGGAAATTAAATTTCCCTTCTTGACTAAAAATCTTTTGTGGCAAACGAAAACTCAATGATAGCAATTAAACTTTTGCTGATTCCCCCAAAATCTAGTTTTTCCAAATCTGCTGGGTTTAAATTTTATAAAAAGCTTTTTTCCCAAACATTTTAGTATCCCACACTTAACCTCCAATAACAGCAGAATGGTAAACAAGGGGTTTGCAACAGTTTTTTGGTGCCCATTTTTAAAAAAAAAAAATAATTATAATTAATAAAAAACATGAAAAGTGATGATCTACAAAACTAAAGGCAGCCTAAACCCTTTCCCGAACTTATGAATGACCAATTGAATTTGGGCCCGCTTTTTAGCCCCAAAAGAGAGTTTAAATTTTTTGGGCGTGTGGAAAAACAAAAAAATTCCTCGGGAAATGAATTCAGCATTGAACAATTCAAAAATGTCCCCCGCAAGACATTTTAAATATTCCCTAACCCGGTATGAACGCCCCTTTGGGGGGGTAGAATGGGAAAATGTTGGGGGAAACGGTTTTTATTTTACATAAAATAGTCAGTAATTTTCTCCCATTGATTCTGAACAAGATCTTCTATAATTTTAAAGCAAATCCCCGTTTTAACAAAGTCCCTTTAAATCCCCTAGGGTTGATTTTTTTTACTAAAGATTTTTGGGAAAATTGTTTTTCCCCCCTTAATCATGGGGGTTAATAAACTTTTTAAACATTAATTTTTTTTTTCCCTTCAAAATGACCGAGCCAGAAAAACCCGGGAGAATCAGAAAAAACTGAATCAGGGGGAGAAAGTAACCAAGCCAAAAATCAGCAGGAAAAAACTGAAACTGGTTTAGGGCCATGAAAACCAAAAATCATCCTTTCGTTTAAAACAGGAAGAAAATTTGGGAAAGTGGAAAAAGACCAAAAAAAAATTAATGTTTTCAAAATAACTCATAATGAAAACATAAAACCCCCCCAAAGCCAAACAAGTTGGGTTCAATGCCCGGCTATAAAAACTCCTTTGATTCAAGGGCCCAAAACAAAAAGTTTTCAGTAATTTTAACTTAAAAAATTTTTGCCATTTTTTCGCCCTTGCTGCTGGGGCAGTTAATTTCGGTTTTTAAAATAAATACACAATGGGAGCAAAACAAAAGCAATAAAAAAATCTGAACCGCTAAATACAGAAGACCCAAAACACCCAAACCGTCAACAACAAAGATCATTTTTTATCCATTTTAATGGAATAAAATTTTAAAAAACTTTAAATTTTTAAATTTTTTTTTTTAAAAAAAAGATTCCCTGGCGTTTATAAAAAAATGAAGTCAATAAATAAAGACTGGGGTCTATAAAAGGGATTTCCAAAAACCAGAATTGTAATCAATGCGGGTTTCTTTGGGGTTAAGAACTTCAAAAAGGGTCTAAAACTGACCGATCTCGCGCCCGAAAAACCCGAGCAAGTATTTTCAGCGATGCGCTTTTTGGGCGGGGTGTACTTATTAGACATTTAAATATTTAAGAAAAAAAAAACATAGATTGTATTTTTTTGATAATTATAAGATAACTTGAAAAAGAACCTTTGGGTTTTACAAAAAAGGGCGACATAAAAATTTCAAAACTTGAGGTAACTTAATCAAGAACTTAATCAAAAAAATTTTTAAGAAATTGAAGTAACTTAAATTAAAACTTTTTGTTTTTTTTTTTTAAGTTTCTTAAATTTAAAAAATTTAATTGGGGTGGGGGTGGAATTAAAAGAAATTTAATTTATTTGGGGTTTTGTAAAACCCCGGGAAAACTTTAAATTTTTTAATGGGGGAACACAAACACCAAGGGCAAAAAGTCTAATCCCCTTTTTTTTGAATTAACCTTTTTCCGCCAAAAGGGGAGCGCGGGGAATCTTTTCAAAAGGGTTTATTTAAACCCTTTTACCGGGTCTAGGGTGGAGCGCTGGAAAAAAGGCTTGCCACTGTAAACCCTTTTACCCCTCTAGGGGGGAGCGCTTAAAACGGGGTTGGCCCCCCCGTGGCCTTTTACCGCTCTAGGTTTGGGGCGTTAAAAAAACGGGGTTGGGCCCCTTGGGTTTACCCTTTGGACGGGAAAAGGGGTGGAGCTCTGGGAAATAAAAGGCTTCCACGTACCTTTGCCGCTTTTAGGGTGGAGGGGCTAGTTTTTCTCTCACGCTTTCGGGCTTTTTAAAAGGGGGTGTTTTTTGGAGTTTCATTTGGGTTTTTTTTAGGGGGTAGTCCAATAATTTCTAATCTCCTCACTGCTTAAAACATTAAATCAAATCCTTCCTCAAAGTAAACTTCTAAAGAAAAAAAAGACCAACTGGAAAAAAAAAACCCTTTTTCAATGGTTTCCCAAAAAACGAGCAAATCTCTCTTAGTTTTCGAGAATAAGAAGAGAAAAATCCCTACATTGCCCCTTTAAACCCCCACCCATTTTTGAGTACGCTCCACTGCCCTTTTTCCTTTTGAAAAGAATTAAGTTTTGGGGCTAAAACCAACCATAAATTGCAATTTAAAAAACATTGTTGTAGCTTCCTGCCTTTGAAACTTCCCCCATAGTTTCTTATTAAGATGGCCCTGGCCGCTCTCAACTTATCCAAACACTAACAAATTTTGCATGGTACCAAAAACCCTCTCGTCAAAATATTGTCAGCTTAGAAATCTCCCACTGTCTTTGTTCTGCCATGATCAAAATAATTTTTTAAACAAAACCCCAACCCTGCAAAAAAACCCCCTAAATATCTTCTCACACACCACAACCTTTACAGCCCCAACGCCGCCAAGATAAATGACCCTACAAAACCCCCCTTGCCCGACCCTGGCGGCCCCAAAGTGGGGGTGACACGTGAAAAGTTCCAAAAACAAATTTGCTAACGCGCCCCAGGGGCGCTGTCAACCAAATGAAAACACCCCCCCCCCCCCACCCCTCACCCGCAAGCCCATTTTCCCGCTTTATGATTTTTTGGTTCGGTTTGTAAGCCCGGGCCGTGCCTTGTGGAACGAAGGTCGCTTTGTCTGCGCCACCGTAAATAAAGCATTTAGGTTTCAGCCTCGGTCACCTATCTTTTACACCCTAGTTTTTTTTAGGAAAAATTTTGTCAGAATAAAATGTGGGATTTTTTTTTCAAAAAAATAACTTATTTTTTAAAAAAAAAAGGGAAGTTTTTTAAATTTGTATTAAAACGGATAACCCCCACAAAAGTATGTCCCGTTTTTAATAATCCCTTTTTTTTTTTGGGTTTTTAAAAACTTACTTTTCAAGGGAAATGTAATATGCCGCTTCTAGGGCATTTCGCCCGAAAACGGGTTTTTTTGGGGGAAGGGGGAATTTTTTAAAAACGGCATAATTTCGTTTCTCATGCATTTTAAAATAAACATATTTCTCGAATAGCCCCAAAAAACCCGTTTTTCATAACGTTTTAAAACCCTTTTAAAATAACACAACTAAAACACAGTGGTTCCCCACCGGGGCGCAGTCAAAACACAACCTTCTTGTGCGGGACTTAACAACAAAACAAACCGGTTTTTTCACGGACACCTCAGCGACTTTGCAATCTGAATTTTTTCCCAAAACATTTGCTGATGCAATGTTTGGGGCAACCCCGGCCCCAGTGTGAGTTTTCAGCCAACCCCCTAGCCTTTCGCTTTGTAAACAAAGGGCCCCGAGGGGTAAATTAATGATCAGGTTTCAGCCCCCTTCTCCCCGCTGTGTACAAAAATTTGTAGGGAGAAATTAGTCAGAAGAAGTGTGCGGATTTTATGTCATTTAATTGAGAGAGAGAGAGAAAGAGAAAGAGTGTGTGTGTGTGTGTGTGTGTGTGTGTGTGTGTGTGTGTGTGTGTGTGTGTGTGTTAGTGTGTCTGTGTGTGTGTGTCTTAGTGTGTGTGAGTGTGTGCATGGGCGCGCGAATCAAGACTGAAAATAGAATTAGTGCGGATTTTATGTCAAAAATATAACTTAGTTTTAAAAGACAAGCAAGTTTTGTAAATTAGTATTGAAAACGGATAACCCTACACAGTATGTCTGTTTGTAGATAATCGTTATTTTTTGGTTATTGAAGTCTTACTTGTCAGAGAACAGGGAAAGGCGGCTTTTAGGTCACTTTCGCCCGAAAACTTGGTGGAGGAGCAAGTGAGTTAGAAGCCGCCTTTCCCTGTTCTCTTCTCATCTATTCGAACGGACCAGCGGCCCACACAGACACGCCATGTTGGTCGTTTTCGATTGTGTTCGTTCGTTTCCAGCGTTAGTGATTAACGTCAATGCCAACTCGAATGTGACCTAATTCTGTTTTACAAACGTGCTCCCATGGAGACAATGCAACGACGTTATTTGAAGAAGAAAAAAAAGGGGTGGGAGGGGGGGAGGTGGGAGCGGGGGGGCAGTCACAGAAAAAAAGCAAAGACCGCTTTACTTTTAAACTTCAGAGACACCGCATAAAGGAAAAGTCGGTCTGGCTTTTCAATTTGCCCCTTTTTGTCAGTCCCCCATTCCCTTTCCTCCTCCCCTTCTCGTGGTCTCCGGCTCCCTGTGCTTGGAGGGAAATCCGATAGATTACGTTTAGTTCCACTAATGTATAAACCGGTCATACCGGTTCAGGACTGGGCAGTTTCCGTCTGGTGTGTGTGTGCGTGTGTGTGTGAGAGAGAGAGAGAGGGAGAGAGAGAGAGATCAATATCAGCTCTGGATTCTACCACGAGGGGGGAGACAGAGAGAGACAGACAGACAAAGAGGGGAAGGAAGGGAGAGAGAAAAGAGAGAGACGGAGGGGAAGGGGAGGAGGGAGGAGACACACACAGAGAGAGAGAGAGAGAGAGAGAGAGAGAGAGAGAGAGAGAGAGAGAGAGAGAGAGAGAGAGAGAATGTGGAAGAGATAGGAAAAGAAGTTGGGGAAAGACAGAAAAAGAGAATTGGAATTTGTGGAGGGAAGGGGGTGTGGGTCGAGGTGAAAGGGAGAAGAGGGAGGAAATCTAGGTGTTAATTCATTAATGAATGCCGTATCCCCTTAAACTAAAGAGGGAGTAGAAACGGCACCAAACAGAGAGAGAGAGAGAGAGAGAGAGAGAGAGAGAGAGGGGGGGGGGGGGGGAGACCGTCGGTGGCCTCTTGTTCTCCAATCAATACCAATTGTCGAAAGGGACAATGACTTTCGCAACAGTTTGTCTGACTGCCGCACAAAAGCTTCGCCTTTTGAATTGTCACGCAATAACCAAACCCACCCCCTCTGTCTCTTCCCTCCTCTCTGCATTATCCCCCACCCTTATTCCCCCTCCCCCCATTTTCTTACCGCCCCCCCCCCCCCCCTTCCCAACCCTCCTCCCTCGGTTTTAACAAGAAACAGATCGATCGAGCAAATTTCATGTTCGCCGTATTGATCAGGATTTCGTATTGTACAGGACGGTTGTCTCGGCGACTTTAAAGGTCCTATCGGTAAATCAGAGAACAGATAGGGAAAAGCGGTGGGGTGGGGGGGGGGGGGGTGTTTGGGGTGAGGGAGAACGCTGGGACAGGGGACAAGAAGTGGGAAGGGAAGTCAACAGGACGTTTTTCACCGCCCCCTCCCACCCCTCACCCCCCCCCCCCCCCACTCCCACCCCTCACTCCCTTTCCCATCTTTCCCCGTAGCCGCTGTGAAAAATTCGAAGTCAAATCAAGGTTCAACTCTTTCATCAACGCTCCGCCCGTGATGAGAAGAAATGAGGAGGGGGGAGGGGGAGGGGGGCGAGGGGTGTGGATGGGAGAAAAACTACACGAATAACTGATGAACATATAACTGAGAGAAAAATAAACCTTTAACTTTCCCATCAACAAGTTCAAAGCATCTGTATTTAAAGATGACATGTAAACTGGTGTCCGAAAGGAAATGCTGTTTCACAGACACGTGACAAGGGGTTTCCACATTGTAGCGTCAGAGAGCAGCATCGTTAATCTGACAACTGTTTGGGTGTCACGTGGGGCTGTCAGAGAGCAGCATCGTTAATCTGACAACTGTTTGGGTGTCACGTGGGGCTGTCAGAGAGCAGCATCGTTAATCTGACAACTGTTTGGGTGTCACGTGGGGCTGTCAGACAGCAGCATGGTTAATCTGACAACTGTTTGGGTGTCACGTGGGGCTGTCAGACAGCAACATGGTTAATCTGACAACTGGGTGTCACGTGGGGCTGTCAGACAGCAGCATGGTTAATCTGACAACTGGGTGTCACGTGGGCTGTCAGACAGCAACATGGTTAATCTGACAACTGGGTGTCACGTGGGGCTGTCAGACAGCAACATGGTTAATCTGACAACTGGGTGTCACGTGGGGCTGTCAGACAGCAACATGGTTAATCTGACAACTGGGTGTCACGTGGGGCTGTCAGACAGCAGCATGGTTAATCTGACAACTGGGTGTCACGTGGGGCTGTCAGACAGCAGCATGGTTAATCTGACAACTGGGTGTCACGTGGGGCTGTCAGACAGCAACATGGTTAATCTGACAACTGGGTGTCACGTGGGGCTGTCAGACAGCAACATGGTTAATCTGACAACTGGGTGTCACGTGGGGCTGTCAGACAGCAACATGGTTAATCTGACAACTGTTTGGGTGTCACGTGGGGCTGTCAGACAGCAACATGGTTAATCTGACAACTGTTTGGGTGTCACGTGGGGCTGTCAGACAGCAACATGGTTAATCTGACAACTGTTTGGGTGAAACGTGGGGCTAGAGGGGAAGGGGCGGGAGGACTATAGCATCTACGTGAAGTTTAGTGTTGGGCACATACCAGTAACAACAAAAAATGCAGTTCCATTCTTCAAAATATTTGGGCAAAACGCGCAGTTAACGGTTCTCATTACACACCACAGCTTCCGATTCATATTCATTTGCAAGTAACAGTTCGAATCAAGGTAACTGTAAAACGTTCTACAGAAATGAAAATCCATCACTCGTGTGTTAATACGATAGTTCCAGTTTTGCTTTCTTTTTTTTTTTTTTTTTCTTTTTTTTTGTGAACAAATTCATCTTCATTGCCCACACCTTAATTGAAGCACACGTCACCAAAAAAAAAACCCAAAACCATGCTCATACAATTACACACACAAATGTAATACCCAGATTTTGATTTCAAGCACATTTAAACAATATAGCATTATACAGGCTTTGAAAGATAATACAGCACCCTGTACTCTTCTATCCACTATATATTGGGATGATTATCCCCATTCCCCCCCCCCCCCAAAAAAAAAAAAAAAAAAAAAAAAAAACAACAACCAAAGATAAAAGCGCACCGGTCACGATACTAGGTTTTTTTTCTGACCCCCTCCATTTCTTTCTCCACTCCCCCTACCCCCATTCCCCACCAGTGTGGGACATAGTCAGACGGTGGTTCTGATCGCTGAGGTTGTCGTCTGTTGTGGAGATGGCCATCTCGCTCACCGACAACGGAACACAGGAAATGTTTGGATACCTGCCGCGACCAGTGTCCTCCCTGTGGAGTCTGGGCACAAAGGTTGAAAGGCAGGCTATAGGAAAAAGAGAGAGAGAGAGAGGGGGGGTGGATGGCGAAGGCGGAAGCAGACGAGAGAGAGAGAGAGAGAGAGAGAGAGAGAGAGTGTTTGGGTGGTGGGGCTCTTTTGTGTGTGTGTGTGTGTGTGTGTGTGTGTGTACCGTGTGTGCGCGCGTGCATTTTCTTTTTCCCTCTATCGCACAGCCTACACATTCTCTCTCTCTCTCTTTCCACCCCCCCCCCCCCTTCCCCCAGCATTCTTTTGTCCCTCATGAATAAAAAGTTTTGCTCGTTGACAAAGGGAACGGCATGTGACCAGAGGATGAGACGGTGAGAGGAGTCATGGAGCACGTGCCGCCTATTGACCGCCCTGTGCACCCCCCCCCCCCTCCCCACACACACATACACACACACACGCACACAGGTGGGACAACAACCCTTTGGACCTTTTTTTATCTGTGAAATAAAGGTGAGAGAGGCATGGGGAGAAAGAACGGGTAGACGGGAAGAGGTGAAATAAAGGTGAGAGAGGCATGGGGAGAAAGAACGGGTAGACGGGAAGAGGTGAAATAAAGGTGAGAGAGGCATGGGGAGAAAGAACGGGTAGACGGGAAGAGGTGAAATAAAGGTGAGAGAGGCATGGGGAGAAAGAACGGGTAGACGGGAAGAAGGGGTGGGGGTGCTGGGAGGGATACAGACAGACAGAGAGAGACAGAGACAGAAAGAGGAGGCAGGGGGTCAATGAGAGACAGAGAGGGGGGGGGGGTAGTGTAAGTGAGAGAGAGAGAGAGTCTTTCCTTGTTAACAGTAAAGAATAAGCCATACTTTTTTCACCACATACTGAAGAACAAATGGAACGATCAGGAAAATACAAAATGTGAATAGGAAAAAATATGTCAACTATACAACAACCACGAATGTTATGTTAGACATTTTGTACTTACGGAAAGCAAGTACCTCAGATCATTTCAAAACGAACTCACGGAAAATCTGGCCATCGCGTTCTTCAATATTCATCCATTTCAAGGTTTAAGGAGGATTTAAGATCAGGGTGATTGCAAAAAATGTCGGTACAAGTAAAACCATTCACCATTTTGAATGTGATTAGACCGTTTTTGCCAGCTATGGTCTACTAATCTCGCACGAAAAATACGAGACAAGACAGCTACATTACAGTATTCGACATTACCAAAAAGAACCAAATTTCCCCATTCATAGAAACAGAGGCGTATTTAAATTCATAACAAGCTATTAATCAATCATCCATCTCATCTCTCATTCTCTCATCATCTCATCTCATCATCTCATCATCATCATCATACTCTCCTCTCATCTCATCTCATCTCTCATCATCATCTCATCTCATCATCTCTCATCATCATCAGTCTCTCTCTCATCTCGTCTCATCATCATCTCTCTCGATCCATCATCTCACTCTCTCATCTCTCATCATCATCTCTCATCATCTCTACATCATCTCGATCTCTCATCATCTCATCATCTATCATCTCTCATCTCACTCATCATCATCATCCTCGATCTCATCCATCTCTATCTCATCTCTCATCTCTCTCTCATCTCATCTCTCATTCATCATCATCATCATCATCATCTCTCATCATCTCATCTCACTCCATCATCTCATCATTCTCTATCTCTCTCATCATCTTCATCTCTCTCTCACTCATCATCATCATCTCATCATCATCTCTCTCTCATCATCATCTCATCATCTCATCATCATCCATCTCTCCATCATCGTCATTCTCATCTCATCATCATCATCATCTCATCATCATCTCTCACATCTCTCATCATCACATCTCATCATCTCATCATCATCATCATCATCACTCATCATCTATCTCATCATCTCTCCGATCATCTCATCATCACTCATTCATCATCATCATCATCATCATCTCCTCATCATCATCTCATCTCATCTCATCTCATCATCATCTCATCTCATCTCATCTACTCATCTCCATCATCATCTCATCATCATCATCATCATCCCTCATCATCATCATCATCATCATCATCATCATCATCATCATCATCATCTCATCATCTCATCATCACATCATCATCATCATCTCACATCATCATCATCATCATCTCATCATCATCATCATCATCATTTATCTCATCATCATCATCATCATCATCATCATCATCCCTCTCATCATCCATCATATCATCATCATCATCATCCATCATCATCATCATCAATCATCATCATCATCATCATATCACATCATCATACATCCATCACATCATACATCCATCATCTCATCATCATCATCAATCATCATCATCATCATCATCATCATCAATCATCATCATCACTCATCATCATCACTCATCACATCATCATCATCATCATCATCATCATCATCTCCATCATCATCATCATCATCACATCATCATCATCATCATCAATCACCTCATCATCATCATCATCATCATCATCATAATCTATCATCATCATCATCATCATCATCATCATCATTCATCATTCATCATCATCATCATCATCATCATCATATCATCATATCATTCCATCATCATCATACATCATACATCATCATCTCATCATCATCATCATATCATCATCAATCATCTCATCATGCATCATCATCATCTCATCATCACATCATCATCATCATCATCATCATCATCATCATCATCATACATCATCCATCATCATCATCATCATCACATCATCATCAACATCATCATCACATCATCATCATCATCTCTCACTCTATATCATCATATCATCCACATCATCATCATATCATCATCATCTCATCACATCATCATATCATCATCATCATCAATCAACATCATCAAACATCATCATCATCATCATCAACATCATATACACATCATACATCATCATCACACATCATCATCATCATCATCATCATCATTTTCTTTCTCATCTCATCATCTTCTTTCCATCATCATCACATCCATCATCATCATCATCCATCATCAATCATCACACATAAACACCCATCATCATCTCATCTTTCATCATAAACATCTTTCATCTTCATCATCATCATCATCATCACATCAACCAACATCATCATCATCACCCATCATCACCCACTTTCACCCATCATCATCATCATCATCATCACATCATCATCATCTTCATCATCACCCATCTTCTCATCATCTTCATCATCACCCATCTTCAAATAAATTTCATCATCATCATCTTTCTTCATCATCTTTTAAACATCACCCTTAAAACATCTTTAAAATTTCATCACTTCATCTTTCCTCATCACATCTTCATCATCCCCCATTCATGAAACGCCCTCCCCGGGTCAGGCCAAAGCTTAAAGCGCTGTACAACCCCAGGGCCCTTTTTTCCCGAAAAGGGCCCTCCCCCTACCCTGGGACCCCTTCTGAAGAGCGGCCTGCGGGCCCGCTAAAATTCTTTTTTTTCCCTGTGTCATCCATCAAATCAGTGGGTCAGTGTTCCACCTACCCAGTTTCTTCCCTCTGGGGGTGCAAATCAGACATTTGCCCTTTTAACCCGGGCATTTGTTTTCTCTTCCACCTGAACTGACGTCTTTCCAAACCCAACGAATCACCGAACACTAGAAACAATTTTTTTTTGGCAATGTATAAAAACTGACTCGCCGTACATCGCGGGTTTAAACAAAAACCCCATAGTTTCAGAACACTACTTTAAAACTTGGACCTGGGGGTTTAAAAAAAAAAAAAAAAAAAAAAAAAAAAAAGGAAGAAAAGGTCCAAAAAAACCTCAGTAAGTAAAAAACAAGTTTTTGGGTTTTTATGGAACTTACTCACGCGTAACAATGTTATTGAATTTTATGGAACTACTCACGACTTTAACAATGTTATTAAAGTTAGGGAATTTTTTACTCAGGGCTAAAAATTTGGTTTTAAAGTTTTTGGAACTTACTCAGGGAACCGTAAAAAAAATGTTATTAAGTCATGGAACTTCCCCAAACGACGTAAAAAATGTTATTGAATTTTATGGAACTTCCCAAACAAAGTAACAAATGTTATTGAAGTTATGGAATTTACCCCACAGTACACTCGGGGTTGTTTTTGGGCCCTGCTCGCCCAAAGCTTTTGAAAGAGCGCGCGCGCCCCACTCTCTCTTTTTTCCTCTCTCTCTTCTTTTCTCTCTCTCTCTCTCTCTCTCTCTCTCTCTCTCCCCTTTTCCTTCTCCCCTCTCTCCTCTCTCTCTTCTCTCCCCCAAAAACACTTGAAAAACCTTTGAAAAAAAGCTATTAAATCATGTTCATGTACTCTTTCCGTCTCGCTAAAAGAGCCCCCCTTGGGGAAAATCCCATTATTTTTTTTCTACATTAGCCGTAATGTCATGGCGCAATGTTGTGAATTATTAAAGTGGGTACACGGTTTGCTTTTTAACGTTTTGGGATTTTTAAAACAATAACTACTTTTGCCCAAAAACAAAACCCCTACAAAAAATTTCAAAAGTAAAAAAGGAAGCTAAGAGAGAGGAAGACAGACAGACAGACAGAAAACACACATCCAGAGTTACACACCACACACACACACACCCCCACACACACACCCCACAAAAACCCCCCCCCACAACACACACACACCACACACCACACACAAAAACCCCACACCACTTTTAAGCCTCAAAAAGTAAAAAACCTCCGCACCCCACCTTTTTGGATACTCATCACCCCTCAGTCCCCCCCCCCAACAGAGTGGGCGGGGAATTTAAACTCTTCAGCCCTCGCCCCCCCACCCCAAACAGGTGGCGGGGGAATTTTACTCTTCGCCCTCTCCTCATCCCAACAAAAGTGGGCAGGGGAATTCCTCTTCAGTCCCATTCCTCATCCCAACAGATTTGGGCCCGGGGGTTTACTCATCAGTCCTCACCCCAACAAGTGGGCGGGGGAATTTTCATCATCCCCCTCCTCACCCCCAACAGAGGGGGCCCAGGGGGAAACAACTCATCAGCCCCCTTCATCCCAACAGAGTGGGCGGGGGGAATTTACCATCAGAACTTTTTCCCAACAGAGTGGGGGGGGAAAACAAATTCATCACCCTCGTACCACCCCAACCCGGGGGGGCCGGGGGAAATTTTCCTCATCAGAACTCATCCCCCAGGGGGGCCCAGGGGAACTACTCATCACCCCTCGTCACCACCCCAAACAAGTGGGCAGGGGAATTACCATCAGTCGCCAGGGAAACAAAAGTGGGCGGGGGAATTACCATCAGCCCCCACCCCAAAAACAGAGGGGGGGGAAATTTGGGCAGTCGGGAAAGGACCAGGAAAAAAAGAAACCCCACCAACACTACCCCCCCCTCACCCTCTTGAAAAAACAAAAACCGGGGGAAAAAGACGGGCAAAACAAACGGGGAACGGGGGCGTTGATTCAATTATTCTGGGCCAAAATATTTCATCTATAAATGAAAATGTGAAAAAAGGGGAAAAAACACTTCAAGCAAATTGTAATCGCTTTTACAAATTTAAAGACAAACATAATTTAAACACCCAAATTTCCCAAAAAGCGTATAAAGTCCAGCCCAAAACCTGAAAAAAAAAATCCCTGTTCCCCAATCTTAATAAAAGGGTTTTTTTTTTGGGCCCTTTGGGTGCATGTTGGAATAGTCTGTTCCGTTTCCTTTTTTGAATTACTTTTTTAAACCCCCTTTGGGGGTTTTTGGGCCCCGGGTGCCCCTTAACCTCTTTTTCCCCCCCCCAAACCTCTCCTCTCCCCCTTTTCTCTTTTCCTCTCTCTCTCTCTCCCTCTTTTCCCCTTCTCCCCTCTCTCTCTCCCCCTGTTAATTCTGTTTTGTTTTTTTTTTGGTTGCTTTTTGCATTTTTTTAAATTTTTAAAAAACCCCTGCCTCAAAAATAAGCGAACAAAAGGGGTTACAAAAACTGTTTAGGGCACCGGGTTGAAATGTAAAACTTTTTGGCTTTTTGAAACGGGGAATGGTGTGAATTTATACCGTGTGAACTGAAATGCTATAAATTTATGCAAAATTTTTGGTTTTTCCCCAAGGAGAAAAACAGTTTTTAAAAAAAAGGGGAAAAAAAGAAAAGAAAGGAAAAGCTTATAAACCAGAACCATCGCAAACGGGCCCTTCCCCCCATGGAGAGGGGAAAGTGGGGGGGGGGGTGGGGGGGGGGGGGGGGGGGGGGGGAAACCACGGGGCCCTTGCTCCCCTTGGGGTCTCGCAGCCCCGTGAACTGGGAGTCCCCGCACCCACCCGGGCCTGTCGTCGCCGTAGCAGTATTACAACTTTCCCCTCGGCGCCCCCGGGGAGCCCCGGGTTCCTGTAGAAATTTGGCCCTTCACAGCTCACCGCGGGCACACCCCACACCACGGGGGGGCAGACGACACAGGTAAGGGCGCACATGTGGACCAACCCACGGGGGGGGGAAGACCCCCCCGGGACAGACAGACAAAAGAGATACACACACAACACCCCACAACACACCCACCAAAAACACACAAAAGAATGAGCGAAAAGGGGGCCCAGAGAAGCAAAAAGGGAGGGGAAGCGGGAAAGATAAAGGGGGGAAAAAGACAGACAGACAAAACAAGTAGACCCCCCCAAACGACTAGATGATGTAAAAAACTTTTTCCCTTAAATCTTTTTAGACATCCCCTTTACAAACAACACTGTAAAAAAAGTTACAAAAGGGTTACCTAAAAAACTAAACCCCGGGTTTTTTTTTTTTTTTTTTGGTTTTTTTAAAAATAAAAAATTTTAAAAAAAAAAAAACGGGACGGGGAACAAGACAACGCAGTCCATTTCTTTTGTAAATTTGGGTATTTCCTTCTTTTTGGGAGACTGGGCCCAAAATTTGGGTTTACAACTTTTTTTTTTTTTGGTTTTTTTTTTGTACTGCTTAAACTTTTTTTTTTCACTGGTTTTTTTCCTCGTTTTTTGCCCCCGAAAATTCCCCCTCCATGTTTTTAAACTCTACTTGTGGCCAGACAGGCAAGCCCGGGGGGAAGGGGGGGGTTGGGGGGGGGGGGAAGGGGGGGGGAGGGAGGGGGGGGAACGCCAAGCACCTGTTGTTAAATGCTATGAAAAAACCTTTTAATTTAAACCCCTTGAAACTGATTTAAAAATTTTCACTGACAAAACAGGAAAGTCAAAGTCAGTTTGGTCCAGGCCACCCCGTGGGGCGGAAAAATAGCGTCGCAGATTACAGAGAGGTGGGGGTTTCGTTTCCGACAGAGCCTTTGTTTTTGGGGGATTTTTTTTTTTGCCCCGGCCGGCTCCAAAACAAAATTCTGACTTTGCAACGGGAAAAAATTTGGAAAGGGGGAGGGGGGACCCACAACTCAGCGTCATCGCCCTTTTTAAACACTTCCTTTTTATTTTGTGTATTCTTTTTTTTTCAAGAGTTTTCAAAATTTCCTCCCCAAACAGCAGGTGTTTGTATGGGTTCGGGCCGGGTTTGCCCCCGCAAACAAACCAAAAGGGAAAAGCGGGGGATACAGCCCCCCCCACGTATTGGGTCACGGTGAAACTGCATGGCATAGCCCGTCCTCATCTAAAACATATACACAAGAAAGTCCGGGGTGAGAGAGGGAGAGAAGAGAGAGAGGGAGAGAGAGAGAGAAGAGTCCACCACTCTCCTCTTTTTTTTTTTCTCTCTCACAAAACACACAACACCCCACAACACCCCACACACACAACACATTTTTATTATATATATATATATATATATATTTTAAATATATACACCAGTGTATCGGAAGGGGGTGCGGGGGGGGGGGGGGGGGGGAGGAGGGGGGGGAAAGTTTTTCGGGCATCCCCTATAAGCACGGAAATTTGCAAAAAAACAATTTGGAAGAAACTTTAAAAAAAAAAAAAAAAAGATGGGAAAAGGAAAGACGTAGGTAAAACTCACACGAAAACTTTCTTTTTTTTAAATTTTTTTTTGGTTTTTTGATAGACCCCTCTTTTTTGCAGCTGAAAAAGAAAGGGGGGCCCGACCAAACAAAAAAAAAAAAAAATTCGCTCTTCTTTAAAGGGAATCATTAATAAGACGAAATTTCCCCGTTTAAACCTCGAACTCATTGGGTATCTGCGAAAGTGCCCGGCAGGATCGAAAAACACCAAAAAACGATTTCTCCGGGGGTTTTTAAACCCATATCCCCAAACGTCAGTCCATGACCTTGACCCTGGCCCCACCGCAACCAGTAACGTCAGAGGAAAGGGTCCCCCGTTTTGCGATAATATCCATGCACTGGCCCCTGAAGCGAGAAATTGAAAATTTCTAAAAGGGGTACGTACAGTTTTAGAAAATCGAAGGGCTTGCCAGGGCATAAATAGACTAGTTGGGCCAGGGAATCTTTTTTAAACTAGCCAAAGGGGGGGGAAAAGAAAATAAATCCATCACCCCTTTCAAACACCCCAACCGGATCCCCCGTTTTCCGCCATGTTCTCCCGTTTAAAACCACCGCCCCTCGGGTTTTGGGCGAAATTGGGTTTGTGGGCACGTGGGGTCTGAAAAATCAGGGGCGTTTGCTAGTGGACCCCGTGCCCTCCCCTCGAGGGGGAAACCCCACAAATAGCAGACGAGAACGGGGCGGGCCCCCGCTTAAAGCCCTGTTCCCTGGTTACAGGGTAAATTAAAGCCCTGTTCCCCTGGTTACAGGGCGCTTCGGGTCTTTTTACCCTGGAAACGGGGTTAAATTCGTTTTTTCCCCCTGGTTACGGGGTCGTTTCCCAGTCTGTTACCCTGGTTACAGGATCAATTCAGTCTTTTCCCCATGGTTACGGGCGCTTCAGACCCTTGTTTTAAAAAGGGCCCAAATTCATCTGTGGGCCCGCGGACTGAAAAAAAAACAGGTAAAGGGGAAAAAACACACACACACCCACACACACACACACACACACACACAACACCCAGCTAGGTAAAGTCACAGTACCACCCAAACCCATCCCAATCAGTGGGACAGTGGAGGGGTGGGGTGAAAAACCAAAGACTGTAAAGAAAGAAAAACAGAAAAACAATCCATCGAAGGTCCAAAAAGGGGAAAAAAAAAAAATTTTCCCTACAGCTCTGGGCTTTGGTTAAAAACCCTGAGACTGGGCCCCCTGTCCCCCGGTTGTCAAAAATTTGGGGGGGGGGGGGGGGGGGGGGAAAAAAAGGTGGGGGGGGGGGGTTTGGGGGGGAGTGGCCCATGGGGGTGTTCTTCCGGACCCGGGCCAAAAAACGGGAAAATGGGGGGGATCCAAAATGGGTACCCGGGAAAGGGGAGCTGTACAGAGATTGGGAAGAAGGCTGCCACTAAACCCAGAACCATCGAAAGCCCCACCAGGCAAAAGGGAAAAAACAACCCAAACGGTCCACCGGGCAGAAGACCAACAACCCCCAACCCCTTTTCCCCGGCAGAAGACAAACAACACCAACTGTCCACCAGGCGAAGCAAAAAAACACCAACTGTCCACCAGGCAAAAGACAAAAAAACACCAACTGTCCAACAGGCAGACACCAAAAAAACCCAATTTGTCCCCCAGGAAAGAAGACCAAAAACCCCAAAACGTCCACCGGGCAGAAAACAAACAACCCAACTGTCCCCAGGCAGAAGAAAAAACCCCACCAATTTGTCCACCAGGCAAGACCAACAACCCCAAAACTGCCCACCGGCAAAGAAAAAAACAACACCAACTGTCCCCAAAGGCAGAAAAACAAATACGTCCCCCAAAGGCAGAAGACCAAAAAAACCCAAAAAACTGTCCCGGGCAGCAAACCAACCCCCCCATCTTCGACCTCCCGGGCCGGGGACGACAACGACCCCCTTAGAAAAATGATAAATGCCAATCCTAGGCCACTCTCCCAACCAGTTTGGGAAAAAGGGCCCCACTGCCCCTAGGAATTGGCATTTTCAGTTCTCTCATACCAGGGGACTTGATTTTACGGGGCATGCGCTTTAAACGAGGTAAAACCAACCTGCATTACACATTTCAACCATTTAAAACCGGCTGACTTCAAAAACCAAAAAAAAAAACGACCCCAAACAAACTTTCGGGGTGGGGTTATTTTTTTCCCAAATTACTAATTTACTAAACTTTTCAGTTTTTGGGTTTTTGTTTAATCCTGTTTTTTCCGTTCATTTTCAATAAAAATTTTTTTCACGCATACAGTCATCTAATGCGTCCTGTTTCTTGAAATAAAACTAGTCTTTAAAGTTCTTTTAAATTTTTTAAAAAACGGATTTTAATTTTTGACAAAAAATCCCACATTTTACCCCATATGTTTTCCGCTGAAAGCCAGCTTTGCCCAAAGGTTTCTCTTTTTAACTATATCTTTTTCTGCCAAACAGTCTTCTATAATAAAGAGTGTCGGTTCCTTCAAACACTTTAAAAAAAGTATTCAAACCCCTCATTTTTGGCTGGGATAAACCCTAAATATACTTCATCGTTTTGTCCATAAAAACCCTTTTATCGTTATGCTTTTTTCCTTTTAATGTTGGACAGAAAATGGGCAATAAAAATCAAAATAATAGCGAAAATCTGTTTGTAATGGGTCGGGGGGACCAAATTTATTTTTTTCCCCACAACCAGTTTTTTCCAAAAATTTTAAGGGAAAAAATTGAGGGGTTTTTGCAAAAAGTTTAACTGCTCCTTTAGTTTTTAACAGAATTTAATCTAACCCAGTTTTTATTTTTACATACTCTCCGTCAAAACTTGTTCGGTTAAAAAAACCCAATGAGGCCTAAATGTGAAAGATTAACCCAAATTTTCAGTTCTGTAAGATTGTTTCTTTTTAAAAGGCCCAACATTGATTTTTTTGCTTGTTGTTATGATTTTTAATTTACCCCTCACCATTTGAAAAACGACGATGGAAATTTTAAAAGGCTTTTAAACCGTCAAATTTTTTCCCAGCTAATTTTAAAACCCTTTTATAAGGTCGTCACTAACGCCCACAACCCCCTCCCTCCCCCACTTTTTTTAAAGACAGAAATTTCAAATATCAGGGGAAACGTGTCTCCAAATTTTTTCTGCTTGGAAAAAACTGTAATTTTGTAAAGCTTTTTTTAAAACCTTTTCTCCTTCTGGGGGAGGAGGGACTGTTTTTTCCCCCATGGGCGTTTTTTCAATCTCTTTCCCTATTGGGGGTTTTGGATAAGATTTACATGTAAAGGGCCAAGTTAAATTGTTTTTCTAAAACTTTTTTGGGGCAAAAAAATGTAAAGGGGTTTATGAATTCAAATTTTTTTCCCATTTAAATAGGGTTTTAAAGTGCCTTTTGAGGTCGGGTTTTTCGAACTTTTTATATTTATACGGGCCCAAACCCATTATTTGCTTTACATTCGTGGGTTGTTCTTTTTTGGGAAACTTTTTTTTCCGAACCTTTTTGCGTTTATAACACCATTTTTTGTGTACTAAAAAAAAAACCATAAAAAGCCCCCTATTCCACCTTTTGTTCAAAGTCCGAAAAGTCTGAAAGGGTTTTTTTTTAAATTCAAAGGGTTAAACACCTTACGGGCGCTAATGTAACCCCCGGTTTTTTTGGCCCCCGCACATTATTTTTAGAACAACTTATTATTTTTTTTCCCAAAACAATGGCGGGTTAAATCACTTTTTCACAAATTTTCCCCTTTTTTTGTCGGCAATTTTTATATTAAATGATCCGACCCCCCCACAAAAAATTTTTTTAAAACTTAAATTGGGGAATTTTTAAAAATTTTCAAAATCGCAATATGCAGTTTTCCCCCTGAGGGAAGACTTTTTTAAAAAACATTGAGGGCCTTCCATCATATAATTTTTCATCAGTGCTCAGCTCATCCAAATGAACATAGGTAATAAAATTTAAATGCAAAGACGAGGGATTTTCCCCTCATAAATTATTTTTTTTTGGGTGAAACCTCTAAATTAAATTGTCACTGCAAAGCCTAACATTTTAGCTAGTTCTTTTTCTTTTTTGTAACCCCCTTCTTCTTAAAGGCTTAAATGTTAACATTTTTTTTAAATTTTTTTGCATTTTTTAAGTTTGAGAGTAATTTTCAAAGTTACTCATTGTTTCTTTTAGTAAAGAAAAACCCCGTAAAAACCATCAGGTTTTGTTAACTGGAAACTTTGCCCCCGTTTTGTAAACTTTTAGAACCTTATTTTTCTCCTTGGCTTTGCTTTTTTTTAAACCAAAAACACTTTGTAGAAAAAATTTCATGGAGGCGCCCGTTCGGGTTTCCCGCATTCGTTTTTAAATTGCATTTCAAAAAAACAAAAAGGGGGCCCTTTGATTTTGTTTGGGTTACAAACATTTTTTAAACAAAATAAAATGAGGGTTTTTCCAAAATCCCTAATGCAAAATATTCGGGTTGGGCCCACTAAATCTTAAAAATAAAAAAACTGATACTCTTGACTTTTCCCCCCTTGTGACCCGGGACTGACACCTTTAAAAGCAAAGGAAAGAACTCCATTAAACGTTATTTTTCCCCCCTTTTAAAAAAGGGATTTAAAATCCCCGAAGTGTGGTTTAGTCTTTCCGATGCATTTTTATCAGAACCATTTAAACTTTCCCGGGTTTTTGGGTGCAAACGGGGTTTTGGAAAAGGGGGGGGGATGCGGGGGATCTTTAAATCCCCTGATCCTTTGGGAGGCCCAATTTTTAATTTTTCTTTTCTATTACACATTTAGACGTATTTTGACTGAACTGAAACGCCTTTCCCAAAATGAAAAAAACCGTTTTTTAACCCATTTAGCAACAAAAAACCAAAAAGGGTTTTTGGGAAAGGGTCGGGTAACTTTTTTAAAATATTAATTTTAAAGGGAGATTTAGACAAAACCCGGGATCTTAATCATGGTAAGGGCACCCCTTTTTTTGGGGGGGTTGCACAGAAAAGTATAAAAAGGGACGGGAAAATCCCCCTTACCATTTTTCTTTTCAGGCACAACTGTTCCCCTAGGGCCCCATAAAAGAAAAGAGCAAAAAACACAGGGGAAACCTTTTTTTTTAGACATTTTAAAGGCCTATTTAAAGCGGGAAAATTAGAACGAAAAAACGACTCTTTCGTAATACGTTTGGGGGTTTGCAGGTTCCAAGAAACGACAAACAAACATAATGCCCTTTCTACGGGCTTTAAAGCACAAAAGCGTACGGGAAAATTTTTTTGGGGACCCCCATTAATTCACAGTTGATTTGCCTTCAAGTATTAAAAGGTACCAAAATTTTTTAAAATACGAAAGATCAAAAGTAGATTTTGGCTTTTGGGTACTGGTTTTACATGCGGCCTTCGGACCCAAAACTCCAGATAGGAACAATAATAAACCAACAATGAAATCCTTGTGGGGGGGCAATAAACAAAAAAGTGGAAAAAAAACGAAAAAAATTTTGGGACCCAGTAATATTCCCAAGCAGTAAAAAGCAAGATGCCCCCCCAAGAAAAATTCACCCAATACGGGGTTTTCCAAAGGGCCCAAAGACCGTTGAAGAAACAAGTAAAACGAAGTCCACGAAGCCAAAGAAAAAAAAGGCCATAAATTATAAAAGACGAAACTTTTTTTTTTGGATTAACTGGCCAAGGATTACTCCTTTTTTATTTTCCCAAAGAGTAACCCAAATTTTTAAGAAAACTGGGGGCCTTTGGGTTGCCGGCCAAAAAGGGGCCAACTACTTTTGCTTGCAGTAGAAAAACCCCAGCTAACAATTTTCCAAATATCCCGGGGTAAAGAGCCCTATAGCTTTACCAGCTAATTTTTTTTAATAAACCGCAAGTTTATCAAGCTGTTTTTTTACCCATGTTTTATCAGGGGGGGCGAGGGGCGATGGAGGAAAGGGGACTTGACCCCCCGCCGCCTGAAATACCCAAAACACCAGGGTACTTTTTAAAAAATCCAAGGTGTTATAAACCCCTTTGCAATGTGACCCCTGCCTCAAAACAGTGTTCGTTTTTCGTTCTGCTAGCGTTGTGTCCTTCATATAAAATTTTTTTGGTTTGTTTTTTTCTATTCGCCCCACTTGATTTTCGCAATTTTTTCTGGGTTAGTAGAAACGTTTAGTCTTGCTAAATCCCCTTTTGTTAAAGATTTTTTTAGCCCTTTGGGTTATTTTTTTTTTTAAATTCTTCCCCAAATTGGCGTAATCAGCCTCAAGGGATTTTTTCTTTTTTCTTTTTATATGCTCATCTAGTTCACCAGTTTGCAAAATTGTTTTTTTTAATTCGCCTTGTTTGCTTTTTTCAAGCATGATAAAGGGGCCACTATTTCCCCCCTAGGCAAGGGGGAATTTTAATTGTTTTTTAACCTGTTTTTCAAAAAACGGGTTTCTGCTTCTATTGCATTTTTTTTTCATTGCTGATTGTTTTAAAAAACTTGAAGTTCCATGTTTTGTTTTTGGGTTTTAGCTGGGGAATTTCTTGAGTGGTTTTAAAGTTTAGAAAACGGGCCTTTCCCTATCTTTTTTTTGGGTTTTAGCAATGCCAAGGCGATTTTGTACGCTCGCAGGGGTCTTTGTCTTTTTGCCCCCCCGGGTTTTAAAAATTTTTAAAAGGGGTCCCCTTTTTTTTAAAGCTGAACGCGTTGTCCTTGGTCGTTTTTCACATACAAATGGCCTAAATTATCTGGGATAAAATCTTTGGGGTCAAAAAATTTGGGGGTTCAAGGGCCCAAAATTTTGGGGACCCAAAGATCTAACCTGACTTTCTGTTAATTCACGCCGCATTGAAAACGCTGACGATCTGTTTTCCTTTCATTATTCTCTCCAGGATCAGGAACCTTCCCCCAAAACTTCATCATCTCTGCCTCCCTAATTTTTTTTTAATTAATTTTTATTTTGTTTTTTAAAAAATGTACAATCAAAACCGATTCCGGCCCGCTTAGGAACTGGGAAAAAACCCTTTGGGGTGAAGGGGAAAAAAAGGAGTTTACTGTTTTCCCAAAAATTCCCTCTATATTGATGCGGATCAAAAACTTACTTTTTAAAAAAAACCCAAAAAAGGAGCGGTTTAATTTATTGGGGCCGCTCTGCGCGCCCCTTAAATTTTTTAAATAGAAACTCGCCCTTTAACAACAAACACAAAGGGGCTTGTCCCGAATTTGGGACGGGCAAAAATTTGAAAAATTTCCCATAAAACTTGAGGGGCAAAAAAAATATTTCTTTACACAATGCAGAAATATTTTTTTCCTAAATTTTGGGCTTTTGGCTAACCCGGGGAAAGGGAAAAGGGTGATCTTGGCGTTTCAAGGAATCCCAAAATGAAGAAGAAAACGCTTAAAAAATAGAATAGGCGCCCCAGATATTAAAGACGGCAAAAGTAGCGCTGTTTAAATTTTTCGTAAGGAAATCGCTTTTCCATCCCCTTTGATTTTGAGTTTTTTTAAAAAAGCAAGCAAATACTTTCAAGGAGCATTTTAAAAAAAAAGATTTTCATTTGAACAAAAATTTTTAAATTTTAAAACAAACCCCTTTTTCAAAACTTAGACACCGAACAAATACAAGCATTTTTGAATCTCGTTAGAGTTTGAAAGTTTTTTAGCAACCCTAATTTAGCAAAGGGTTTATTGAGCCAATATCAGTCAAAATTACAAAATATTACGAAAGAGTTATTCATCATACAAACATATCCCAGAAGCAGGGCAGACCTAAAATGGAAAATTTTTTTTTAGTGTCCCACAAATCCTTTTAAAAGGGATTTTTTTTGCCGTGCGAAATGAAGAAACCCTTCAAAAAGGGGGAAGTGAAAAGTTTATTAATCCTAAAATAAGAAAATTCAAAGTTTGATTTAGGGTAGTTTCCCAACCAAAACTAAACCCAGCGGGGGTTAAACCCAAAACAGCAAATTTTATGAAAAAAGGGAAAAATGGGGGGGGCGGGAGGGTTTTTTTAAAAATCCCCAAAAGTTGCCTTGTTTTAAAGATTTACAATTCCCCAATGTTAGGCCCTTTTTTTATTATTTAAAACGAAATTCCCGGGGTTAAAAGGATTGACCAAAGTAACCCGAGGAAAAACATTGCAAGGGGCGGGAAACTTGGGGAGACCCTAAAAACCCTTCAATTGTTTAAAAAAAAGAAAACCGATTGTCACGAGTTTGTCACGGGCCTACGACGTTTTGACCCCCCTTGGGGGCGGAATTTTTATTTGTTTTTTTGTCGTTGCTGGGTTTTCGTTTTAAACCGCCCTTGGGGTTGCTTTTGGTGCGGTTTCACCTTGGTGGGGTTCAGCTCAACTTCGGGTTTGGGTTTCTCTCTCTCTCTCTCTAATTCCACCGCCCGTGCTATTCATCCTGCAAGTTTTACGGGGGGGCCCGGGACCTTTTTTCTCGAAAAATTTTTGTCTGCGGCCCTTCGCCCGTCTTTTTTTCCTTTGCAACCCCTGCTTCGGGTTTCCCTTTTTGTTTTTAAGTATGCTCACTCTGTTAAAGCAGCATGGCTTTTTGGGGGCCATTTTCCGGGGGGGTTACTCTTCATCGAGCGGAAAATTCTCTGGGGGCGCCGGGTCCAAAATCCTTTGGTTTTTTACCTTTTCATCGAGAGTACAGTCGTAATTTAAATTCTGCAGTCGGGCCCGTGGAGAGGGGCTTTTTTTCTTTTGTTTCCGATCTTTGCCTTGCCTTGACTTGGGCAGAGGGTTTTGAGAGAGTCCTTTGACCCCCCTCTTCCCGGGGCACCCACGGGGGAGGGTTGGAAAGGGATAGTTTTGTGGTCTGTTTGTTTTTATTTGGGTTTTTTTTACCGGCTTTTTTCTTCACTTTTGCGCAAAATTTTTTTTTTTTTCGAAATTGTAAAAGAAATATTGTTGAGACCTTTTCTCTTGGGTTAAATTTCCCTCTTTAAAACCCGGCCCCTTCAAATTTAAATTTCCAAAAAATTTTTTCTCCTGTTTTTGTATTGGTTTATGCGGTAGTCCCGGGGGGGAAAGGGGGAGGGAAACCCGGTGATTCAGGGGTTGGGAAAATTGCTTGGTCCCCGCCCCGTCCGCCCCTGTCACATTCGCCCCGGGCTTTTATCCTTCGGGCCCCCGTCCCGTGTGTGCAAAGGGGAACGGGGTTTTAAAGTTCACGAGCGTGCACGCAAAGTTGGCGTTCGGATGGTGGTTTAAATTTTTTGTTAAATTTTAAATTGTTTATAAAAATGTACAGTTTTGCCCTTGAATTATTTTTTGCAAATGTTGGTGGCCCTTATTAACGATAGTCCCCTGTGTTGATTTTTTTTCCAAGGAAGGGGGAAAAAGAAGCGGGGTGGAGAAGGGGGAAGATAATTCATATTTGTTTTATAACCTTTGAAATTTTTTGCAAATTTTTTTCCTCATCGTGTGGGAAAACTTTATTTAATTTTTTTGTACTGTGTTTCTTTTAAAACACTTCCCCTCGCCCATCATCGGTGGCTGTTAAGGGCTTACAGCAATGGTCAGACCCGGGAAATGACGGGGAGGGTTCCCGTACCCTTCCTTTTCCCCCTTCCTTCTTCTTTCCCCCTCCCGACCTTTCCTTCCCCGACGTTCCCTCCCCCTCCCGGGGGGTTCACCTGGAAGCACGAAAAAGGGTGGGTGCCCCGTGCTGGTCGAGGGGCCCCGTTCGGCTGAGGGCCCCGGACGGGATTGGTTGGGCCCCGGCGCTGGGCGAGGCCCCCGCCTTGGTTTGGGACCGGGGGCTGCTAAAGAGCCCCCCGTCTTTTACTGGCCGGCCGGGAAACCCCCCTCCCCGGACCTTTCCGTAACAGCTTACGTCCCCCCCCCCCCCCCCCCCCCCCCCCCCCCCCCGGGGCAACTCTCTTTACTGCCCGCTTTTGGGGGTCGAGGGGGGTCGGGGTTTGGGCGACTCCCTTTCGAGAACCCCGCCCGTGGACAAACCCATTTCGACAGGGTTTCTCCCTGGGGGACTTGACAGGGGCGGGGTGTGGACGCGCTCCATGGTGTGGGGAAAGGGTTGATACTGGGAATATTCCTTATTAAATTGGGGTATTTGTCCAAAAATGCTTGGGAAAGCCGTAATTGTGATCTTTTGCGTCGTATGGCGAAAAAATTTTTTTTTATAAAGGCATGTTGGGGGGGCCCGGGGGTGCTTTATTGTGAAGTGCATGTTGTGGGCGTTTTGGGGTGCTTGGGTTTTGATTGGGCATGTTTGTTTTGGGTTTTGGGTGCTTGATCGTGATTGTGATGTTGGGGTGCTTTTGGGGGTGCTTTATTGTTATCGGGCAGGGCGTGTTTTGGGAAAGTTTTTTTGGTGGTGGGAAAAATTTGGGGGGTTTTTAAACGTAATCTTTTTTGCTGGTCTCTTGGGAGCGTGTGAGGGCAGTCACTCCCTTCACCCCCCACCTAGACCGATCCCCGGCAGGGCAGACCTCCAGGGGGCGGGCGGACAAATTTTGGGGGGGCCCTCGGGATTGAAGGGGTCTGGCTGTCTCTCTTTTGTTTTGCCCAAATACCTGTTTAGTTTTGTCTGTTTTTTTATATGTTTAAACAGTTTGTCTGGTTTTTTTCCCTGGGGGGTTGGCTGGGTGGCTCTAGAGTGAAGGGAGTCTTTTTGGTGGCCTGAGGGGAAAATCCGGGGGACTCGGGGGTTTGAGGGGGAGACCAGGGGGGTCGACCGCGTCCCGGAAACCCCCTTCCGCCCGGGACCTCACGCAGGGACGGCCGTAAGTCTTGCCCTTCTGTTGGGCCCCTCAGTCTTTTCCCTTCCTGTTTTGTATTTTGCCAATTCTTTTTTTTTTTTCCCCTACCGGGGTTTTTTGAAATTAAAAGGGGGGTGCACGGCGCTAGTGTTTTTTTTTTTCCCCCTCTCCGGGTTCCGTTTTGCCCAGGTTTTTTTTTTTGTTTTTTTTTCCGGCCAGCCCCACCGCATGTTGCTCGTGCGGGAGAGCGCCTGTTTTTGCCAGAGGGGGGCAGCCGGACATATTTTTTTTTTTTTTTGGGGGGGGGGCCCCCCCCGCCTGTTTCTCGTCGGGTTGGGGGCCCCGGGGTTGCCCCGATGGGAGCAGCCGGAACTTGTCCGCCACACGCACACCCACACTACACAAATATACACAAACCCCCCAAAATATTTTTTTTTTTTTTTCCTTGTGGGGTTGTTTTTTTTCCCCCGTATTTGGAAAAAATGTTAGGAATTGTTGGGCCATGGCGACGTCCCGGGGCTGGTGGATGGCCACGCGGGGTGAAGAAGAAGGGTATTCAAAATGTTACTGTAGTCCCTCTATTTGTACCAGTACTTCGACTACGGAACTTCTTCCTATTCCTTGCGTTCAGGGAGTCCCCTAGGGACTTTTAAATACCTCTTCGCTGGGGGGCCCTTTTCGATTCCCCCCTGGCCTTCCGTCGGAAGCGTCAGAGTATAGCGAAGCAACTGTTGGGGGTTCTGTTGAGTCGGGCCCCGAGAAGAAAAACCCTTTTCCTCTCCAGGGTTTCCCCCCGTAAGGGGGATGCCCCAGAAGACTTTCCTTATGGGGGGAAATCGAGACCCAAGGGGCGGGGCAACGGGTCAAACCTCCCGTGTGGGGGTGGTAACCCCGCCCCGGACATCACTTTTCCCCCCCCGATGTTTTCTAGAGCGACAGCGAAAAGGGGGGGAAAGGGCCCTAAGTAGGGAAGAGGGTTTCTGGCAGGAAGCCCCACGTAGTGAAGAGGGTTTCTAGGCAGGAAGCTCTGCTAGGGAAAAAAGCGTTTGAGAGGAACCCCTGACAGGGGGCTTGCGCGAGAGGGGACTGGGCAGACAGGGATTAAGCAAAGGGAAGAGGCTATGCTGCGCAGAGAAAAAGGGGGCCCTACAGGAGGCCCTTGTAAGGAAGAAAGGTGCTCAGCGTAGGGGAAAGGAAAGGGTGCTTTTGCGTTTGGGAGGAGGGTTTCTCAGCGTAGGGAGGAGGCTGCTAGACAGGAAAGGGCCCGCGTAGGGAGGAGGCTGCCCCGAAGGGGATCGGGAGGGAAGAGGGTGACAGGCAGGAAAACCCCCCGTAGGGAAGAAAAATAGGGCAGGATGGAGGGGGTCTGCGAAGGGGGGAGATGGAAAAACTTCTTTTGCGGCCCCCCCGCTTCTTTTTAAACCCGGGGGTTTTTTCACCAGGCAGGTGATAGATTAGAGGCCCAAATTTAAAAACTTCCCGGTTTTAGGGCCTAGTGAGGACATTGATATGTTCTTAGGCATTTCGGGCATTGGGTTCTTGTTTATACCCAAAAGTCTGAGGAGCAAAAAAGGGTATGCCCCCTTTTTCTGGATTAACTGGTGCGCAAGGGAGTGTGTGCTCACTCTAAATTTTAAGGTGCATCTTATGCCCACATGGGAGTTGGGTCTGGGGAAAACGTTTCCACCTTACCCCCCGAGCCTAAAAGGAGGAAGTTTAGGTCCATGAAGAAGAATAAAGATGGGGACCTTTGTGCCCGTTTTTGGGGAAAGGGCTGCGCAAGACCTTGGGTACTGGCCCCAGTTGGCTAAGTTTTGGGGCTGGGGGATCTGATTTCCCCATTTAAAAGCTCACCAACACTGGGGTCCCCAGGGGGTTTTGGGGATCCGGGTAGGCGGACAGCACCCCCAGGATTTTTGCCCGGTGCGAAACACCCCTGAGGTGTTTGGGGTGAAGCTCGCAGGGCTTAAGGCACGCCCAGATTCGGAGAGGAAACCCTCCAAGGATTTAATAGCAATAAAGGGGCCGACAACTGCTAGGGGGGGGAACAAGGGGAGGCAGTTCATCGGGATTTCAGCACCTCGATTTTGTTTTCTTTGTGGTCGTCCCGGCCCCAATTTGGAAAGATTGTCCAAAGCCGGTTTTGGGAGTATTTGGGGGTAGTCCTTTCCAGCATCCCCCGTGCCTCGGGTAACGTGGGGTCCAAACCAAGCTTTTGGGGGTAAAGGTGTCCAGTGTTTCTTTTTTGTTGTTGGGTTTATCCTTGGGCGACACCCACGGGATCGGGAGCATCAACATCTTTTTTGGAAAAGGATTTTTGTTTCCCCTAAGGCCCGGCGGGGGGCCCCGTTACTTGTGTGCGGGTTGGAGGGTGGTTTTTCCTCCCCCCGTCCTTTTGAACCCTTTTTCCCATCTCCACCCCCCTACTTTTGTGGGGAAGTATGGGGCCCCGCGGTGGGGCGGCCTCTGGGTTTTTCCTTTTCGAGGGGGACGATCACCTTCGCAGACGGACGCAGTCAGTCCGTTTTTCTAAAGGAATTTTCCCGTTTCAGGCGTGTTTGGGGGTCACCACCACGCGCCCCAAAACCTAAGAAGCAGGAAAAGGAATTGCGCCCGGTTTTTTACAGCCCATCTCGGGCGAGGTTCTTGCAAAGGGGGGTTTCCGGGGACATTATCCGTTTCAAAGGGCCGGGGGCTTGGGGTGTCCAACCCCCTACGAAAAACTTTGGGGGATCGTTCCCCCCTCGTCCCCCCCCCGACACCCCCAAAGGGGAGCTTCAAACTCCCCCAAGGGGGTCCTCTTTAGGGTTTTTACCCAGGCCCCCTTGTGTGGCCAAACAGGGTCGTGGTTCCCCAAAGCCTGAGAGAGTCTGTCCTCCCCCCAGGGGGGCCCATTCCCCATGGCAGGTCCCCTTGGGGTCCAACGGACCTCGAGCGAGTTTAGACAGACTTCTTTTGGGCCAAGGGGTGAAAATCGCAGGTTTGGGATACTGCCGCATTTGGGGAAAGTCTGCCAACGGACCAAAGCCTAAGGGGGCGCTTGAAGCTGTTCCCCCAGGGGCAAATGCCAAAAGGGTTGGGAAGCCCTTCAGCCCAAAGGGTTGGGGGGGACCTGGGGGGAACCCCTTAATCCTCCATCCCATCGCGGTCACCGCTACACTTTGGTTGTGGTAGAATTTCTGCGGGGTCGATACCCAGGGGGCTGTCCCGCTTAGGATATCGTTGGGCCCATGTTGCTGAATCTCTCAGGAGATTTTTTACGCGCATGGCCCTCCCCCAAAAAGAAATAAAGGCCCGGGAAATTTGCTTTGGGGAGCG
Organism: Conus ventricosus; assembly: GCA_018398815.1. Classification (NCBI taxonomy): domain Eukaryota; kingdom Metazoa; phylum Mollusca; class Gastropoda; order Neogastropoda; family Conidae; genus Conus; species Conus ventricosus. Next base: position 2,475,466 of record CM031603.1, on the reverse strand, counting down.
ATCATCATCCTCTCCGTGCTTGGACCCGGGCCCGGCCCCGTCAGTCCTTTGGCACATGAGTTAGGCCTGGGCGCAAAAGGGCCCGCGTTTACTTTCCCGGCCCTATCAAGGGGTTTCCCGTAATACGGAACGGACTTTTCTTTCCACTCCGTAGTTAGCATAAATTTGGGAAATCATCAAGGGGGGCACCTCCCCTAACCCGGGGTTTTATCCCCTTTTTTGGGCTCTGGGGATAAAGGGGAGTGACAGTTGTCACTTTTTGTGAGGTTTAAAGGTATGGGAACCCCCAATGGTTCGTATTGTTTTCTTTCATGGTTGGGGAAATTTTTCTTAGTTTTTTATAATGTAGTATTTAAAAGTATTCCCCGGTGTGTTCTATCGTGGGAAATTTTGATTGGGTTTTTCGTAATCCTGTCGATCCAAGAAATTGGGTTTGGTCCCCCCTTTTTTGTGAAAATTGCCTTTCGACAAGGTTCAAAAAGGGACTGTATCTCAGGGAAACAGATGCTTTTTGAAGGGGGGGTTTTCACAGTTTGTCAGAGGCCTACAGTTCGACCCCCTAGGGGGGCGGAAAATTTCTTATTTTTTTATTGTCGTTGCGTTGTCGTGTAGCCGTCCCTTAGGGGGCTTGTGGTGCGTTGCACCTTTTTGGGGGGTTTAGCTCAACTTTGGGGTTTCTTTCTCTTCTCCTCTCTAATTCCAAACCCCCCGTCCTTTTTCATCCTGCAAAGGTTTTACGGGGGGGCCGGTTTCCTTTCTCTCGAACTTTCTGTCTGCGGCCCTCTCGGGGCCCGTCTTTTTACCCGTCGCAGTTTCTTCGTTTCTTTTTGTTTTAAATATGCTCCCTCTGTTACGCAGCATGGCAGTTTGGCCCCCCTTGTGAGGGAGGTTAGCTCTTCACTCCGGGGCGGAAGATGTTCCCGGGGGCGCCGGCTCCAGTCCTGGTTTTTAAACCCTTAAAATCGAGAGTAACAGTCGTACTTTCAAATTCCCCGTCGGCCTGTAGGAGAGGGGCATCTTTTCTTTTTGTTTCCGCATCTTTTGCCTCTTCCTCTTCACGGACTAGGGTAGAGAAGTCCTTTGACCCGGGCCCCTTCGGGGGCCCCCCAGGGGCTGGTAAGCCCTCAGTTTTGTGGTCTGTTTGGTTTTTATTTGTTGTTGTTTTCCGGGTTTGTCTTTTTCTTTTTTCCCCAATTTTCTTTTGTTTTCGAAATTTTAAAAGAAATATTGTGTAGACCCTTTTTTCTGGTTTAAATTTCCCTCTTTAATGGCCATTCTAAAATTTTCCAAAAAATTTTTTCTCCTGTTTATGTACTGGTGATGCGGTTCGGGGGGAAGGGGGGAACCTGGTGATTCAGGGTTGGAAAATTTTCTTGGTCTCGCTCGTTTCCCCCCCGGGCACATTCGCCGGACTTTTTTCCTTTTGGGGCCCCCTCGTTTGAGGTGCAAGGAGAACGAGTTTTATGTTCACGAGCGGGGCGTACGCATGATTTTTTGTTTTTGGGTTTCGTGGTTGAAGATTTTTGTTATTTTGAAAAATTTTTTTTAAAAAAAATTTTACAGTTATTTCCATTGAATTATTATTTTCAAAAATTTTGGGGGCAGTTATTAAGCGATAGTCCCCCGTGTTGATTTATTTCCTAAGGGAAAGGGAAAAATTTTTAAACGTTGAGTGAGAGAAGGGTTTAAGAAAAAATTTATAAAAATTTTTTAACCCGTTTATTTTTTTGCAGTCTTTTTCCTCATCGTGTGGGAAGACTTGATTCAATGGGTGTATGTGTGCGTTTTAAAACACTTCCCCCCGCCCAAAAAAAGCGAGGGGGCTGTTAAGCCCTTTAAAACAATGGTCAGACGGGACGACGGCAGGGTTCCAGTACCCCTTTTTCCTTCCCCTTCCTTCTTTTTTCCCTCCTCTCCCACTCTCCTCCCCGCTTCGTCCCCCCCCTCCCGGGGCTTCACCTGGAGCATGAACTGGATGGTGCCACGTGCTGGTCGAGGCCACGTTCTGGCTGAGACCACGGACGGGATGGTGCCACGCGCTGGTCGAGGCCACGCCTTGGTCAGGACCGTGGACTGCTAGAAGAGCCCGCCGTCTTGACGGGCCGCCTGGACCCCCGTCCAGGACCTCCAGTAACAGCTACGTCCCCCCCCCCCCCCCCCCCCGGGACACTCTCTTCACTGCCCGCTTGGGAGTCGAGGGTGTCGGCTTTGGGCGACTCCCTGCGAGAACCAGCCGGCTCGGAGCACCTAGTGCGACAGGGTGCTCCCTGCGGACTTGACAGGGGCAGGGTTTGTGGACGCGCTCCATGGTGTGAGAAAAGGATTGATACTGGAATATTCCTTATAATTGTGTATTTGTCATATGTGCTGGAATGCTGTAATTGTGATCATGTGCGTCGTATGGCGAAAAAATTTATTTATAATCGTGCATGTTTGGGTGCGGGAGTGCTTGATTGTGATCGTGCATGTTGTGTGCGTTGGAGTGCTTGATTGTGATTGTGCATGTTGTGTGCGTTGGAGTGCTTGATCGTGATTGTGCATGTTGTGTGCGTTGGAGTGCTTTATTGTGATCGTGCATGGTGCGTGTTTTTGGAATGTTTATTTTGCTGGTGTGAATAAATGGGGTGTTGTATCGTAATCTTTATTGCGTGGTCTCTTGCGGAGCGTGTGAGGTCAGTCACTCCCTTCACTCCCACCTAGACCGATCCTGTCAGGGCAGAAACCCCCAGGGTCGGTCGTGACACCGATAAACCGCTTAATGTACATTTGTTTTTAATATATGATGCGCAGCTGAATATTGAAGATAACAGATTAAAAAGATATACAATACTAAATTATTTTTATTTTATAAAAAGCAAGTCTGTTCAAGTTTATCCAAATGTGCCTACAGCACCGGAGTCGCCAAGAGAAGGGATAGTAGAAACCCCCAACATAAAAACCTTTAGATTAACAAACATTTAAAACAAATGCAACAAAAACTAGAGCAAGAACTTTCAAAAAACAGCAAAACCAAACGAAGGTATTCTGCTGCCTTAATGCTGTTACTTATGTTAATACTGGGGCATCGACTATAAGTGCTCTATCAGCAGGAACGAGTGTTGGTCTCTTAGCAACAGGCATAGGCCCACCCGCAGCTTTACCTCTAGGTGGGTTTGTCTTTAGCTCTTGGCCTGTGTTCATTAGCTGTAGGTGCTGCTAGCAAAAAATTAAAAACTAAACTCCAAAAGCACACAGCTATGTTCAACTAATAACAGCTAAACTTAGCTCGTTCAAACTGACAATAAATAAAGCGCTAGTTGACTCAAACATCACGGATGAAGAATTTAATCGTTTACGGGTCGATTTGATGACTACAAAAGAAAAAAGTTTGATCTTCAAAGAAAGGCGGGGACAAGTTTTTCTAAAACAGGCCAGACGCCGACAGATAAAAAGGAATGCTTAAAAAAAGTAAACGAAACATTAAACTCTGTTCTAAACACTCGCAATAACAACGCCAAAGGTTTTATATACTTTAGTTTATAAGTCCAGCACAAAAAGACCGTGATATTGTTTCTGATTAAGACGTTGTATTTTTAATTAGATAAATAGTTGGCTTAAAAAGAAAGACAGCATGGCTAAGATATATAAAGGGCCCAGATGAATTGTTTAAAGGGAATGCTCGAGAAAAGCTTTTTGTCAAGAGCGCTGAATGATATTGATTTAGAAGTTATTAATCCAGAAAACGTGCGGGCAAGCGTTGTACATGCAATTTCTCAATTCCAAGTAAACTAACAATAGACCCGAAAGTTAAAGTAATTTAGCTGTTTTAATCGACTATATAACAAAAATGAAGAAAATCTAGAAGTCTGGGTCTCAACTAAACAGCAGACTATTCTTTCTCATAAGACTTAACACCCGGGTTGGGCAGACCAGCTGCTTACACAGTTTTGATGTGGCCGCTGAAGAAGCAAAAAAGAGAGGCTCTGGTTGGTCAGAGGGCGAAGCCCTTAGAGATTAGATTAAAACAGGCTAAGTATGCACCGATTGTAGGCAAGGCTACATTCCGCTACCTCGAGATTGGTTTCAAAGAGAGCAGTTTTAAACATAAAGAATTCAGACGACAAAAGTTTCATGTGGTGTGTTCTTGCAAGGCTGCATCATTCCGCGAACACGCAGAAAAGTGACTAACTATCGGCAATACACCAAAGATCTTAACTTCAATGGAATACCCTTTTCCCTGTTAGTGTAGATCAAATTGATCAGTTTGAAAACAAAACAAACCAATAACTGTTAATGTATACACATGGGATGAGGAAACAAATCTACAGCCCATTAAAAGTGTCTAAGAACAGCCCAACGATTGGTGATCCAGACAAAAATCATGTTGACTTACTACTGAGTTTTCACCAGCAGGCTACCACATTACACATTGATACGAACAATGAGTAAACAAAGCAGCATACTTCAAAGAATGGACATAAACAAGAATTCTGTAAAAATTTTAAACAAGAATTCCATCTTTTTCAAGCCGCGAGCGAACATAAGAAACACTGTATCGGCCCATTTTGACTGTAATACAGAACAATTACGCCCCCTCCTTGGATCTAAAGTTAGTTTTAAGAACTGGAAACGATGCAAAATTCTCCAATGTTGTTTACGCAGACTTCGAATCACTCATTGTTCCTTATGAAGGGCCAGCGCCACAAAAACTTCGAAAAACAGTCTTAATGAGTAATCATCAGATTTTTTTCATTTGCCTTCATTGTTGTCAGGTCGGATGGCGCCCATTCAGCACCAGAATTGTATAGAGGCCCAGATGCTGCAAATACTTCTTAGAACGCATTCAAAAGTGCGAAAATGACTGTTCTAATAATCTAAACTTATCTGAAATCATAATGACGCCCGAAGACCAAGAACATAAAAATTACCACACTTTGGGTTGGATTTGCGGTTTAGAACTCATGAGGAAGCCAATCCAAAAGTAAGAGACCATGATCACATTAGTGGGAGGTTCAGAGGAGCAGCACACAGTAAATGCAATCTTCAACTAAAGTTTAAAACCAAAGACATGGAAGCTCCCCATCTTCTTTCATAACTTGCGAGGTTACGACTCTCATCTTAAAAAATGAAAGCAGTAGACATGCCTTTAGGGTGTCATGCTTTTGCACAGTCATCAAAAAGTACATGTGTTTCACTTTAAATAACATGTCTTTTTATGACTCTATGCAGCACATGTGGGATCATTAGAGTCACTGGTTTATGTCCTTAAAGTCTTGCCCAATAAGGGAAGAATATTTTGACCCAACACTTGTTAAAAGGGGTTTACCCTTATAAATACATGAACAGTTGGGAAAGGTTTGACGAAGATACACTTCCTCCTAAAGGCGCGTTCTTTCTAGTCTTAGAGGAAAGGACATCAGTGTTCTGATTACCAGCATGCTCAAGATGCGGGGCAGAAGTTAGATTTTTAAAACGATGGAGACTATCATGACTCCTACTTAAGGGCCCTGATACATGTTTGTTGGCGGACGTTTTTGAAAATTACAGAAAGACCGCATGAAACATTACAGCCTGGATCCCGCGCATTACATTTCTGCCCCCCGGGATGAGCTGGGATGCTTTCTTAAAGTTTACTGGAGTACAGATTGTTTTTATTGTCGATTTACCAATGATTCAGATGATTGAAAACGGATTGCGTGGGGGAATTTAGTATGGCGTCGCATCATTACTGAAAAGCAAACAACAAATACTTGGACGCCCTATGATCCAAGTAAAAGGCAAACTACTTATGTATTTAGATGCAAACAATCTGTATGGATGGGCAATGGCGCAATACTTCCGTTACGCAACTTTAAAATGTACACAGGCGTGACCGAATAATATTCAAAAGGCATTAAAGTGGTTGAGCAGTTTAACGCCTGATCAACAGCGTGGTTTCATTCTAGAAGTTGACTTAGAATATCCTAATGAACTCCATGACCTGCATAATGACTATCCATTAGCACAGAAAGTCTAAAGAGGGACCAAAGAGAACCACCTAAACTTGTGCCCAATCTTCGGGGCAAAAAAAATTAAGTCTGTCATTACGACTTCTACAATTTTTAAAAAAGACATGGTTTAAAGTTGGCAGCTGTTCATCGTATAATTGCTTTTGATCAAGAACAGTTCATGAAACCATACATCATGAAGAACACTGATCTCAGAAACAAATCCGCAGATGCTTCAGAAAAAGATTTTTTTCAAGCTGATGAACAACAGCTGTTTCGGAAAGACTATGGAGAATCCGCACAAGCGAAAAAGATGTTAGATTGGTCACCAAAGAGAACGAAGCAATTAAGCTGACTTCAAAACCAAATTATCAGGACTTCAGAAATTTCATGACCAGCTTTTTGGGCATAATGATGAAAAAAAGAAAGTCAAATTGGACAAACCGTATTTAATTGGGTTTACTTTTTAGAATTACAAAAGCTTTTGATGTTAGAATTTCTTTATGACTATTTTAAAAGCCCCTGTAACCTGAGTCCAGAGTGCTTTACACAGATACAGATAGTTTTGTTATAGATATCCCTACGAAGACATCTATAAAGAAAATGGAATTAGAAGTACTAAAGGGCATGCAGGATGGTATGACACGTCCCGATATCCTAAAGATCGCCTTTGCATTAAATTACTAAAAAGAAGGTTTTTGGGAAAGATGAAGGATGAATTATCGGGAAAGGTGATCAGGAGTTTGTTGTTTAAGGTCGAAAATGTACAGTATTCTAGCCAGAGAAAACCATCAAAAAAGCAAAGGGAATATCTCGCAGTGTTGTGCAGTCGAGAAATATCGCATGACAACTACAAAGAAGCATTGTTCAATAAACATACTTTTCATCATGACAACGTAAAACTACGATCTAGTCTACATGAGATCAACACAACCGTTGTAACAAAGAAGTCTTTTAGATAGAACAAACACAAAACGAGTATTTGTTAATCCAGAGTTTTCATATGCAATTGGGCACTGGAGAACAGCAAAATTTTATATATCTTCTTGGGGGTTTTAAATTTTTCGGGTCCATATTTTTCCTCAATTTTATCTAGAAAATCAATCAAAACAACCTCCAATTCAGACAAATTTTTTCTCATGTTTGCTTGATGCGCTCGAATTTTTTTTTATTATTTCAAGATATTCTTTATCCCATTTTGATAGTCAAAATTTGGGATTTAGGCTGTAGGCGATCTGGAGCAGTGCCATGTGCCAATGAATCCTTGTAATTGTTTTTTTAACAGCAGAATACCCACCATGTAAATTCTCGTATTAATTCCAAGGTCTCTTATTTATCATTCTTGCTACCTCTTTTTGATTCCATTTCGGTTCCAGGTTCTTTCTTTTGGCCTTCCATTTTAAAACCAAAATATATTTACGTAAATTAATAAAAGCGGAACTGTGTCTGGCGGAATTATCTGCAGTTCTTCCTTCACAAAAATCTTTGAGGAGCTGGTTGTTTTGTTGGTGTCAGTTCTCGTAAATAATACACGGCGATTCATCTTTACAATTCTTTTTATTTCATACGGGTCAACACTCCAAACTGGATCTGTTGCCCTGAAGCGAGTGTCCCTTCTCCCTTCTCCCGCAAATAAAGGTACCTTACTTTCAACCAAATGGTAATAGTTTGCTGGATGAAGACTCTCCTTCAGCAGCATTTATTGTTGTTTTTTGATTGCTTGTACTGGTTTTAGACCCGTTAATTTAAATTCTTCATTATTCATTGCACGTAGAACTGAGGGCAGTCGTCTAACCCATTCTGTGTTGCGAGAATTGTCTATCAGCTCTCTGTGAACGGGTAGGAAAAAAGTCTTCCAGATAACGGGTTTTTAAAGTTTTCAACTAAAGCCGTGATCTGTGAACTCCCGGAATGCCTCTTCTAATGGTAACCTATGTTTCAACAATAATTGATTCACTTGGCCTTTAAATTCTTCCCATCATCGACTTGAATCATGCGAGGATAAGTTAGCGGGCCTCGTTGGTATATTAGTTGTAATAGCAACAGCAACAGCAGAAGCACTCTTTTGTGTTAATGGTTCCGCATCTTTGTATCTTGAAGCTACGCAATGACTGAAAGTGCGTAACTTAAATCTTTTTCGTCTAATCGTAACAGAGGGTAAATATAGAAGGTCCATTTGATGGTGTCGTTTGGAGTTGTGTCACAAAGTGTGGTCTCTGTATTGCCCTGGGCGCTGGTAAATAAATTTGCCAAATCGCTTGTTTAGATAACCATCCTTGCTGTTTTTCACTGACTCCAGCTGCTTGGCTTGCGCTTAGCTTTTTGATTGCTGTTATCCCCCTTTCCCAAAATCCTTTTGGCGAATAATAGATTTTGTTCATTTTTTATTCAGCCAATATTGTGCAACAAAAACACAACAGTCATACCAAAGACAATAAACAAAGATTTCTTGCATCTTTTGTTTTTCTGAGGATGATAAAAGTCGCTGAATTTTGGTGGGGCAATGTCTCGATTGGTTTGCCCGTTACAAAAATAATATTCTTTTATCGCTTGATCAACATCTTAAATGTGTAACTGCATGCCCCTGTTTTTTTTAGTGTGTTATTAATAAAAAACTAACTGCTCAATTCTCTGCTTTTCATAGTGATCTTGCGCTGCGGCTAGTTGCTCCACAGCTTTGTTATGTCTTTTTCTCTCGCCATCATCCCGCAGTTTACTAAACGCGTAATTACTTTCCCCTAAAAGCAAGCGCATTAACCACAGCACCACCAATCATCATTACGAGTGAAGCCATTTTTTTTAAATGTATTTTTTTAAAATTTACATATTAATACTGTCTGGAATTATTCCTTGCTTTAAAAAAATAAAAAATCTTTCGTAGCAAATGAAGCGCAATAATAGCAATCACTTTGCCGAGCTTCAAAGTCTAGTTTGCCAAGATCTGCCGGTTTTATTTTTTTTCAGGCTTTTAAACCCAAACATTGTGTATCCTACACTTAGCCCCCCAATAACAGCAGAATGGTATACAAGGTTGGCGACAGTTTTTTCGGTGCTCATTTTAGAAAATAAAATAATTATAATTAAAAAAAAAACATGAACAGTGAAGATCTACTACAGCTACAAGGCAGCCTAAACCTTCCTGAACTTATGAATGATCAAGTTGATGACCAAGCTATTATGCCCAAAAAGGGAAAAGGGTGTATTCTTTGGCAGCATGTGGAAAAACAAAACAGTACCTCGGAAAAGAATTCAGCATAGAACAATTCAAAAGATGTCGCCACAAGACATTGTAAAGTATCATAACAGGTATGAAGCGCAACTGGGATCAAGAATGGTAAAAAGTGTAGGGCAAACGGTTCTTAGTTGTACACTAAACTAGTTAGTAGATTTGCTCCCATTGATTCTGAACAAGATCTTACGTATGATTTAACGCAAGATACAGTTTTAACTAAGACATTAAGTCTCTAGGGTGTGATCGTATTACAAATTTGGAACATTATTGCGCCATGATTGCAGGATTTAAATTTCTTTTAATCACATAGATTTGTTTCCCTTAAAAATGACCAAGCCAGAAAATCAGCAAATCAAAAACACAAAACAGGTGGAGAAAGTGACCAGTGAAAAGCATCCTCATCCTGGGTGGTTGAAGCAGGGAAAAAAAATTTGCAAGTGGAACAGGCAAAGAAAATTAATTTTTACAATCACAGAATATAACGCCGCCAACGCCAGAACAAGTTGATTCAATGCCAGCTATAAAAACTCCAGAACAAGAACAATTGATTCAAGGCCTACAGCACCCAAGTCTTCATGGAATATTTAAACTTAAAACTGTTGTCATTTTGGCGCCCTGCTGCTGCTGGGGGCGGTTATTACGGTTATAAAATATATAAACAACGCTGGCGAAAACAAAAGCAGTCAAAAAAAATCTGAACCACAAATACAGAAGACAACAGCATGCCGAACCGCCAACAACAAAAAAAACATTTTGATCCATTTCAGATGCAATAATATTTTAAGAACATAATTTTAAATTTTTTATAAAAATAATCATGGCGTATTATAAAATGATAATCAACTAAATAAAGACATGGAGTCTATAAAAACATTCCATAGACCAGAAATTGTAAAACAATGCAGTTGCTTAGGATGTAAGAACTTCATTAAGATTTATGCTGACCGATCTTGCGCAGAGAACCTGAGCAAGACATCCTCAGTGATGACGCTTTTTTTGAGGCGTGTGTACAAATTAGACATCAACTATTTAAGATAAAAACATAGATTGTATTTTTTTTGATAATTAATAACATAACTTAAATAAAACCCTTTGGTTACTTAGAGGATGACTTAGTTATGAACTTAGGTTAACTTGGGTAAGAACTTGAGGTGACTTGGGGGATGACTTGGGTAAGAACTTAAAAGTGACTTGGGGTGACTTAAGATGACTTAAGTAAGAACTTGTGAATGACTTGAGGATGACTTGGGGACAACTTTAGGATGACTTGAGGACAACTTGAGTAAGAACTTAGAAGTGACTTGGAGTGACTTGAGTTAAGAACTTGTGGGTGACTTGAGTGTGCATGCGTGGGTGAGGTGGGGCGGGGGGGGGTGGGGGTGGGTGGAGTGGGGGAGGGGGTGTGCATGCGTGGGGTGGGGGTAAGACGTGCGTGCGTGGGCAGACAAAACACACAACCCCACACAAACACAAACAAACAAACAAACACACACACCCAAAAAAACAACCAATAGACAGGACAGTGCTTGTGGAAGTGAAGGGAAAATGTCGCAGAGCAGCAAGTTTGTAGGTTGGCAAGATGGCTACCGATCATGCATGATCGTTACTATATTTAGAACCACTCAGAGCACAAGTTGGCTACCATATACAGCCTAACAGCGTGCGGGGTTTCGACTACTTAGTAATTAGCAAACAGCGCTATTCCAATACAGTTGACCTATTTGAGCGCTACAGGCAGTTCGCGACCTACTTCAGTGTACAAGCAATGCTCTAGCCAGCAAATCCTATAAAACAGGCAGGAGTTTCAGGTTCGCTAATTCTAAATCTTGCGATGATTGCTGTGCACATCAGGAACCATTAATATGAGTATTTTCTCGGCCCCGTAGTTCCGAAATCTCCGGCCCCAGTCGTGTTTTCCCTGTCGTCTGCTTTGCCGTTTTTCACAAACACCACAAGGTGGAGAAGTTTTTTAACTACTAGGGATACACCCCGTCACAGAACATTTGGAGCTTTTTTAATGAAATCATTTTCTTCAAAAGTTAAAAGCTTTTCAAAGTTAAAAACATCTCTTTCAAATAATCAGCTAAATCTCTGTCTTAAATTAACAAGCTTTCAAGCGCTTGTGTAGTTTCGTCATTAAAGGTTCTCGTTTTTTTCTTTTTCCTCACCTTCCGAAAAGCAATACTTCTCTTGGTTTAGAAGTTAAAGCAATAGGGCCGCCTGATTTTCTTTTGTTTAGATACTCCCCCATACAGTTGTAATAAAACACAAATCACCTATAGCAAGAATCCTCTGTGAACAAACACAACCGTCTGTATTGAAAGCCGTGAATAAACTGAGTGGCGTTGGTTGGGGCGCTGCTTCTAAATCGTCATATCCGGTCACAAAGGTAAGCACCTTGCCAGTCATAAGGCCCGACATCACAAATTAAGTTATCAGTGTCAACCTAATGGCGGCCTCGGCAGTATTCTGAAAAGTGCGGATTCCTGGGCAGGTCGACAATTAGCAATTTAAAGGGTTAACTGCTCTACCGTTTGTGTATTGGGGGGGCGTTCAGCAACAGCTGCTTTTCCCCTACGCTGCTCTATGGGATGTGTTCAGCCACTGTTGATTTCCCCTACTTACTCTCTGAAAACTTTAGTAAATTAGTATTGAAAACGGATAACCCTACACAGTATGTTGTTTGTAGGGTCGTTATTTTTTTGGTTATTGAAGTCAACCGGTCGAAACTGGTTTAAAAAGTGTAAAGCAGGTTGGTTTTAACCTCGTTAATGCGCATCCCCCGTGGAATCAAGTCCGCTGAGTATAGAGAACTGATAAATGCCAATTCCTAGGTCAGCTGCTCCGAAACTAGTTTTAGGAGCAGCTGGCCTAGATTTGGGATTTATCAGTTCTCTCCCTTTCCCCCTCACCAACCAACTACACCCAAATCCGGCAGGAACCCTTTGGGAATCACGCCGGTCCCAAGCCCGGGTAAAGGAGGGGGGTTGGGCGTGGGGCCAGCTACCCCACCCCGTAAAACAAACCACAGCTACACAAACGCCAACCAAAGACCAAATCGACACTCAACCCCGGGAAGGATGGGTCTTCGACAACAAGATGTATGAAGCAGAAAACCAGGATCATGGGGATGATTGGGAACCAGCTGGAGAAAAGAGCCCAGGACAGAGATTTCCTGGGGGTCCTTGGTTTTGGGGGCCTGTACCCCAGGAAGGGTAATAAAAGGGGATGATGATGAAATGGGGAAAACCCAAATACACAACTATGGTCTGGGACACAATGTCCTTAAGGCCTCTGGCCCATAGTTGTTAAATCACACCTCTTCGTGCGTCGTCCTTTAACAGGTTAGTTCCTATCGACTCATGCTATCGGAGAGTTGCAGCCCTTTGCATGCAAAACGGCCCTGGTTATCAAAGTGTACAGGGCGAAGGAACGGGCAACTCGCTCCACTTTCCCATGATGTGCCTGTGTCTACATGTCCCGTTCGCTCGCCTAGGTGACCAGCCACGTCCGTGCGAGAGAAATGTTCAATCGGGCCGGGCCCCCCCTCTACGGTAAGTACAGACACATGCTTGCTTCTTTTTGTGCTTTGTTCACCCGTAGTTCTACTTTCCTGCACGTTCGCTTTTTTTTTTTTCCTGAGAGCCAACCACCCAGTGTGTGCTTCGAAACTGTCCATGTTGACACCACCCCCTGTACGTGGGGGAACAGTCAACCAATCCGTGAACACCAACCCTTGTGACGGGCCTGGGGAACAGTCAACCAACCCCTGTGACGTCTGGGGAACAGTCAACTAATCCTGTACAGCAGGCAGCACACAGCCAATCAGACACCCGGAAAACAGGAATGCCTCAATATGCGCGAAGGGAAATCTAAAATTGCGAAACAACGAAAACACTGTTCAAGTCCCCCCTACTCCTTGAGGTTTTAGAACAGCCAACTCGATTCGTTTTCAAGAGAGCTGGAACTGCAGTGCATTGTGGGAGAGACTAAAAAGAGAGAGAGAGAGAGAGAGAGAAGAGAGGAGAGAGAGAGAGAAAGGGGAGAGAGAGAGAGAGAGAGAGAGAGAGAGAGAGAGAAAAGAGAGAGAGAGAGAGAGAAGCCTGTTAACTTGTTTTAGCCGCCCTTTCCATGCCCTGATATATATCAACATTTTAAAATACCAAGGTTCCCTCTGATATAATACGTCAATCATTTTTTCCCCACATTCTTTAATGTGAAGTTTACAACAACAACAACAACCACTACAACAACAACCATATTACACACACACACATGCGCACGCGCACGCACGCACGCACGCACGCACGCACGCACCCACGCACGCACCCACGCACGCACACACACACACACACACACACACA
>CM031603.1:2454404-2459404 GCA_018398815.1 Conus ventricosus | reverse complement strand
TGTGGGGAAGGGGGGGCGGGGGGAAAAGAGAGAGAGAGAGAGAGAGAGAGAGAGAGAGAGAGAGAGAGAGAGAGAGAGAGGGGAGAGAGAGAGAGAGAGAGAGAGAGAGAGAGAGAGAGAGAGAGAGAGAGAGAGAGAGAGAGAGAGAGAGAGAGAGAGAGAAAAGAGAGAGAGAGAGAATCCTCCTGAGAAACAAAAATCTAGTGAAAAAAGACTTAAAGAGTAGAGAGAGACACACAGACAGTGAGACGGCACCCTCAAACACACACAAAAAAAACCCTTAATGGAAATAAGTTTCAAAGCATAATGACTGAAGGCAGAAAATAGTCACTGACACACTGTGCCACCAAACGATTATACCAAACAGCGAAGCCACGAGCCTCGACCTGTTGGCCTTCATCAGACATGATGCAAGACAGACAAGAAATTAACAAATGATATAAATAAGCAATGGGTGGGAACAATCAAATGCATGCGAACATGTCCTCGGTCACTCTGAAAATGACCTACGACGGTTTTTTTTTAAAGAGGGTGTAGTTGGGTGTTGGGGTGGGAGGAGGAGGAGAGGAGGGATGGAATTAAACCGATGACGATAAGGCATGAATATTACATCCCCTGTCAACAACGAGAGCCACGGAGTTCTGTCATTTGGAACAGAATCAACTGGTAGTATTTGTCTATAGTCGATTTTCTCTCGTCTCTTGAAAGAGAACTCTCCAATGGACAGGCCTGTTGTGATTCATGCTAGTTCACTCATGATGTCTAACACAGAATACCACCGGTGATCTTGTGGCACTCTCAACACCATGGGAGAAATGCCACAATCCAAAGGTCACCCAAAAGTCAATGAAGAATTTAAAAAAAGGAAAATGGAAGAAAGCGATACGAAGAAATATGTCACCCAAAATAAGTCAATAGTAATCAAAATTTGTAGGGGGGAAAACGCATCTAAACGTATGCTCGTTGAAGACCGAAAACAAATGAAAGGGGAGGTTTTTTCTGTACAAGAGACAACACAATAAATGTAATGGTCAGTTTGAACAGCAGCAAGTTTTAAAGTATAATGAAAAGGTTTTTTTCTATGCAAGAGACAACACAATAAATGTAATGGTCAGTTTGAACAACAGTAAGTTTTAAAGTCTAATGACTGCAGGCAGAAGGTAAAATATGAAAAGAAATGTCATGGTAAAGTACTGAGCCACCAGATGAACAGAACAAAGACTATAATAACCAGTCCTCGAAGAAGACTATAAAGGAGCTTCCTTGTATGACTGCATGCATAACGTCATGCCCACACGCCAGATCTGATCCCCCGCTGTTGGAAAAAAGTCCACACTGACCACTGGTATGGAGGACAAGTATGCTCATAGCATGTACCCTATTTGAACAATCACAAAGTGAAAACACACAAAAAGCATGAAAACCCGATATTGGAGTCAGTGACACGAGAAAGGACAGGATGGAGTGCCCACACACAGCTCATGGGAAAGGACAGAATGGAGTGCCCACACACAGCTCATGGGAAAGGACAGAATGGAGTGCCCACACAGCTCATGGGAAAGGACAGAATGGAGTGCCCACACACAGCTCATGGGAAAGGACAGGATGGAGTGCCCACACAGCTCATGGAAAGGACAGAATGGAGTGCCCACACACAGCTCATGGGAAAGGACAGAATGGAGTGCCCACACAGCTCATGGGAAAGGACAGAATGGAGTGCCCACACACAGCTCATGGGAAAGGACAGGATGGAGTGCCCACACAGCTCATGGGAAAGGACAGAATGGAGTGCCCACACACAGCTCATGGGAAAGGACAGGATGGAGTGCTCACACAGCTCATGGGAAAGGACAGGATGGAGTGCTCACACACAGCTCAGGGGAAAAAGGACAGGATGGAGTGCCCACACAGCTCATGGGAAAGGACAGGATGGAGTGCCCACACACATGGGAAAGAACAGGATGGAGTGCCCACACACATGGGAAAGGACAGGATGGAGTGCCCACACAGCTCATGGGAAGATAAGATAAGATAATGTTGCTTATAGCCCAGCCGACCGCAAAGGGCCATATCAGGGCTGTCACCATGTTAAAATCAACTCACCAGTCATTAAAAAAAAACAAAAAAAAAACAAAACAAAAAAACTTTCACACATCTTGTTAAATGACATCGTCTACAAACGCACCAGAAAGTTTGTTAAAAATCTTTCTGCCGTAAAATCTTAAATCAGATAAAAAATGTTAATCTCTCTCAAAAACTCAAGGATCACGTCAGGCGGGACATCCCTGAACAGGATCTTCATGGACTCCGCCGTAAAAATGTTTGTGTCTCACATCGTGCAAGTCCCAACACTCTAAAAGAACATGTTTCATTGTGAGTGGCGCATGACATGGAATGCACCACGGAGCTTTCTTCGCTCTTTAAAAGGTAGGAATGGTAAAATACGAATGGCCGGTGTGCAGCCGGCACAGAACCGTTTCCTCTTTACGACCTCCCGACGTGGATGGGAGGAAGTCCTTAAGGTTTGGACGGATCTGAAAGAGTTTGTTAGTCGTCTGTGTGTTCCAATCCTCCTGCCAGAGGTCTCTCACATAATCGTTAATTTTGGGTTTCACGTCTGAGCAGGGGATATAAATGTTGGACAGTTTCTCTCTTGTGGCGTTCTTGGCTAAACGATCAACCATTTCGTTCCCGCCGATGCCAACATGACCAGGAACCCAAGCAAGAGTAATGTTGTAACCGTCCGCCTTCAAGTTGCTAAAAAGTTCAAAAAAGAGTAAAAGTTCTGGATGCTGAAGGTTGCGGCCAGCTATATAGCCTCCAAAGCTGACAGCGAATCCGACAGAACCAGAAAGTCCCTCTTCGAAGATTGTGATATTATCTTCAAAGCCAAAACCAGAGCAGTAAGTTCAGCAGAATATACAGAAGCATCTGAATGAATATGTTTCAACAGTATCTGAGAAGGAGCCCCAGGGCAGTAGGCTGCACAGGCCACTCCCTCTTCAGACTTGGAACCGTCAGTGAAAACTTTTTGATAGGATGGGAATTTGGAACAGAGCTCAGCATACAAAGCCTTGTACGCCAGAGAGCTGGTAGACTCTTTGCGAAAAGCTGCAAGATCGAAACGAATCTCTGGCGTGAAGAAGGTCCACGGAGGTTGATCCGGAAACTTAGAAAATCCGACACAACTCCTAGGTCTAGACCTGCATTCCGCACGTGAGGCTGCATACGAAGACCAAACGGCGGAATACATTTCGGGTTGTTTTCAAACTTACTTTGGAACGGAAGGACAAAGACACAGTCATAGGCAGGATTCTGCGGTTTTTGAGAACAGTCGGATATAATAATTCAAAGACAGTTTCAGCCTGCGGTTGGACAATGAAGGTTCACCCGCCTCTGCGTACAGGCTGTAACAGGGGTGGTGCGGAACGCTCCAAGACAGAGACGAAGCCCTTGATGGTGGATAGGGTCCAAGAGTTTGAGGTAAGAGGGTCTTGCAGAGCCGTACACGGCACAACCGTAGTCTAGTTTGGAACGGACCAAGGCTCTGTAGAGGTGCAGCAAAGTTTTCTTATCAGCGCCCCAGTCGGTGTGTGCTATGACCCGCAGAATATTCAGAGCTTTCTGGCAAGAAGTTTTGAGGTTTTTGATGTGGCTGAGAAAGTTGAGTTTTTGGTCAAAAATAACTCCCAGGAATTTGGCTTCTTTTACAACTGGAATGGTGGACTTGTCTAGACGAATTTCAGGATCATCAAAGAATCGACGAAAATTGTGGAAATGAATTGACTGAGTTTTGGTACGGGAGAAGGTAAACCCGTTTTCCTCGGCCCACTGTTGGATTCTGTTGACGCAAAGTTGGAGTCGACGCTGTACACTGTGGTAAGAAGCTCCAACTGCATACAGCGCAAAGTCATCAACAAACAGAGAGGACTCGGTGCCCAGTCTTACCGATTGGACAATGTCATTTATTTTAATGCTGAAAAGGGCGGGAGAAAGGATGCTCCCCTGAGGAACACCCAACTCCTGCCATGGATGTCAGAGAGTGTGGTGCCAACACGCACCTGGAACTGTCGATCAGCTAAAAAGTTTTGAATGAACAGAGGCAGGTGACCCCGAAAACCAAGTCTGTGCAGGTCCATGAGGACTCCTGCTTTCCACGTGGTGTCGTACGCCTTTTCGAGGTCGAAAAAGATAGCGACCACGTGTTGCTGTTAACAAAGGCATTGCGGATGGTGGTTTCCAGACGGATTAGATGGTCAACCGTCGAGTGGTACTTCCGGAAACCGCACTGTTCACTGGCCAAAAGACCATCGGTTTCCAGCTTCCACATCAGACGGGAGTTGACCATCTTTTCCATCAGCTTACAGAGGCAGCTGGTCAGAGCGATTGGGCGATAGTTGGAAGGGTTGGTAAGGTCCTTTCCAGGCTTTGGAATGGGAATGATCAGGGCTTTCTGCCAGGAGGGCGGAAAGGACCCTGTGGTCCAGATATGGTTATAGACTTGGAGAAGAGTCTGAAGACAGCTTTCCGGAAAATGTTTCACAACCTGATAATGAATGTCATCCAGACCAGGGGCAGAATCAGTGCAGGTTTGTAAGGCTGATTTGAGTTCAACGATAAGATAAGATAAGATAATGTTTGCTTATAGCCCCAGCCGACCGCAGAGGGCCATATCAGGGCTGTCACCACGTTAAAATCAACTCACCAGTCATTAAAAAAAAAAAAAAAAAAAAAAAAAAAAAAAAAAAAAAAAAAACTTTCACACATCTTGTTAAATGACATCGTCTACAAACGCACCAGAAACTTTGTTAAAAATCTTTCTGCCGTAAAATCTTAAATCAGATAAAAAATGTTAATCTCTCTCAAAAACTCAAGGATCACGTCAGGCGGGACATCCCTGAACAGGATCTTCATGGACTCCGCCGTAAAATGTTTGTGTCTACATCGTCAATCCAACACTCAAAAGTCATGTTCATTTGGTGCAGCCCAACCTAAAAGAC
>CM031603.1:2450591-2454304 GCA_018398815.1 Conus ventricosus | reverse complement strand
GAGCAAGCATACTTGCTTATACATCATTTCATGTCGGTTTGAATTAGGTCTTCTATTCCACAGATTCTGTACGTGCAAGACTTATATCATGATATTCTGTCACTTTTCTTCTATTTCACAGATTCGATCTGTACTGTAACTCTTATTCATGATATTCTGTCACTTTGTTGTGGTTTCACCGCAACACGCACAAAGACTGGACATAAAGGTTCAAAGAGCTGGACATAAAGGTTCATAGATGACTGTATGTTGACAAGAACCGAATATGGGAGAAGAAGTGCAGTTGCGATTGAGAGACTAGATAGTCCACAAATAATTAACATATCCAGTAGCCAAAGGAACGAGAAGAAGAGGAAAATGACAGATAAATAATAGGCTTTTTTTTTTTTTGCTCTAAAAAGAGGCCTAAAAGAGGAGATGCTAAATCGGATTTTCCTTTTGAGAATTTTTCCAGCCCAGGCCCACAGAACTGGAGCGGAAAGAGAACGTCCACACTGTGGCACTTTGAGTGGGGAAAAAAACAACAACAACAAAACATGAACCACTGTTCCGAAGCGCTGGACAAAGGGGTAGGGGGAGATAAGTCCTCCGGCGGCCGGTAATGATCTCAGTCAAAGTGTTCAGGGTAACGGATACGTTCAAATCTGTGAAGATATACAAGAGCATTTCAGGAACGATAACTTTTCCTCCCGGCAACGTCAATGTCACGCGACGCGGTTGCAACAAGAATACAGAGACAAAAAAATCCGACGGAATTTTCAAATAATCAAAGGATGTTATTATTTTTGGTGCACAAAAAGACAATAGCATTCTTCTTCTTTTTTTATCGAAGATGCAATAGATTTGTAAACAGAAAGAAAGTGAATTAGAAATTGACTGACCTAAACTTCGACTGCTTTTCATCTCTGTCTCTTTTAGGTGTAAATATTCATATACCTGTCGGGCAAAGTGATTCGCCGAATTCTGTAAACTTCATTATGATTGGTCGGAAGAGCTGTGACGTGTATTCACATGCTGGATAAGACTCGCTGCTATTGTTACCTGTTGCTGGAGAATAGTGATGGTCTGGCGCGGAACAGATTTAGGGAAATCATAGCATGTTAAGGTGACCTGACCTGCTACAGCGACTATCATTTCTTTGGGTGTATCTTGGACTGGATCAAGATTTGTTATCAAAATACTCATTTTATCTTTTAGATTTATTTCTTTAATTTCGAATCATTTTAAGAAGGGAACTCGGCGACATTAGTTTTATCTACGTGGGACGGAATATGCGAGAAGTGAGTTGGGGAGGTGGATGGGGACGGGGGAGGGAGGGAGGGAGAGAGAGAGAGAGAGAGAGAGAGGGGAAGGATAATCTTTGCTTAGTGTATTTTTTCCCGGCAGTACTCTTTCGAGACACACACACACACACACACACACACACACACACACACACACACACACACACACACACACACACAAAATCCCATAGATTTGTCTTGTCTGCAATGGAAGTTGACCATCGGAAACTTCTAAAAGAGAGGAACTAGCAGACTTCAAAATCTGACAAGATCCGTGGCAGTAGTTTTTGAACCCTTTCTCCCAAAGACAAAGGATTTGGTCGGAAGGTTTCCCACTGTGCCCCCCTGAACTCGCTAACAGGCAGGCAGACAGACAGACACACAAAACACACAAAATCGAAGATAGATAGACACACAAACAATCGATACTCTAGTCTAAAATCGGTATCCAATGCGCAGGATCAACTCAAATGGGAAAGAGAGAAGGAAAGAAACCCCTCCCTGCGGATTCTCTGAAAAGTATCAGAGCATTGTCTTGTTGCCATTATCTCGATGAATATTGCACCGGGGCTATATAAGCGATTACAATCTCCGGTCTGTCACGCTCAACAGAAGAAAGAAGATGGGTGGAAAAAAAAAGAATTCAGCTGAATATTGCGGACGCTGTCTTCGTGTCTGTAAGAAAGAAAGGAAGGGTAATGACAAACAGTGCCCGCTAAAATAGAACGGAAGAAGGACGGAGACAAATAGAAAGAAATTACAGAAGGAAACAGGGAGACACTCCATCAGAAGTTGATTTGATGATGTAGATTAAACGACAACATCCATCTCTCTCTCTCTCTCTCTCTCTCTCTCTCTCTCTCTCTCCTCTCTTCTCTCTCTCTCTCTCCTCTCTCTCATTATTCGAGAAAATTCTCTCTCTCTCTCTCTCTCTCTCTCTTCTCTCTCTCTCTCTCTCTTTTTATCTCGACGTTATATTCTCGAGAAATTCTCTCTCTCTCTCTCTCCTCTCTCTCTCTCTCTCTCTCTCTCTCTCTCTCTCTCTCTGTGCGTACGTGCATGCGCGCGCTGTGTGTGTGTGTGTGTGTGTGTGTGGTGTGTGTGTGTGTGTGTGTGTGTGTGTCTGTCTGTCTTGTCTGTCTGTCTTTCTGTCTTCCAAAAGATTTCTCCTCTCTCTCTCTCTCTTCTCTCTCTCTCTCTCTCTCTCTCTCTCTCTCTCTGTAACTTTGTAAAACACCACCAAAGTAGCGTAAGTTATATTTTTTCGACGTTCCACCCCCACCCCTACTCCATCTCCCATACGCTGTTCCCCGCACCACCACCACCACCACCACCATCATCACCACCATCATCATCACCACCACCACCACCACCACCACCACCGTCTCTTTTTTAAAGAAAAAAAAAAAGAAGAAGAAGTAAAGAAAAAAAAAAAAAAGAAAGAAAGAAAGAGCGGCATGTGAGAAGAATTGATTCAGTTCGACCAATGGCGTCACTCAGTCTGCGCTTGCGTCTGGGTTATCTCCCTTCGTTCTCTTTACTTCTAGCGGGCTTGTCATTATGTTTTCGCTGTTCGATGCTCTCCCCTTCCTCCCTTACCTACTCTCTCCTCCCCCTCCCACTCCGCACCCCTACCTTCATCTCTTTCTCTCTTCCTCTCTGCATCTCTCTCTCTCTCCCTCTCTCTCTCTCTCATTCTCTCTCTCTCACATTCTCTCTCTCACATTCTCTCTCTCTCTCTCTCTCTCTCCTCTCTCTCTCTCTCTCTCTCTCTCCTCTCTCTCTCCCCCTCCTCTCTTCTCTCTCTCTCACACACGCGCACACATTTCTCTCTCTCTCTCTCTCTCTCTCTCTCTCTCTCTCTCTCTCTCTCTCCTCTCTCTCTCTCTCGCCAAAAAAAAAAACGTCAGCGAGGATTTGGCTGGGATAGAGGAAGTGGGATCCTCAACAAAGTAAGAAAGAGAAAAAGGCGAGAAAGAAAGTCATAAATTTCACAGTCATTGACAGCCTTTGGCAGCTTTTTGTCTGCTTTCTTGCTTTTGTTGTGTTGTGTTGTTTTTGTTCCATTGTTTCTTGCTTTTGTTGTGTTGTGTTGTTTTTTGGTTCCATTGTTTCTTGCTTTTGTTGTGTTGTGTTGTGTTTTTGGTTCCATTGTTTCTTGCTTTTGTTGTGTTGTGTTGTGTTTTGGTTCCATTGTTTCTTGCTTTTGTTGTGTTGTTTGTTTGTTGGTCTGTTCGTCTCCTGAAGGGAGCCAAATAGCAGTGATAGCTTCAGAAAATGCCGGGGGCGGGGGGGGGGGGGGGGGGGGGGCAGGAAGGGTGGTAGACTTTAACCTGAAATGATGAGAACAAACCACGATGAGGGTGTTAGAAATAAACGTTGAAAAATATTAAAATGTTAAAGGTAAAGCCTGCGATTAGAACGTAGGCT
>CM031603.1:2443091-2445591 GCA_018398815.1 Conus ventricosus | reverse complement strand
CAGAGCCTTTTCCCTATGAGGGACTGATTTCACACAGAGCCTTTTCCCTATGAGGGACTGATTTCACACAGAGCCTTTTCCTTATCAGGACTGATTTCCACAAAGAGCCTTTTCCTCACCAGGGACTGATTTCACACAGAGCCTTTTCCCTATGAGGGACTGATTTCACACAGAGCCTTTTCCTTATCAGGGACTGATTTCACAAAGAGCCTTTTCCTCATCAGGGACTGATTTCACAAAGAGCCTTTTCCCTATGAGGGACTGATTTCACAAAGAGCCTTTTCCTTATCAGGGACTGATTTCACAAAGAGCCTTTTCCCTATGAGTTACTGATTTCACAAAGAGCCTTTTCCTTATCGGAGACTGATTTCACACAGAGCCTTTTCCTTATCAGGGACTGATTTCACAAAGAGCCTTTTCCTCATCAGGGACTGATTTCACAAAGAGCCTTTTCCCTATGAGGGACTGATTTCACAAAGAGCCTTTTCCTTATCAGGGACTGATTTCACAAAGAGCCTTTTCCCTATGAGGGACTGATTTCACAAAGAGCCTTTTCCTTATCGGAGACTGATTTCACACAGAGCCTTTTCCTTATCAGGACCTCAAGTTGACCAGGACCTCTGCCTCAGGTGGATATTCTTGGAACAAACTCCCAATAGCTTTGCCTAGTTCAAACTCTCTGTCTTCCTTCAAGGCATCTCTTAAAACAACTTCTTAACCATCAATAGCAGTTCTTTCTTCCCCTTCCCTTGCCCATCAAATTGTTCTGCGACTAACGCTGTGTGTGGGGTGTGTGGTGTGTGTGTGTGTGTGTGTGTGCGCGTGCGTGTGTTGTGTCGTGTGTTGTGCGCAGTGTGTGTGGTCTGTGTGGTGTGTGTGTGTGTGTGTGTGTGCGCGTGGATGTGTGTGTCGTGTTGTGGAAGTGTGTGTGTCATGTGTGTTGCGGGTAGCTGGGCGGTGTGGGTGTTGCCTTGTTTGTGTGTGGATTATTGTTTCAATTTGTATTGGTTTGTTGTTGTTGTTTTTTTTCTTTTATGTATTGTGTGAGGGGCTAGGGCTTTGTGTAGTAAAGGGCCATAAACACCCTTTTTATTAGATATTATTATTCATTATTATTATTCTTATTGATTATGTTTATTATTTTAATCATTATTATTATTTTAATTACTTTATTAATAAACATAACATTATTATATTTATTATTACCATTATGAAATTTTTTATTATCAATTTCTCTTATTACGTATTATCTAGGCTTATTTTAATCATTCATTACGCATTTTATTAAATTTAATCTATATATTATTATATTATCACACATTACATTATATCATATTTTATATATTACCTTATAGCACTTTCCTCATAGAATTTACATCTGATATAACTTTATCATCTAGGCTATTTACTCAAGTACTTTACATCTACAGCACCTTACGTTTACATCTAAGCACTACCCTCTATAGCACTTTACATCTAAGCACTTTACATCTACTAGCACTTACATCATATAGCACTTTACATCTATAGCACTTTACATCTATAGAATTTACATCTATAGCACTTCACTTATAGCACTTTTCCCTCTACAGCACTTTACATCTACAGCACTTTGCATCTAAGCACTTACATCTTACAGCCTTTACATCTAACACTACCACTACACACTTACTCACAGCACTTTACATCTATAGCACTTTACATCTACAGCACTTTACATCTACAGCACTTTACATCTACAGCACTTTACATCTATAGCACTTTACATCTATAACACTTACATCTTAGCACTTACATCTATAGCACTACCATCTACAGCACTTTACATCTACAGCACTTTGCATCTATAGCACTGTACATCTATAGCACTTTACATCTATAGCACTACCATCTACAGCACTTTACATCCACAGCACTTTACATCTATAGCACTTTACATCTACAGCACTTTACATCTACAACACTTACATCTACAGCACTTTACATCTATAAGCCCTTTACATTCTATAACACTTTACATCTACAGCACTTTACATCTATAGCACTACCATCCACAGCACTTTACATCTATAGCACTTTACATCTACAGCACTTTACATCTATTGCACTACCATCTACAGCACATTCCATCTACAGTCACTTGACATCTATAGCACTTTACATCTATAACACTTTACATCTAATGTACTTTACATCTACTACGCTTTCATCCCCACCAGGATCTTTACCTCACGAAGATCTTCAACTGGCTGGGACCGTCACCTGGACAGGATCTTTATCTCACTGGGTGTTTTGCCTGATCATGACATTGACCTCCAAGGCCGGGTCACAGGACGGTCCACCGCGGTCTGACGATCCTGCCCTAATGGAGACACGGGGGAAATCGTGACCAAAATGGGATGATCTTACCAGCCTGGAGGATAAGGGGGGGGGGGGGGGGGGGGGGGTGAACGCCCAGACTCACCCCCTCCTCCCCTCCTGTCCGGCCCTGACTTCATTC
>CM031603.1:2432694-2437991 GCA_018398815.1 Conus ventricosus | reverse complement strand
TCGAAGGGAGACATGTAAGGTCGCAAGGGAGAGTTTGCGGAGGCTAGGGTCGTCCAGAAGAAGCATATGACAGGAAGGTGAGGAAGCAATTCCTCAAGGTGGGAGATCAAGTCCTGTTACTGCTTCCCACGGATCACAACAAGCTGCTATGCATTGGAAGGGACATTCACCATCATTAAAAGGTAGATCAGGAACTACCGAATCGATGTGAATGGGAAATAAAACTTTTCCATGCAAACTTGCTCCGCAAATATATTCAGCGTGAGACTCAGCACATAGGCACAGCAGCAATCATTGATGGAGGTGAAGGAGACCCAGCAGAAGAAGGGGAGATTTTGTTGCCTGAGTTTCCAGGAGAAGAGTCATACAGGGATGTGTCACTGTATGAAGGGCTAGACAGTAGGAGACAGGAGGAAGTTAGGGGCTCCTAGAACAGTATAGGGCGTCCCTGACTGATAAACCAGGCAGGACAACTCTAGAGACATGTACGGTGGAGTTAACATCGCAAAAACCCGTACATGTGAAAGCCTACCCGATCCCATATGCCACCAAGCAAGTGATCGAGGAGGAGGTAGAAAAGATGTTGGACCTTGGGGTGATTGAACCGTCCAAATCATCGTATAGTGCACCCGTCGTCTTAGTGAGGAAAAAGTCAGGTGAGCATCGATTCTGTGTTGACTATAGACGTCTGAACAGTGTCACCAAGGTCGATGCAGAGGTCATACCGAACATGGAAGACCTGTTCGCTCAGATCGCCACAAGCAAGAGCCAGTATTTCACCAGGATAGATCTGAGCAAGGGTTACTGGCAAATAGCCTTGAGTGAGGACTCAAAGGAAGTCACAGCATTCTCCACTCCTATGGGGCTATACCAGTGGCGAGTACTTCCTTTTGGGATGGTCAACGCACCTGCAGTCTTCTCTTGGATGATGAGGAAGTTATTGACGGGATTGGAAGGCGTTGTGAATTTCAGGGATGACATTCTGATAGCATCCGAGACATGGGAGGAGCATATGAGGCAGCTAGGAGCATTTTTAGAGAGGTTGAGACAAGCCAATCTCACAGCCAGACCAACAAAGTGCCAGGTTGGTTTTCCAACCCTGGAGTTCCTAGGTTTTGTTGTCGGAGGCGACACAAAGCAGCCGGAAAGAGGAAAGGTGGAGAAGATGATGAATTCAGAGAGCCCAAAAGACCAAAACAGAAGTCAGGAGTCTGGCTAGGTTTTATTGGTTTCTATAGGGAGTTTTTTCCCAAAAATTTCGCAGCAATCACGAGTCCTCTCAGTGATTTGGTCAAGGCGGGGAAAACCGGCAGTGGTCGAGTGGTCAGACGCTGCAGAGCAAGCACTGCAGACGGTGTTGGAAAGACTAGGTTCCCGTCCCATCTTGAAGCTACCAGATATGTCCAAACCCATTTTTGTTGCGGACAGAGCATCAGGCGGTGGAGTAGGTGCAGTATTGTTGCGGGAAACATGAAGGGGTCGAGTTTTCCTGTGGGTATGCTAGCAGGAATTTGACAAGTGTGAAAAAGGGGTTTACGCAACGGTAGAAGGAGTGTTTTAGCTGTTGTGTGGGCCGTGCAGAAATTCCACAAATACTTGTATGGAAAGAGTTCGTGACAGAGACTGATCATCAACCACTCAAATTCCTGCAGGAGGCGCAGCTGAAAAAACAGCAGAGTTCTGCGTTGGGCAATGGCATTGCAGCCCTACAGGTATCAGTGCAGTACTTTCCCCGGTCGACAGAATGTCGGAGCGGGATATTTAAGCGTGTGTATAGCAAGCTGCAACTCAGAGGAAGTCAGTCTTTATCCAGGATGTTTTGTTGATAATTGTGTTGTTTTACAGTTATGTTGATTGGTTATGGGTTCATTCCCATTTGGTTTATGGTTCATATTTTTGTGTGAGATGTGTTCATGTAATGTAGTTATGCTTGGAGCATACAGTCGCTTGTGCAGTAATGCATTATTTGCAATAAGTGAGGAGGGAGATTCCTCAGTGAAGTGTCATGGATCGTGATCATATTATATTGTGCTTTTCATAAAAATTGTGAAGAGAGATGTGGGCAATCCGCAGGTAGGGGATTTGCTTAAGTGCGCACAGAGGTCGTTATAAAATTTGAGTTGAAAAACGCAAGAGCGCACGTCAATGAAACTCATTGGAGTGGTATTCCTAATGATATATTCTATAATTTATAAACCGTTGGTTGTAAAGTATTTTTCAAACTTTGCACGTGTAGCTTTTGTGTCAGCAAATTGGGTTTGGTCTTTTGTACCTTTTGTTTTGAGACAATGCGGGGCATGTTCTTTTGCAAGGGGGAAATTGTCACGGTCAAAAATAAACACAACCAAAATCCTAATCCTCCACGGAGACGGTCTGTCCACCCGACAGACTAAGTGGCTGACCGACGCCTCGATGTCGGGTCAAAACGAGTCTCGACGCCCGGCTCAAACTCATCCACCCAAATTTAAGCACAGCGAGGAGACAGCAGACAGTCTGATGGTGGACCGACAGGTCTCGATAGGTCTGGTCAGACGTTTGGCGCCTACCCAGACTCATACAGCCAATTTTTCAGTGACCAGTGCCCACAAGTTAAGCCACACCCCGCCAGTTAAGTAGGAAAGGGGGGAAGGTAGTGTTTTGGTGGGGTGAAATCAAGCTAATCAATTTAAAAGACCAATTGACCACCACAGAGAGTAAGGCGTGTAGGCGTGACTGTCATGATTTGAATAGCCAATGGAATTAAGGGAATAACTTCGGTACGAGGCGGTAAAAATACTGACCAATGGTACTCGCCTTTGGACAGATGAGTTTCAAGATAAGATAGAGATGCGGGGGTTTAAGGGAGAACGAGAGAGGAACGAGGAGAGAGAAGACAGAGGAAAGGCTCTGTGTAAGCTTGACGAGAGAGAAGCAGGAGATTTAGGGGAGAGAGAGAAGAGAAACCCAATTTTAGAGATTAGCATGAGATAGTCTGCAGAGGAAGGACTAGGGGGAGATGTGGAGAGAGAGAGTTGCTAACTAATGAAGAGGAAAAGAAAGAAAAGAAAAAAAAAGAAAAGAAAAGCAACCATGTCCATTTGATAGGGCAACTGGAAGAGAGAGAGAGTGCATGCGTTAATGCAGGAAGGAAGAAAGGAGAACAGATTGATGTTGATAGTCACTGTTCCACCTTAACCGGGTTCGACCCTCATAAACCCGGCGGCGTCACTTCGTCAAGCGAACCACAGACCAACGCCAGTGCCAACAGTCTAACCTGACCAGGCGCCAGCAGACCAAGACCGTGCCAGCAGTTGTGTCGGGCTTGTGAAAGTGACAGTGAAAAGAAAAGAAAAAAAAGGAAAAGAAAAGACAGTGTTCGTGATAGTTAAGATCACCTGGCCAGGTAAAGTAGAAATCTGTTTTATACCCGGGTTAGTTAATGATGGGTTTTGATAAATGATTTTGTGAAGTTCAGGGAAAAAGGGGAATGTTTTATTTTGTTTGATTCCATATGCATTGATGTTTCGTTCTATGATCATGTGTAGTAAAGTTATAGACTTTACTAGTGGTTTGATGTGACGAATGCATGATATATGAATGAGATCGTAAGCAAGCTGTTGAGTGTGTTTGGGCTGTGCGCTAGTCCTTCCTCCATCGACATCACCCGAGGTTGACAGATTTAAAGACAGGAAAATGAAATGAAGGGAAAAAAAAATGAAAAAAGGAGAGAAAAAATGTTGGCACACTGGATTATGGAGTACATGATTCACACACACACACACACACACACACACACACACACACACACACACACACACACACACACACACACACACACACACACACACACACACGCATGCACGCACGCACGCACGCACACACACACACACACGCGCGCGCGCGCGCATTTGCAAAGGCTTGGCAAAAGCATGCATATGTACGCAATCATAAGATGCAGCCAAGAGAGAGAGAGAGAGAGAGAGAGAGAGAGAGAGAGAGAGAGAGAGAGAGAGAGAAGAGAGAGAGAGAGAGGAAATGATATTTTGCCATGGTAATGAAACAAGGCCGATCGAACACGTGGATAGTTACATGACTATGATAGAAAACTATCCTATGACTATCCTAGCCAACCGATAGTTCTTTGTCGTACACGATAACATTGTTGCTTAACATTGTGTTTCGGATAGTTCCTTATATGGCGAATCTCGTGAGGGTTATCTTCTCCTGGCAAACGGGTCGCTCCTGTTTTTGATTGGACAGCGGATGGGCTGGCTCATGATCTGCAGGACCCCGGCGTCAGTTGTAGTCATCGCAGCAGGAAATGTGGACGGATAGAATGCATAATTAACAAATCATGGATCAAGACAAAGAAGGAGATTTTGTTTATTCATAATATCATAACTACATAAAAACACAAAATAATGATAAAAAAGAACCATGTGTGACTGGATCCTCTATCGCCAAAGTGCTGGACTCCAACACTGTACCCACAACGCTAACCGGGCTCTTACGTAACAGTGCTGTCAAAACGCTAACCAGGCTCTAACGTAACAGTGCTGTCTCTAACGCAATAGTGCTGTCTCTAACGTAATAGTGCTGTCAAAAACGCTAACCAGGCTCTAACGTAATAGTGCTGTCTCTAACGTAATAATGCTGTCTCTAACGTAATAGTGCTGTCTCTAACGCAATAGTGCTGTCTCTAACGCAACAGTGCTGTCTCTAACGCAATAGTGCTGTCTCTAACGTAATAGTGCTGTCTCTAACGTAATAGTGCTGTTTCTAACGTAATAGTGCTGTCTCTAACGCAATAGTGCTGTCTCTAACGTAATAGTGCTGTCTCTAACGCAACAGTGCTGTCTCTAACGCAATAGTGCTGTCTCTAACGCAATAGTGCTGTCTCTAACGTAATAGTGCTGTCTAAACGCCAACCAGGCTCTAACGTACTAGTGCTATGAAAACGCTAACCAGGCTCTAACGTAATAGTGCTGTCTAACTTACGTATACAGAAGTGTCTGGGCTACTAGGGAAATTTTCCCTGGCTACGGTACTCAACACACACACACACACACACACACACACACACACACACACACACACACACACGCACGCACGCACGCACGCACGCACGCACGCACGCACGCACGCACGCACGCACGCACGCACGGACGCACGCACGCACGCACGCACACACACACACACACACACACACACACACACACACACACACACACACACACACACACACACACACACACACACAGAGCTTTTTGTGGGTCTAATATCACTTAAAGTGAAAAGACATTAAATTAAAGAACGAA
>CM031603.1:2410194-2427694 GCA_018398815.1 Conus ventricosus | reverse complement strand
ACCACGATAAAGAGAGGACTTTCAAAGAGAAAATGCAGTTTCTAATATAATGCACAGTAATGCAATTCACCTCCACCAACACACACACACACACACACACACACACACACACACACACACACACACACACACACACACACACACACACACACACACACACACACATACACACAACCACACACACAACACACACACACACACACACACACACACACACACACACACACACACACACACACACAAACGCACGCACGCACGCACGCACGCACGCACGCACACACACACACACACACACGCACACACGCACGCACGCGCGCACACACGCACGCACGCACGCACGCACGCACGCACGCACAAACACACACACACACACACACACACACACACACACACACACACACACACACACACACACACACACCACACACACACCTCCGTAATATCATAATAATGTTTAATGCGCGTGACAAGAAGTTGGTCGGCGCTGGGACCATTTTGTAGCTACACACCAGTCATGAATGCCCCAAGGCCTTGCTTAAAAGTGGAGCATTTATAGACTGACACAATCAGATTACTTTGAGAACTTTTAGCGTGTCTGAAAATGGACTTTCGTCGTCCTCTCATATGGTCATCACAGGACAAGCCAGGTGGCTCCTAGCAGACAGATGGTCATAAAGGGACAAGCCAGGTGGCTCCTGGCAGACAGATGGTCATCAAGGGACAAGCCAGGTGGCTCCTAGCAGACAGATGGTCATAAAGGGACAAGCCAGGTGGCTCCTAGCAGACAGATGGTCATAAAGGGACAAGCCAGGTGGCTCCTAGCAGACAGATGGTCATCAAGGGACAAGCCAGGTGGCTCCTAGCAGACAGATGGTCATCAAGGGACAAGCCAGGTGGCTCCTAGCAGACAGATGGTCATCAGGGGACAAGCCAGGTGGCTCCTAGCAGACAGATGGTCATAAAGGGACAAGCCAGGTGGCTCCTAGCAGACAGATGGCAATCAAGGGACAAGCCAGGTGGCTCCTAGCAGACAGATGGTCATCAGGGGACAAGCCAGGTGGTTCCAAGCCGACAGATTAATATCAAGGAATAGGACTATTTGGGGAAAACCACCTGACGCAAACATTGGGTCACGGGCGAGTGCGAAGGCCCTAAATGTGTCTTCAGTTCAGGAAAAGGTCAAGTATTTTGAAGACTGTGAATGATGTCATCGGTGGAAATCTCCAAATACAAGTGAAATGATTGCCGGGGTTGTACTTTTGATCGACTGTCAGTTTGATTTCAAATGCTGGCTCAAAACTTACGTCGGCCTCAAAACGGTTATGTGAATGCCATAGTGATTTGGTACAACATCCTAATTGTGGTGCGTGGCCTGTTCTTGGTCAGTGCCGCTGTCAGGTCCATGTTACTACAGTCACTGTCAGGTCCATCACAGATACATGGGGTCCATGGTACAGTCACTGTCAGGTCCATCACATATACATGGGGTCCATACTACTACAGCCACTGTCAGGTCCATCACATATACATGGGGTCCATACTACTACAGCCACTGTCAGGTTCATCACAGATACATGGGGTCCATACTACTACAGCCACTGTCAGGTTCATCACAGATACATGGGGTCCATGGTACTACAGCCACTGACAGGTCCATCACAGATACATGGGGTCCATGGTACAGTCACTGTCAGGTCCATCACATATACATGGGGTCCATACTACTACAGCCACTGTCAGGTTCATCACATATACATGGGGTCCATACTACTACAGCCACTGTCAGGTTCATCACAGATACATGGGGTCCATGGTACTACAGCCACTGACAGGTCCATCACAGATACATGGGGTCCATGGTACAGTCACTGTCAGGTCCATCACATATACATGGGGTCCATACTACTACAGCCACTGTCAGGTCCATCACATATACATGGGGTCCATACTACTACAGCCACTGTCAGGTTCATCACAGATACATGGGGTCCATGGTACTACAGCCACTGACAGGTCCATCACAGATACATGGGGTCCATGGTACAGTCACTGTCAGGTCCATCACAGATACATGGGGTCCATGCTACTACAGTCACTGACAGGTCCATCACAGATACATGGCGCCCATGCTTCAGTCAGCAAAAGACACACTGTAATGCCCCTATCGGGTTCTGTCTCAATCTGGAAGAAAACAAGCGCGCATAAAGAAAGTACAGGGGAATCAGGTGACGAATGTGTACACGACATGTAATTATACGATTTGGACGTCACGTTAATAAGGATTTAGCTTAGAACTAACTTTTCGTTGATATAAACGCGACAAAACAGAACGATGTAAATAGAAACATGATGATACTGTTATTCATCTTTCTCGGTTCTAACGATGTAAATAGAAACACGGTGATACTATGATTAATCTCTCTTGGTTCTAAGGATGTAAACAGAAACATAACTATTCTGTTATTCATCTTTCTTGGTTCTACAGATTTAAATAGAAACATGGTAGTACTGTTATTCATCTTTCTTGGTTCTACAGATTTAAATAGAAACATGGTAGTACTGTTATTCATCTTTCTTGGTTCTACAGATTTAAATAGAAACATGGTAGTACTGTTACTCATCTTTCTTGGTTCTGACAATGTAAATAGAAACATAACGATACTGTTATTCATTTTTCTTAGTTCTAAAGATGTAAATACAAACATTATGACACCGTCATTCATCTCTCCTGGTTCTAACAATATAGAATGATCATGATGCTGTTATTCATCGCTTTTGGTTCTGTCGATGTAAATAGAAACATAATGATACTGTTATTCATATTGTTGGTTCTAACAATGCAAAATAGAAACATGATAATACAGTCATTCATCTTTCTTGGTTCTAACAATGCAAAATAGAAACAAAGTAATACAGTTATTTATATTTCTTGATGATGCTGTTGTTCTCTATCTTGGTACTAGCGAGGTAAACAAAAACATCATGACGCCATTGTTCATCTCTCTTGGTTCTGGGCTTTTTTTCCCGTTAGAGACCACACGCGCACTGGCTGGAACTGGCTTTATGCCAGACAGCACGTGCGTCATAGCATGATGATGACATGGAAATGTCCACTGCGGTCAGTTTGTCAGCTAATGTTCACGCAAGGGGCCCACACACATCACTTCATAGACCGATGATTCGCGGAAGTTTGGGGAAAAAACACAGTTATCACACCTCGACTTTTTGAATGTACGTACTGAGACTTCGTTTGATGGTGAATTGATATAGACTTTAGCAGACTGCGAAATTTCATGATCCGTGCCAGAGAGAGAGAGAGAGAGAGAGAGAGAGAGAGAGAGAGAGAGAGAGAGGAGAGAGAGAGAGAGAGAGAGAGAGAGGAGAGAGAGAGAGAGTGCGCACGCGTGTGTGTATGCGTGTGTGTGTGTGTGTGTGTGTATGTGTTGTGTGTGTGTGTGTGTGTGTGTGTGTGTGTGTGTGTGTGTGTGTGTGTGTGTGTGTTGTTGTTGTTGTTGTCTTCAATTTAATGTCTATCCACATAGTGATATTAGACGGGTGTGTGTGTGTGTGTGTGTGTGTGTGTGTGTGTGTGTGTGTGTGTGTGTGTGTGTGTGTGTGTGTGTGTGTGTGTGTGTGTGTGCACGCTTGCGCGCGCCAGTGCGCTTACACATACGTGCGATCGTGTGAGCAATTTAAACAAAAAAACAAACAAGTAGGTTGTGGCGGTTTAGAGATGTAAAAGCTGGTGTAGGCGGTACAAAAGCAAAGCAATAGCCTGTGGATCTGTGTGGGTTAATAGCCTCAGCGGGGACGCCGTTAGGGCAACCCAGTGAACGACACATTCAGTTTCCATCAAACCCTGACAGATGCTGCCTGCATTCAGCCTTCAGTCTCATTTTTCTTCCAGCTTTCTTCATGGGGGCCTTTCGCAGAGCTCTCTCTCTCTCTCTCTCTCTCTCTCTCTCTCTCTCTCTCTCTCTCTCTCTCTCTCTCTCTCTCTCTCTCTCTCTCTCTCTTTCTCTCTCTTTCTCTCATTCTCTCTCTCTTCCTTAGGGAGGATGAGTCGCATTTTTTGTTTCATTGTAAAAAATACAGTGCCGTACGTGATAAGTGTGTAATTTTTGAAAAGAATGTTGCCATAAATCAGGACACTTTTGGAGTTTTAAAATTGAATTATGATGATAATGCAGTGATATCACTTGCTAAATATGTTGCAGAGGCATTGAAAGTACGATCAGAGGTTATCGTCATCTAGAATTAACGACGTTCGAATGAAAAATGAATGCTACAGGAAGTAGTAAAATATTTTTGGGTATGGTATTTACATATTTTCTTTTATGAACAATATCAAACTGGATGGTCGAGATACTGGCCTATTTTGCTTGTATTTCAGGCTTTCAATTGATTGATGTTTATTTTATGCTTGTTACTTTCGTTTTTTGATATGATGATTTTGTGTTGTACCCCCCATGTCACAAAGGCTGTATAGCTAATGACATTAAACATGTTCAGTGTTCAGTGTTCAGTGTTCTCTCTCTCTCTCTTCTCTCTCTCTCTCTCTCTCTCTCTCTCTCTCTCTCTCTCTCTCTCTCTCTCTCTCTCTCTCTCTCTCTTTCTCTCTCAGTGAGCCAGCTGCACAGAGAAAAGATGTCATCGCAATTCTATCCAGTTGTAAGGAAAACATTACCATATCATCTGCAAAAGATACAGCAGAAGCCAGTGATTTTCGGAGAAAGAGCATCACAAACAATCTGTTGATTAACATTTTGTGACTATACATGAATCCATATTCAGCGCGTATTCTGTATTATTCATGGCTTGATAGTCGGAGGAAATTGATTAGAGTGGTGCGCGGACGTGTGTGTGTGTGTGTGTGTGTGTGTGTGTGTGTGTGTGTGTGTGTGTGTGTGTGTGTGTGTGTGTGTGTGTGTGTGTGTGTGTGTGTGTGTGTGTGTGTGTGCGCGCGCGCGTGCGCCCACGCGCACGTATGTGCGGATGTATGTGCGTGTGTATGCACGATGCGTGTACAAGGTATGTGTGCATGTGCGCTAGGGAGAGGGATGTTGTCCACTCTTGTGTGTTTATGTAGATTTGAAATATTGCTGAAATTGGTATGAGTTCTTTTTCTTTCAAATGCATGTCTCTACTGCTGTCTGTTAATGCAGTGATTGTAACCCACTTGCTAACAGGGCTTATTTGTTAATGGCAATAAAAATGTATCAGTGTCAGTGTCAGTGTCTTCGTATAGCTCTGTGAGGATGGCACAAATTCCTGACCAGCATTGCATGGTCTGCAATGTTCTTCCCAGCATTGCATGGTCTGCAATGTTCAGAACAGATGACGGAGGCAAGCTGGGAGCGTCGCCTGGCCTTGTGGAACGACACCCGATGATCTCCACACCATTATCTGCTTCATTCTGATCCTTATTCATCATGATCTGCATCACTCTGATCCTTATTCATCATGATCTGCTTCATTCTGATCCTTATTCATCATGATCTGCTTTATTCTGATCCTTGTTCATCATGATCTGCTTCATTCTGATCCTTATTCATCATGATCTGCTTCATTCTGATCCTTATTCATCATGATCTGCTTCATTCTGATCCTTGTTCATCATGATCTGCTTCATTCTGATCCTTGTTCATCATGATCTGCTTCACTCCTGATCCTTATTCATCATGATCAGCTTCATTTTGATTCTTGTTCATCATTATCTGTTTCACTCCTGATCCTTGTTCATCATGATCTGCTTCATTTTGATCCTTGTTCATCATGATCTGCTTCGTTCTGATCCTTGTTCATCATTATCTCCTTCATCCTCATTCGTATTGATCATCACCTACTTCATCCTCATCCTCATTCATGACCGTGCCAGAGAGAGAGAGAGAGAGAGAGAGAGAGAGAGAGAGAGAGAGAGAGAGAGAGAGAGAGAGAGAGAGAGAGAGAGGTGCGCACGCGTGTGTGTATGCGTGTGTGTGTGTGTGTGTGTGTGTGTGTGTGTGTGTGTGTGTGTGTGTGTGTGTGTGTGTGTGTGTGTGTGTGTGTGTGTGTGTGTGTGTTGTTGTTGTTGTTGTTGTCTTCAATTTAATGTCTATCCACATAGTGATATTAGACGGGTGTGTGTGTGTGTGTGTGTGTGTGTGTGTGTGTGTGTGTGTGTGTGTGTGTGTGTGTGTGTGTGTGTGTGCACGCTTGCGCGCGCCAGTGCGCTTACACATACGTGCGATCGTGTGAGCAATTTAAACAAAAAAACAAACAAGTAGGTTGTGGCGGTTTAGAGATGTAAAAGCTGGTGTAGGCGGTACAAAAGCAAAGCAACAGCCTGTGGATCTGTGTGGGTTAATAGCCTCAGCGGGGACGCCGTCAGGGCAACCCAGTGAACGACACATTCAGCTTCCATCAAACCCTGACAGATGCTGCCTGCATTCAGCCTTCAGTCTCATTTTTCTTCCAGCTTTCTTCATGGGGGCCTTTCGCAGAGCTCTCTCTCTCTCTCTCTCTCTCTCTCTCTCTCTCTCTCTCTCTCTCTCTCTCTCTCTCTCTCTCTCTCTCTCTCTCTCTCTTTCTCATCATCTCCTTCATCCTCATCCCCATTGATCATCATCTCCTTCATCCTCATTGATCATCATCTCCTTCATCCTCATTGATCATCATCTCCTTCATCCTCATCCTCATTGATCATCATCTCCTTCATCCTCATTGATCATCATCTCCTTCATCCTCATTGATTATCATCTCCTTCATCCTCATTGATCATCATCTCCTTCATCCTCATCCTCATTGATCATCATCTCCTTCATCCTCATTGATCATCATCCCCTTCATCCTTATTGATCATCATCTCCTTCATCCTCATTGATCATCATCTCCTTCATCCTCATTGATCATCAACTCCTTCATCCTTATTAATCATCATCTCCTTCATCCTCATCATCTCCTTCATCCTCATTTATCATCATCTCCTTTATCCTCATTGATCATCATCTCCTTCATCCTCATTGATCATCATCTCCTTCATCCTCATCCTCATTGATCATCATCTCCTTCATCCTCATTGATCATCATCTCCTTCATCCTCATTGATCATCATCTCCTTCATCCTCATTGATCATCATCTCCTTCATCGTCATTGATCATCATCTCCTTCATCCTCATTGATCAGCATCTCCTTCATCCTCATTCTTATTGATCATCATCTCCTTCATCCTCATTGATCATCATCTCCTTCATCCTCATCCTCATTGATCATCATCTCCTTCATCCTCATTGATCATCATCTCCTTCATCCTCATTGATCATCATCTCCTTCATCCTCATCCTTATTGATCATCATCTCCTTAATCCTCATTGATCATCATCTCCTTCATCCTCATCCTTATTGATCATCATCTCCTTCATCCTCATTGATCATCATCTCCTTCATCCTCATCCTCATTGATCATCACCTCCTTCATCCTCATTGATCATCATCTCCTTCATCCTCATTGCTTCAACCTCATCCTCATTGATCATCATCTCCTTCATCCTCATTGATCATCATCTCCTTCATCCTCATTGATCATTATCTCCTTCATCCTTATTGATCATCATCTCCTTCATCCTCATTGATCATCATCTCCTTCATCCTCATCCTCAATGATTATCATCTCCTTCATCCTCATTGATCATCATCTCCTTCATCCTCATTGATCATCATCTCCTTCATCCTCATCCTCAATGATTATCATCTCCTTCATCCTCATTGATCATCATCTCCTTCATCCTCATCCTCATTGATCATCCTCTCCTTCATCCTCATCCTCATTGATCATCATCTCCTTCATCCTCATCCTCATTGATCATCATCTCCTTCATCCTCATTGATCATCATCTCCTTCATCCTCATTGATCATCATCTCCTTCATCCTCATTGATCATCATCTCCTTCATCGTCATTGATCATCATCTCCTTCATCCTCATCCTCATTGATCATCATCTCCTTCATCCTCATTGATCATCATCTCCTTCATCGTCATTGATCATCATCTCCTTCATCCTGATTGATCATCATCTCCTTCATCCTCATTCTTATTGATCATCATCTCCTTCATCCTCATTGATCATCATCTCCTTCATCCTCATCCTCATTGATCATCATCTCCTTCATCCTCATTGATCATCATCTCCTTCATCCTCATTGATCATCATCTCCTTCATCCTCATCCTCATTGATCATCATCTCCTTCATCCTTATTGATCATCATCTCCTTCATCCTCATTGATCATCATCTCCTTCATCCTCATCCTCAATGATCATCATCTCCGTCATCCTCATTGATCATCATCTCCTTCATCCTTATTGATCATCATCTCCTTCATCCTCATTGATCATCATCTCCTTCATCCTCATTGCTTCAACCTCATCCTCATTGATCATCATCTCCTTCATCCTCATTGATCATCATCCCTTCAACCTCATTGATCATCATCTCCTTCATCCTCATCCTCATTGATCATCATCTCCTTCATCCTCATTGATCATCATCTCATTCATCCTCATCCTCATTGATCATCATCTCCTTCATCCTTATTGATCATCATCTCCTTCATCCTCATTGATCATCATCTCCTTCATCCTCATCCTCAATCATCATCTCCTTCATCCTCTATGATCATCATCTCCTTCATCCTCATTGATCATCATCTCCTTCATCCTCATTGATCATCATCTCCTTCATCCTCATTGATCATTATCTCCTTCATCCTTATTGATCATCATCTCCTTCATCCTCATTGATCATCATCTCCTTCATCCTCATTGATCATTATCTCCTTCATCCTTATTGATCATCATCTCCTTCATCCTCATCCCCAATGATTATCATCTCCTTCATCCTCATTGATCATCATCTCTTTCATCTTCATTGATCGCCATCTCCTTCATCCTCATTGATCATCATCTCCTTCATCCTCATCCTCATTGATCATCATCTCCTTCATCCTCATCCTCATTGATCATCATCTCCTTCATCCTCATTGATCATCATCTCCTTCATCCTCATCCTCATTGATAATCATCTCCTTCATCCTCATCCTCATTGATCATCATCTCCTTCATCCTCATCCCCATTGATCATCATCTCCTTCATTTTCATTGATCATCATCTCCTTCATCCTCATTGATCATCATCTCCTTCATCCTCATTGATCATCATCTCCTTCATCCTCATCCTCATTGATCATCATCTCCTTCATCCTCATTGATCAACATCTCCTTCATCCTCATCCTCATTGATCATCATCTCCTTCATCCTCATCCTCATTGATCATCATCTCCTTCATCCTCATCCTCATTGATCATCATCTCCTTCATCCTCATTGATCAACATCTCCTTCATCCTCATCCTCATTGATCATCATCTCCTTCATCCTCATCCTCATTGATCATCATCTCCTTCATCCTCATCCTCATTGATCATCATCTCCTTCATCCTCATCCTTATTGATCATCATCTCCTTCATCCTCATTGATCATCATCTCCTTCATCCTCATCCCCATTGATCATCATCTCCTTCATCCTCATTGATCATCATCTCCTTCATCCTCATTGATCATCATCTCCTTCATCCTCATCCTCATTGATCATCATCTCCTTCATCCTCATTGATCATCATCTCCTTCATCCTCATCCTCATTGATCATCATCTCCTTCATCCTTATTGATCATCATCTCCTTCATCCTCATTGATCATCATCTCCTTCATCCTCATCCTCAATGATCATCATCTCCTTCATCCTCATTGATCATCATCTCCTTCATCCTTATTGATCATCATCTCCTTCATCCTCATTGATCATCATCTCCTTCATCCTCATTGATCATCATCTCCTTCATCCTCATTGATCATTATCTCCTTCATCCTTATTGATCATCATCTCCTTCATCCTCATTGATCATCATCTCCTTCATCCTCATTGATCATTATCTCCTTCATCCTTATTGATCATCATCTCCTTCATCCTCCTCCTCAATGATTATCATCTCCTTCATCCTCATTGATCATCATCTCCTTCATCTTCATTGATCGCCATCTCCTTCATCCTCATTGATCATCATCTCCTTCATCCTCATCCTCATTGATCATCATCTCCTTCATCCTCATCCTCATTGATCATCATCTCCTTCATCCTCATTGCTCATCATCTCCTTCATCCTCATCCTCATTGATAATCATCTCCTTCATCCTCATCTCATTGATCATCATCTCCTTCATCCTCATCCTCATTGATCATCATCTCCTTCATCCTCATCCTTATTGATCATCATCTCCTATATCCTCATTGTTCATATCATCTCCTTCATCCTCATTGATCATCATCTCCTTCATCCTCATCCTATTGATCATCACCTCCTTCATCCTCATTGATCAACATCTCCTTCATCCTCATCCTCATTGATCATCATCTCCTTCATCCTCATTGATCATCATCTCCTTCATCCTCATCCTCATTGATCATCATCTCCTTCATCCTCATCCTTATTGATCATCATCCCCTTCATCCTCATCCTCATTGATCATCATCTCCTTCATCCTCATTGATCAACATCTCCTTCATCCTCATCCTCATTGATCATCATCTCCTTCATCCTCATCCTCATTGATCATATCTCCTTCATCCTCATCTCATTGATCATCATCTCCTTCATCCTCATCCTTATTGATCATCATCTCCTTCATCTCATGATCATCATCTCCTTCATCCTCATCCCATTGATCATCATCTCCTTCATCCTCATTGATCATCATCTCCTTCATCCTTATTGATCATCATCTCCTTCATCCTCATTGATCATCATCTCCTTCATCCTCATCCTCATTGATCATCATCTCCTTCATCCTCATTGATCATCATCTCCTTCATCCTCATTGATCATCATCTCCTTCATCTCATTGATCATCATCTCCTTCATCCTCATCCTCATTGATCATCAGCTTTATCCTCTCCACACTGATTTGTTTGTGTGTAGATCTGAACATCAGACCCTATGAGGGAAAGGGCAACGATGTCAGCACATGACTATTATAAACCGACAAGACAGACATCCAGGTCAGTACAGGGAGGGGGAGGGGGGGGGGGGGGTGAGGGGAAGGAAGGGGGTGGTAGTATTTAGGAAAATAGAGAGGTGGGGGGGAGGGAGTTTGGAAAGAGAGGAGGAGGTGGGGGATGTTGTGAGAAGACTGGAACCTTGGTGGGGGGGGGGGGGGGGGGGGGGGGGGGGCGGTGTCAGTGACAAAATACTACACCGTGAAATGAGACAGGAGGGGATGGGGAGAAGTGGGAGTAGAGAGGGGTCTGTATGGAGGTGGGGGTGGGGGGTGGGGGGGTGGAGCTGGGAGTTCAGGACAATACATGAAATTAAACGAATAATCACATCTTGAGAGAGGAGCGTTGCTGACTGGGGTGGAGGGGGGGGGGGGGGGAAGGTGTAGGAGAAGACATGAAATTAAAAGAATACTCACATCGTCAGAGAGCAACATTGCTGACGACATGTTGTGAAAGGGGAGAAAGAGATAGAACGGGGTGAGGGTGGCGGTGGGATTTGATAGAGAAAGTGGTTGCGGGGATGGGGGTTGGAGTTGGGGGGGGGGAGGGGAGGGAGGGAGGGAGGAGAAGCGTGAAATGAAAGAATTGTTTATTGTTGAGAGGAACAGCGTTGTCGCGTATCATATGTTTTGAAATGGGGATGGATGGGGGGATGGGGGTGGAGGTTGGGGCGTGGGGGGGGGGGGGGGGGGGGGATGAGAAGAAAGATGGTTGATGACATTTCTTTTCATTTTTTTGTTTGTTTCAGACAATTTTGAATGGAATGTGTGTGTGTGTGTGTGTGTGGTGTGTGTGTGTGTGTGTGTGTGTGTGTGTGTGTGTGTGTGTGTGTGTGTGTGTGTGCATGCGTGCGTGCGTGCATGCGTGCTTGTATGCGTGCGTGCGTGCTTGCGTGCGCGCGCGCGTATGTGTCTAAATGCAAGTTTAAGTTACGGTTCCATTTGGCTTTTCAACCGTCGATAGAAAGACGACGGCCATCCAAATTGCTGTGGCCCCCCCTCTCCTCACCATCCCTTTCTGCCGCAACGATGCAACAGCGGAGAGTGGACGGGACTGAACAAAGCAGACGGCCAGGGGGAACCGATCAGTTCCGGGGCCCCCAGAGGGCACTGGGACAAGGTGCGTGGACGTCAAAAATGGAGCGGATACACAAACAAACAGAAGGACGTCGACGAAAAAGAAACTGGACAAGAGCAGTCGGCGAAATGGAGTTGTAAAACAGGAGCTCAGAGTCAGAAATGGACAGTTTTAAAGGGGGCCCTTTGTGACCAATGTTGACTGCGTCGACGTTTTTTCCGTGAGTGATTCAAATTTCCTGTGGTTTTCGAAACGGACTTGGCCCCGGGAAGTTGTAAAAACTGACACCGAAGGGTTTCAACACAAGGAGGGCCGCTTCGTTTGCCCCATTTCATCCTTTTCTCACTTGTCTGGTGGGTTCTGGCGGGTCACGGCGACCTTTGACCTCGACGTGCAAAACCTTGAACCCAGTTATGTTCACCTTGACCTCGATAGGTTATCACCACGATCAGTTTGGATGTGTCTGATTTTATGTCCTCAGCAATGAGGTTTATCAACCGTGGGACTTTCAGTCTACGCTGGAAAGTAAGTAGTTGACTCCCAGCCAGTAACAGTGACCCCAGCCGGGTAATAGGTTGACCCCGCCCAGTAAAATAGTTGATCCAGCCAGTAAACATTTGACCCCAGCCGGTTTTAAAACAGTTGACCCCAGCCGGTAAAACAGTTGATCCCCGCCGTGTAAAAACAATTGACCCCTGCCAAACGGCTTTGTACTGAAATTATTATAAGCCCCCCCCCCCCCTCCTTTTTCACAAGGAGGGTCTGGCATTTATTGAAAGCAGTGGGCCAGTGGGCCAGTGTTCCTTTAGGGTATGTTGAGATATTCGTTCCCATCCTCGTCTTCTTTCGTGTTTCCTGCCCACCTCCCAGCCCCCTTTACGACATTTTTTTCCCCAAAACGAGCGTATTCATTCTTTAGCCATTCTTTGTTCCATTTTCTTTTCATCGCTCAACCGCTTTGTATTTCATCATGTTTTTATAGTTCCCTTCTTTGAATATCTCCCATTTCGTTCATCCTCTGTTTATTAGTTTTCACAATTTGTCTCATTCTCCTTCGCTTATTTTTTTTGGATCATACTTTTCAATGCTTACAGTTTGTTGGTTCCTGTTTTCCGGGCGATTTTACCGCTTTTCAATGTCCACCCCAAACCCCACCCCGCTCTTCCGTTCCCAACTTCCTATATTTTGTCTTTTCCATTTTGTCCTTTGTCTTTCTTCCTATAGTTTTTTCCTTTGTTTGTCTTTGCTGAGCCCGGGCCCTTCTGCCTTAATTTTCTCTGTCCTGTCCTTCTTTAGCCCCTGTTTTTTTTCTTTCAGTAGGCTAAATAGTGAATATTTCCATTTATTCCCCCCCTTTTGTGTGTGTGTGTGGTGCAGGGTGGTGGTGGTGGTGTGTGTGTATTTTGGTTTTGTGGGGGTTGTGGTGGGTAAAATAAAAGGGGGGGGGGGGGGGGCGGGGGTGTGTTGGTGTCCTTGTGTGAACTGCAGTGTGTATCTGTGTTTAGCTCAATACACCCGAACAGTGATCAGTGACTTTATTCTGGTCCACTTAATCATTAAATGAATGTTCTCACCCAATTCTCACATAGGCTTTCCCGTCTACACTGTCCTCTTCTTTTCACTTTGACAACGGGCCTATGGCTTGAACGTCAGTTTTCTACTAATGGATTTGATACCACCAAAAGTTTTTATAAACTTTATTATTTTTTCACTTTGTTTGTCTTTTTTTTTTATTGTCTTTCTCTCTTTTGTCCCATTCTGCCTTCACCACATTTCCCTTTCAGCTTCCAGCGTTTAAAGTGTTTTACCTTTTGCCAGGTTTCTGTCTTTCCCAAGTTTGGCTTTTACATCTCTCTCGACATTGTTGGGGCTCTTCATTCCCACGTTTGGCCCTTTTACATCTCTCTCGACATTGTTCGACTCTTCCTTCCCAGTTTGGCTTATACATCTCTCTCGACATTGTTCGACTCTTCACTTCCCAAGTTTGGCTTATAATCTCTCTCGACATTGTTCGACTCTTCACTTCCCAAGTTTGGCTTATCTTCTCTCTCGACATTGTTCGACTCTTTCACTTCCCAAGTTTGGCTTATACATCTCTCTCGACATTGTGCAGGTGTTGGTCAGAAATTGTGCCCAAGTTCCTGCTGGTTGGATGTGCGTCTATTTGTGAAAAGAGCTTGTCGACGGAAAAACAGACATCACGTACGCAAGCTTTTGAAAATAAAAATAAAATATTTGAAAGTCTTGTTTACCCTCTTGTGCCTGTGGCCTCTCAGTACAAAAAATCTCCTAGTCTAGCTGGGAAAAAAAGGTCCCGAAAAGAAAAGAAAACAAAATTAATCATTTTGTTTAAATCAGGTGAGAAAATGTCTTTATCTGTAATTAAAAAAAATAGATGTTTTACTCTTTATTCAACTGACCATCC
This sequence comes from Conus ventricosus, assembly GCA_018398815.1. Taxonomy (NCBI): domain Eukaryota; kingdom Metazoa; phylum Mollusca; class Gastropoda; order Neogastropoda; family Conidae; genus Conus; species Conus ventricosus. Next base: position 2,413,102 of record CM031603.1, on the reverse strand, counting down.
TAAGGTGATAGGCCAGTCACCTTGTGTTATTTGTCCAGCACATACAGGGATGCATTGTTGCACGGTTTCCGTCGCCTTGTGTTATTTGCCCAGCACATACAGGGATGCATGTTGCACGGTTTCCGTCGCCTTGTGTTATTTGCCCAGCACATACAGGGATGCATGCTGCACGGTTTCCGAGACAAGGTGGGCCAAGGCACAAGAGAGTATGCAAGATTTCAATTCCCTTCTTTTTGTTGTTGAAAACTTTCTTACGCGATCTTGTTTTCCGTCGACATACGCTTTTCACAAACAAACACACATCAAAGCACACACAAACAAACACACATCAAAGCACACACAAACAAACACACATCAAAGCACACACAAACAGACACACATCAAAGCACACACAAACAAGCACACATCAAAGCACACACAAACACACATCATAGCACACATAAACAAACACACATCAAAGCACACACAAACAAACACACATCAAAGCACACACAAACAAACACACATCAAAGCACACACAAGCAAACACACATCAACGCACACACAAACAAACACACATCAAAGAACACACAAACACATCAAAGCACACATAAACAAACACACATCAAAGCACACACAAACAAACACACATCAAAAAACACACAAACAAACACACATCAAAGCACAACATAACAAACACACATCAAAGAACACACAAACAAACACACATCAAAGCACACACAAACAAACACACATCAAAGCACCGAAAACTTGGACACAGCTCTTGACACTGGTGATGCGGTCAGAACATCTGACCACCTGTTCTGGTGACCACATGTCTGGTGGTTCAAATTGACCACCTGTCTGGTGACCACATGTCTGGTGGTTCAAATCTTCAGGTCAGTGAGTTCCACAGGCAGCTGTTCACGGTTTTAAAAGCTGAAAACAACGGTTCAAATGTACTGATTACGCTCATATGTCCATACGCGTTCAAAATAATGACAAATAGAAATAAAGAAGCAGAGAGCAATACTAACTGCATCAAGGAATGTCCAACGTGTTGAAAATAATAGCAAATATAATGAAAGGAGCGCAAAAAACAAAAAACCCAAACACACGCACATAAAACCACACACACAAACACACAGCAATAACACACACACACACACACACACACACACACACACACAACACACACACACACACACGCACGCACGCACGCACGCACGCACGCACGCACGCACACACAAACACACACACGCACACACACACAACACACGCAGCACCCCACCAACAGCCCAACACAGACACACACACACACACACACACACACACACACACACACACACCACACACCGCCCACACACACACACACACGCACACACACACCACACCACCACCTCCACTACGACAACCACAACGATCACCACCACCACTACCAGCAGTGGCGCCCACAGCAAAACATGTCATGTCGCTCAATGAATGTTATCAGGACACAGCGGTCCTTTCCGCTCTACCTCCACTCAGTCCACAATGCATCTTTTCCAGCATCCCCACCCCTACTTCTACCTCTCCATAGGCCACACACACACACAGAGGGCGCACACACACACACACACACACACACACACACACAAACACACACACACACACAAAACACACACACACACACACACACACACACACAACACACACACACACACAGGACACACACACACAGAGTACACACACAAACACACACACACACCACACACACACACACCCCACACACACCAACATACACACACACACACACACACACACACACACACACACACACACACACACAGGACACACACACACAGAGTACACACACACAAGAGGGCACCACACACACACTCACACACACACACACACACACACACACACACACACACAGAGGACACAGCACACACACACACCACACACACACACACAGAGGACACAGCACACACACACACACACACACACAACACACACACACACACACAACAGAGGGACACACACACACACACACACACACACACAGAGCACACACACAACACACACACACACACACACACACACACACACACACACGCACACACACACAGAAACACACAACACACACAACGACACACACAGACACAGGCACACACGCCCACACACACACACACACACAAAATGGCGGACACACACAGTGGCTAGCTTAAACATCTGCGGCAGTTTTTTGTGAGTTGTCGGGGAACTGAAGTCAAGAGCCTTCAGAAAGTTAGCGGCGCCCAAATCAACAGGCCTGCGACCGTGGCGTTACTCAACTTTACTGGGAAATGCTCGTTGCCAGCAGAACTTCGCCGAAACAGTCGGCAGCGGAGACGACGACTCCGTTACTGGAGCTTTCTATGCCTACAGCTGCCCAAGCAAACATCAACCCATCGTCATTCAACGGAGTCTTCTACAACAACAAATGAGGTCGGTGAAGAAAATTACGCTCTTGGCATGAAATTAACTCTATAAGATCGCATCAAATCACTGGATGAAGGCCGTTTTAGCTCAAACGAAGATCCTAGAGAAAGTAGCCAAACCCCACGTTTCCATGACAACAACAGCTAAAACAAACAGAAATATGTCCTACAAACACAACATCGTATGCTGAAGTGGTCAAACCCCACCTGCGAACACATCGATCAAAACAGACAACCTTCTGCTCAAGAAAAAGCCCAAAATGCAGAAGCAAATCAGTTATAGGTGAAAAGAACATCAAAAACAGAACATGACGTCAGGCTCCTATTCAAACTGATGCAAAGATAAACATGACGTCAAATCACGTCGTGACGATGATTGTAAAAAGAAAAATTAAAACGAAAGCAGAAGAAGGAAACAAAGCCTCCTAAGGTTCGGTGATCCATGCCGGTTCCCAAGGGGGCGGGTG